>WNWK01001283.1:0-297500 GCA_009830355.1 Cherax destructor | reverse complement strand
TCACTCACTACATGGCTGGCACTTAGTGGTTCCTCTGTGACAGGTTTATTAATTCTTATGATAAGTCGAGGAACTTTATGGCCGCTGTTTTACAAAGGCGCCGCCGAGCGACTTAGTTTTCACTTCAGGATTCATTTTCAGATTTGTGGAAGAGCTTACACAATTTTCAGATTTGTGGAAGAGCTTACACAATTTTCAGATTTGTGGAAGAGCTTACACAATTTTCAGATTTGTGGAAGAGCTTACACAATTTTCAGATTTGTGGGCTGTTGAACAAAATAATCCCGATTTGTAGATTAAAGGATACAACTTTCCTCTTTTCGTTGGTTGATTAACGGAAGATTTTCTTTTATCAGATTTGTGGGTTAGCGTACAGATATTACCGATTAAGGGAAGGGATTTAGAAAAGGCAATAGAGTTGAGTAATCTAAATGGTGTTTATCAATGGGTCGCCAGGAGGTAAACATGCTATCAGGGATCAGTAAAGATCTTGAGATTACCTTATCGCATAAGATTCCCGACCATCTCCTCCTAATTATGACCCTTCAGCAACTTCATTGTCTTTGGGTTAAATGAAAATAGACGAGAGGAAGAAATGCAACAGAGAGAGAAAGAGAGAGAGAGAGTTTAATATACACACCCACGGTAGTGTGTGTGTGCGGCATAAACATACAATTATCTAACATATATATATATATATATATATATATATATATATATATATATATATATATATATATATATATATATATATATATATATATATAAACACAGCATACAGGCACCAAAATACTATCCCTCGTATGCACTAGCTGAGCCAACACAGCCAGATTTACAGCAGATGTGATGTATGAAGACTGCTTCAATAAGTCCCGAAAGGAATTTTTTTGCCCTGAGTAACAGGTAAGGTGCAACGGAGAAACACTATTATGCCTCGTAAAGACTTGGGCACCGGTGGTACCAGCTCACAGCGCCGGCGTGAAATATTGGATCGGCAGGACTGGGAGGGGCACTCTGCTGCCTCCCGCCACCGTGGATTTAACACGCTGTTTGCCCATGTTAATGACTGTACACAAATACAGAGGCTAGTGATACACTAGGACCACTGCTACCACCACCGCCTAGCAAGCTACATAAATCCAAATGTATCTCACTGTGTATACACAGATCGGTGTACACATGTCAGTGTATATGCACAAAACAGTACGTCTCTCTCAGTGTATATACAACGAGAGGTGTGTATCTCCTAGCGTATATACAATAAAATTGTATTTTTAATCTTGTTTTTAAGGAATTAAAGAATTTTTAATGTTAGTCATAAGATGAACAACAACCTTTAAACCTAGCTAACAAATAAATAACTAAACAAACGACCTAACCACCACCATCACTACTACCACCACCACCACCATCATCCCCTCCCATCAAGACTATTTTCATCAACCATCACCCCCATCATTTTCTTTACGGAGCATCTAAATACACTGCTAGTTAATGCAGAGCAAGACGCAAACCTGTTTATTTCCTGTTCGGATAATTTCCACAGGTGATCATGTTAAACAACTCTGACGCCTATACACAAGAGCCTAGTTATATTTCAGTTCTACATCTTTATATTATATATATATATATATATATATATATATATATATATATATATATATATATATATATATATATATATATAAAGCTGGCGAAATTATTTACAAACATTATCTCTCAGTCCACAGCACAGCAGGATTCGAACCTACACACCCTGCTCAAAGTACGTAGTACTTACGCCACTCGGTCAGAGCATATTTTATTCTTTTTTTTTTTAAGGATTAAAGTATTGTTGATTGGTGATGTACAGGTAATATGCAGCCTTGACAATACTGGTGCAATCGATGGGCTTTAAACCTAGCAAACCAACCAAAAGGGATGAAGGGAAGGGATGAAATGAAGAAGATGGAGGGGATGAAATGAAGAGGATGAAGGGAATATTAGAAGCAAGAAGGAGGACAGTAAGCGGGGACAGAAAAATAAGATGGGGTAGTAGAACCGGACTAGGAGATAGGCAAACGCATGATTATTGTAATTAACATCAATAAGTACGCGAATACCTTTCACCCAAAAGACCTGAATACTTCCAACTGGTAATGGAATATTCTTAGACATAGGGCAGAAGTCTGCTTTCTTTACACAGGATGTAATACTCTCAGCAGGACTGGGGTGATTTCTGTCACATTATTCCCTGGATGAGACCCACAACAGTCACCTAACACACAGGTACCTAATTTTTATTGCTAGTTGGGTAAAGGCAACAAAGGTGTCAGGAAACTTGCCCATTTGTTTTCCCGTGTCAGGGAATCATTCCCGGCACCTTTGGACTGTCAGCCGAATGCTCTCACCAACGAGCTACCCAACACCCAAGAAGATCAGCAATAACAACAATAAGAAGAATAAGAAAGAAGATGAAGGCAGCAACAAAAATAAAAATAACAACAATTACAATAACAATAAGAAAATAAGAAAGAAAAAGAAGACGAAGAAGAAAAATAAGAAAGGAGGGAAAAATACATAGAGATCAAATAAATTCAAGGATTATTTTCGGACTCCTGTTCACTCGTGGCCGTAAATTGCAACTGTCGCCAATAGACGAAAACACTTCAATTGATCGCTGGGCAGAGTGAGCGCTCGACCAGCTTGCTGGAGCGAGCGCTCGACCTAGCTGGGCAGAGCGAGCGCTCGACCTGGCCTTCATAGGCAGAAACAGAAACTTCACAAAGCCACAAATATAGTTCCAACTTGTGGTACCTAAGTTAGTTGTAAATTGTTCCAGCCACGTTATTGTGACCTTTATCTTTCTAGATCACAACTAACAACACTGCTGATAGCTTCTAGGTGCTTTTCTCTAGTTGCACTTATAACACCTTCACTGAAGACCTTTCGGTCCTTGGACAGTGCTCACTTCAAATTTACAGCGATTAAGGTGAAAGGGCCGAAACGTTTTCGGTAAAAGCGTCCTAAGTGAATGTATCCATTCTTGTTTATTTTGCAAAATCGAATACATCAGAAGTGTGCTGCTACCCCATTCTATATGATGGCTAACAGAGTGGGAACAAGAGTTATGTGTTCCCTCTCGTAGTCTATCATGCAGGATGGGGCTCGCGTTAAGTTGAACCTGGCCAATGATTAAAAAAAAATACGAAGCAATTTCTGTTATACTACACCCATCATTCCCAGCACTTCTAATTATCCAGCATTTAAAATGATGAGAATCTCTTAAATCATACGCGGTTAATCTTAATGCTCAGACTCTCCTTGTTCTCCATCTCACTTTAGACGTCGGAGGGTTTTTGTAACAGATTTAAGCCTCACTAAACTCACTACTGTTCACTCGTTCACTCACTGTTAATTCACAATTTGGAGAGGGAACTTGAGGCGTTTCAGTATCTTCTGGACTTTGCTACTGTTCATCTAGAGCGATAGAAATGCCGATCGAGGTGGCGAGGTCGTCGGTAATTGTACTTCTCGACGATATTCACTCCAGGAACCATTTTAAGAGATATTAACGATAACACCGACGACATTCACGCCATTAACAGATAATAACGATAACAGACGACAGTCACTCCATTAAGAGATAACGATAACATTGACGACAATCACTCCATTAGAAGATAACGACGACAGTCACTCCATTAAGAGATACCAGCGATAATGCTGACGATATTCACTCCAGGAGCCAATGACAGTGTGATATAGAGTAGTTGGGTTGTTTGAAAGGACCCTAACGGTGGTTCCTTGTTTGGAGCGGGTTGGGGTGTCCAGTGGCCTCAGATAATGATCTCTTATTTCAACAGATGGCAGCAACGGTATGTGCAGTGTAGAGAGGAAGATAGGATTCAGTCAGAGACCAGACTGGAGGTGGGGTGGAGTTCTGTGAAGTGGAGTAGATGGTCACAGACCCGCCTTGAGGTCTAGGACCATGCTACGTAGGCCAGTTTCGGAGAAGAAACCTTTGGAGCCGGTGCTGAAGGTTGGATGCTTAGTGGGGTGCGAAAACAATTTACTGGACTACTGTCAAAGCTGTATATAACCTGTATATCTGGGTTTTGGCATTCATCGAGAAGACGTTTCGCCCATCAGGGATTTCAACAATCCATACAGACAAAGAAATAGATTATATTCTTTTTTTTTTATTTATTAACACATGAACCGTTTCCCCACCAAGGAGGGTGGCCCGAAAAAGAAAAACTTTCACCATCATTCACTCCACTGTCTTGCCAGAGGGGCTCAATTTGCCAGTTAATTCTGTACTCTTTATATTTTCATCATTAGTGTAATAAGTGAGTGTATTACCTCATATAGGCGTATATTTTTCATAAACGTTATTTCCCTAATTTACAAGTGATTACGTTTCCTGTTTAAAAAGGGACAATTCCGTGCAGTAATTAAGAACACTTAAATGCAGGAAAGTACTGGTTTGGAAATATAATTATGGATGAACAATCTCCAAAGTAGAATCATGGAAGCTAAGACCTTGGTTATCTTTAAAAATAGTCGGGACATATATATGAGAACGGTTGGGGTATAATAAAGAAGTTAATTAGGTGAGTAAGTGGAGTTTTAGCATTATTAAGTGTACTCTCAAGGAGTTAACAGGGTTTTGAATTCCCTTCACTTAAAATGGCAACAGATGACCGTGATAACAGCGACGATATTCACACCAGGAACCATTAAGAGATAACAGCGATGACGTAGGTGATACATCCCATCGAAACTTAATAAAGTTGTAACGAATGAAAAAAAAAAGATGAATTTGCAAATAGTCTCAATATAACTAAGTGAAGAATGTATTAATTCAATAAAAATCTCAGCATTGAAGAGCTACTTCGTGGCCGCCCACTGCCGCCCTTTACCCGCCCACTGCCGCCCGCCGCTTGAGCTAATAAAAGGCAACTGTGGCGTATAAAACTTACATGTGGTAAAGATCAGCTCTGAACAGATTTATGAGGCCAGAGGGAAGAAGTAAAGTCTGCCTGAATCTGAAGACTCCAATAGCCAGCAGAGAGAGAGAGAGAGAGAGAGAGAGAGAGAGAGAGAGAGAGAGAGAGAGAGAGAGAGAGAGAGAGACAGAGAGAGAGAGAGAGAGAGAGGTGAGTTCTCGTAGCAGCACGTCCCTTTGAGCATATCTGTCAGCTCCTTCGAACAGCACATCTGTCAGCTCGTTCGTACAACACCGTCAGACATCAGTAGTTGGCATCTGGTCGCACGCAGATATGCACACAATGTTCTGTCAGTCGATTCGAGCAGTGCCCTTGTCTCACCTCTCCATGTGCCTGTCCTCTCCACCATGACAGTGTTCCTACACGTCCCACATCCGTTGCTATCTTATCATTCTACACGCATAAACGTCAGTCCCTAATGAGTAACTATCTCATTATTTTTCCTGCTTGGCCAGGTTAGTATCTTATTATCCTGCTTGTCTACCACTCAAGGTTTGTCTCTCTCACTACTTAAATGTATGATCCAGAGGAATAGCTACTGTCTGGTATGTTTGGATGAGGCTGCTGTCTGGTATGTTTGGATGGGGCTATTGTTTGGTTTGTTTGAGGCTACTGTTTGGTTTGTTTGGATGAGGCTACTGTTTGGTTTGTTTGGATGAGGCTACTGTTTGGTCTGTTTGGATGAGGCTACTGTTTGGTCTGTTTGGATGAGGCTACTGTTTGGTCTGTTTGGATGAGGCTACTGTTTGGTCTGTTTGGATGAGGCTACTGTTTGGTCTGTTTGGATGAGGCTACTGTTTGGTCTGTTTGGATGAGGCTACTGTTTGGTCTGTTTGGATGAGGCTACTGTTTGGTCTGTTTGGATGAGGCTACTGTTGGTCTGTTTGGATGAGGCTACTGTCTGGTCTGTTTGGATGAGGCTACTGTCTGGTCTGTTTGGATGAGGCTACTGTCTGGTATGTTTGGATGAGGCTACTGTCTGGTATGTTTGGATGAGGCTACTGTCTGGTATGTTTGGATGAGGCTACTGTCTGGTATGTTTGGATGAGGCTACTGTCTGTATGTTTGGATGAGGCTACTGTCTGGTCTGTTTGGATGAGGCTACTGTCTGGTATGTTTGGATGAGGCTACTGTCTGGTCTGTTTGGATGAGGCTACTGTTTGGTCTGTTTGGATGAGGCTACTGTTTGGTCTGTTTGGATGAGGCTACTGTTTGGTCTGTTTGGATGAGGCTATTGTTTGGTTGAGGCTACTGTTTGGTTTGTTTGGATGAGGCTACTGTTTTTGTTTGGATGAGGCTACTGTTTTTGTTTGGATGAGGCTACTCTTTTTGTTTGGATGAGGCTACTCTTTTTGTTTGGATGAGGCTACTCTTTTTGTTTGGATGAGGCTACTCTTTTTGTTTGGATGAGGCTACTCTTTTTGTTTGGATGAGGCTACTCTTTTTGTTTGGATGAGGCTACTCTTTTTGTTTGGATGAGGCTACTCTTTTTGTTTGGATGAGGCTACTCTTTTGTTTGGATGAGGCTACTCTTTTTGTTTGGATGAGGCTACTCTTTTTGTTTGGATGAGGCTACTCTTTTGTTTGGATGAGGCTACTCTTTTTGTTTGGATGAGGCTACTCTTTTTGTTTGGATGAGGCTACTCTTTTTGTTTGGATGAGGCTACTCTTTTTGTTTGGATGAGGCTACTCTTTTTGTTTGGATGAGGCTACTCTTTTTGTTTGGATGAGGCTACTCTTTCTTGTTTGGATGAGGCTACTCTTTTTGTTTGGATGAGGCTACTCTTTTTGTTTGGATGAGGCTACTTTTTGATGAGGCTATTTTGTTTGGATGAGGCTACTCTTTTGTTTGGATGAGGCTACTCTTTTTGTTTGGATGAGGCTACTCTTTTTGTTTGGATGAGGCTACTCTTTTTGTTTGGATGAGGCTACTCTTTTGTTTGGATGAGGCTACTCTTTTTGTTTGGATGAGGCTACTCTTTTTGTTTGGATGAGGCTACTCTTTTTGTTTGGATGAGGCTACTCTTTTTGTTTGGATGAGGCTACTCTTTTGTTTGATGAGGCTACTCTTTTTGTTTGGATGAGGCTACTCTTTTGTTTGGATGAGGCTACTCTTTTTGTTTGTTTGATGAGGCTACTCTTTTTGTTTGATGAGGCTACTCTTTTGTTTGGATGAGGCTACTCTTTTGTTTGGATGAGGCTACTCTTTTTGTTTGGATGAGGCTACTCTTTTTGTTTGGATGAGGCTACTCTTCTTGTTTGGATGAGGCTACTCTTCTTGTTTGGATGAGGCTACTCTTCTTGTTTGGATGAGGCTACTCTTCTTGTTTGGATGAGGCTACTCTTCTTGTTTGGATGAGGCTACTCTTCTTGTTTGGATGAGGCTACTCTTCTTGTTTGGATGAGGCTACTCTTCTTGTTTGGATGAGGCTACTCTTCTTGTTTGGATGAGGCTACTCTTCTTGTTTGGATGAGGCTACTCTTCTTGTTTGGATGAGGCTACTCTTCTTGTTTGGATGAGGCTACTCTTCTTGTTTGGATGAGGCTACTCTTCTTGTTTGGATGAGGCTACTGTTCTTGTTTGGATGAGGCTACTGTTCTTGTTTGGATGAGGCTACTGTTCTTGTTTGGATGAGGCTACTGTTCTTGTTTGGATGAGGCTACTGTTCTTGTTTGGATGAGGCTACTGTTCTTGTTTGGATGAGGCTACTGTTCTTGTTTGGATGAGGCTACTGTTCTTGTTTGGATGAGGCTACTGTTCTTGTTTGGATGAGGCTACTGTTCTTGTTTGGATGAGGCTACGTTTTGTTTGATGAGGCTACTGTTCTTGTTTGGATGAGGCTACTGTTCTTGTTTGGATGAGGCTACTGTTCTTGTTTGGATGAGGCTACTGTTTTTGTTTGGATGAGGCTACTGTTTTTGTTTGGATGAGGCTACTGTTCTTGTTTGGATGAGGCTACTGTTCTTGTTTGGATGAGGCTACTGTTTATGTTTGGATGAGGCTACTGTTCTTGTTTGGATGAGGCTACTGTTTATGTTTGGATGAGGCTACTGTTTTTGTTTGGATGAGGCTACTGTTTATGTTTGGATGAGGCTACTGTTCTTGTTTGGATGAGGCTACTGTTTTTGTTTCGATGATGTTTGTCTGGTGAGTTTGGTAGGTTGTATGTACTGCATGTAGTTGTGTGTGTGTGTGTGTGTGTGTGTGTGTGTGTGTGTGTGTGTGTGTGTGTGTGGTGTGTGTGTGTGTGTGTTACCAAGTAAGTCAAACCAGTGAGTTAGGCCTAAAAAACAAGGACTTTTGCCGAAAGAGCAGAGTGAAAAATTTGTCAATAATCTGCCAAAATCTATCTGAAAATAACGAAAAATAAATATAATACTGATATGAAGTTATACTAAATAAATATAAACTGACCTCTGATATTATATAGCAGAATTTAGCTAAAAAAAATACGTTAGGTTAAGCTATGTTTCTAAGTTATGTTTGGACCAAAAGTGAATTTTTTTAAGTCACTGTCAATGAAAAAAAATATATATCAATCTGTAAAAAATATTTTTTGAAAAGTCCAAGACAGTTTCGTCTTATTAAGCAAGACACACACACACACACACATATATATATATATATATATATATATATATATATATATATATATATATGCATGCATACCAATTTGCAAACCGTGTTCGCCATTCAGAGGAATTGTTGTTTCTCTGCATAACAAACTTCTTGAGCGAAACGTTGTCTTACTTATGGTTTGCTCTGCTCTAAGTTTCTCTGTATCCCACATTCTCATGGACTGGCATCCATGAGAAGTTCACAGGGACGCGTGTACCAACCAATATAATTGTCTTTATAAATTCTTATGTCTGAATATAGATGTTGATGTTGTCTTGACCCAGTGAGCTCAAAGGTTGTTTACGTACGACACGCGAGTCTTGGAGAAAACAATCTTAAAAAGACAATTTTTTTTATAAAAAGTAACGTTGTGTCTTCTCCAGACAAGTCCTTGTGTTACGTTATGAAATGTACAAAAGAAATATCATTTTTGCCTAAATGAACGAATGTGTGAATATTTGTGAAGTTAGGAAGGAAAAAAAAGTGGCTGGGAGAGAGAGAGAGAGAGAGAGAGAGAGAGAGAGAGAGAGAGAGAGAGAGAGAGAGAGAGAGAGGAGAGAGAGAGAGAGAGAGAGAGAGAGAGAGAGAGAGAGAGAGACTTCTTTTGTGGTCGTCTTGGCATCACAGGTGAGTGGCTGATACAATCTTTAAGACGTAGGTTTGAGTTTTAATAGTCATCCTTACGCTTGCTGCTTGCTGGGGGTGAAGACTGTACCCTTTTTCCATTGACTTACAATTTATTGAGTTGATTAACACTTATGACTATATTCACCTCACGTTCACACACCCCAGAGTAACTTTTGTAATAACCTCCAATAATGGTTACGCAGATTTAAAATGGAGTTTTATCACACACACACAGGCGTCCGCAACCCCTGCAGCTTTCGCAAAGGGGATGAATATAGTAAGGTCAGTTGTCAAATTAATCTTGTTTTGGACTGAGGCTTGGCACAGGGAGAGAAACACCAGCTTTAAAAGTCAGAGGGTGAAGATGCGTATCAGTAACTCAGGCCAGTAATAACCTGATAAGGATATTAAGAATTTTTATTACCATGAGAGATCATCTGGTGCCTATTGTATAAAGATGTTACAATACAGTTTTGTTTCTCCTCCTTCCAGGCTTTCTCTTCTTCCTAGTCGTTTAGTCTGTGTGTGTAAGACATTCCTGAGAAATAGTACTGCCCATGTAATCGTATAACTCCAGCTCTGTTTTAACAAAATGTTGCAAGCTGCAGTATATACTGAACACAGTGGAATGTTTGACGATATCTTCGCCGCCCAACCGAAGTTTCCCAGTTCAGGTTGACAGAATTCACTGTTGCATATAAAAAAAAAACTCATCCTGTGTGATAGAGCATGGCAGAGACAGCAGCTAGCTTTTGCTCCCAACGTGTACCTTTCATACAGAAGAGGATAGCCGCACACTGCATGCATTACCACCATCAAACACTTGCAAAATAGGTAGCCACAAAAGGCGGGTGTTCCCACCCAATACCTCCCATAACATTGAATATATATATACACACACACGGGGTTCCCACCATATTCATCTTACAAAATAAGAGTAGCTGCGTGTGCATGTAATTTTCCTGACTACAAAAATAAAACATGAGAGGAGAGGCAGTAACTAGGTGGAGGTGATGATAGCCATGTCCCGCCCTGACAGCTCCTCACGTTTTACCAGCGAAGTCTCAGCTTCTGGCCGGCAAAGAAGGCGTTTCCTGGACAGTATTAATTCTCGTCAGCGTTTTTCATCACTCCACGAAGCAACGCCCACAAGAAGAAATAGAAAAATACTTACTCCAGATTCACGAAATATCTGTTTTTACACATATTCTCCAGTTTGTGGGAATATTGAAGGCATTCTAAAATGGAAGCTAATCAGAGTGGACAGAAAAGAAAAGGTAAGAGAAGTACTGCAGATTACGGCCCACAACTGCGGCTATTTTCTTAAAGTTTTGTATGCAAATGACTTACTGTCAACAACAGTGAAGAAAAGACACCTAGCAAAACAAGCTTTTGTTGTGATTACGTTTGGCCCCGTGATAAAGCTCTACACAGAGAGAAACTTTGCCCAATAAAAAAAAAAAGCTTATCCTACAAACAAGCCTTACCTTCTCTGTAAGTGGTTGTTGAATTTCGAGGTCGATATATACAATGCTTTTTTATCTTAAGGATAGATTCATATCAAAGGCGCCGTAGCTGATGCTGGCTCGGCTACTCCCACAGAAGGTGCTTCCAATATTTAACTTGCAAATAAAACTGTGTGATGGGTATATGCATCAAGCGCTCATCGTGTGCGGGGCGCAGGAAACAATGCATATATCTACATGGAAGATTCAGACATTAGCAATACCGCACAACCCCTCTTTACGCATACATCTTTCAAATTCATTAACCATCTGAAACTTGAGCAAGTGCTCCCTTCAAAAATCTGAAGGGAATCATTTATTACAAGATCCAAGAGTCTTAAGAATAAGATCAGGTTCAGATTATTTTGTGAATTTAATGTAAAAGACAACAGCCAGATGCCTGAAGTCTCACTGTGTGATGTAGATGGAATTGCGTACTGCCGACAAGCATGATGAGACACACGAAGGCACAGACGAGTCATAGGGACGCAAGGAAGTTGAAGAATGAGACACCTGTGCAACATTTGATAATTTTTATTGAGGAAACATTTCGCCAGCCAGTGGCTTCTTCAGTCCAATATAGAGAAGAACGGTGAAAGATGAGGAGGAGAATGAGGTAATCAGTCCTTCAGCCTGGAGTCGATGTGTTCAGTCCATCAACCTTGAAAAAAAGAACAGCATATGCTCGGAGAAGTGGCTTATATACTGCAGTCAGGTACTGGACTGAAGAAGCCAGAGGATGGCGAAACGTTCTCTCAATAAAGATTTCCAAATGCTGCACAAGTTTCGCATTCTTAATAATAATATAATAATAATATTTTTATTTCTACAAGTACATGTACAAGGTACACAGTCCTAGCTGACATCAATGACATACTACTATATAGAAAGCCTAACCTAACTTGTGGGTTCTCTAAACACGTAAGGAAGTATTTCTTTAGTCTCAGGCTAGTTGAAAAGTCAAAAATGACTTGGATGAGGCAGTGGTGGAAGCAAGTTCAATGAACATCTTCGAAAATAGATATGATAAGGCCCCAGAAACCAGTCAGCGATGCCGATCACAACAGTCTACGAGGCGGGGTAACCTTCCACCTTGAAGGGAAGATGTTGTACACACATTCGTAGAAAAAAAAAATGTTTGCCGATACATCATACATGCTGCAGCAGGACCTTGCAGGGGACGCGTGTGTAGGACCCTGCAGTCTCCCACAGCCTCTCAACCCTGTCCTTCACCCTTTTACGCCCTGGCTAGACCCGTTCGCATCCCGGATAGAGACTTCGTCTCGCCCCCTTCTCATTAAGAACCATACGTCGAATCTTTATCAGGAGATCAGGTCGAGTATAACCTGAGGCCTCCTTATAATAGGTTCAGGTTCCCTTATTTTCCCTCAATGCGGCGTCAGAATTATACGTTGAATCCTCTTCATTACGGAATCAAGTCCCTTATTCTGTCTCTAAGTGACGTCAGGAGGTGGTGAATCCTCCTGAGAAGGGAATCAGGTCGTTAATTCTCTCCTATTTGCACGTCAGGGCATCAGCTTTCCCAGTTTTTCTCGAACCTGAGCTCAGATAAACTCATGTGAGGTGAGGCTCCGGATGACCATCATCTCCTTCCGCTGTTACACAGTTTGTCGCCAGCAGAATAATTACATCGTTGGAACAATCTCTTAGTTTTCTTGCCATCATGGAAGGGTTACAACGCCAGAGCAGTATCTTACGTTCCTCGTCATCATGGAAGGGTTACAACGCCAGAACAGTATCTTACGTTCCTCGTCATCATGGAAGGGTTACAACGCCAGAACAGTACCTTACGTTCCTCGTCATCATGGAAGGGTTACAACATTGGAACAATGTCTTGTTCCTCACCATCATGAAGATTACAATGATGGAACAATCACTTTACTATCCTCACCATCATGGAAGGGTTACACCACTGGAACAATGTCTTACGTTCCTCACCATCATGGGAGAGTTACAACCACCTTGAGACGGTCCGAGCGTCAGGATTACTGACAGGATTGGATTACCTCTTTGCCAGAGTCTCAAAAAAAAACACCATTAGGTCGGGTCTTTTCTCATACACATTCCAACTCAAGTCGCCAAATCTTTTTTTTTTCTTTGTGATCCTGAGAATCTTCCGTGGAGTTTTCCTCTCTCCCATCCTTCCTTTCCCTTATGTTTGTGTGTATACCTGTGTGTGTACCTGTGTGTGTACCTGTGTGTGTATACGTGAGTGAGAGATTACTCCAATCACTGAATAATCTTACAAATCACAGCAGATCTAACCTTGCATTAACGGCATACGTTAATGACACGTACATAACACACGTATACAACGCCTGGTATCTTTATTACGTAGTATCTGTATTATGAAGACGTTTTGTAAACCAGTGATTTTCTTTTTCAATAAACACACAACTTATAAACTGAAGATGACGTAATCAGTCCCCCAGTTCGTGGTGTCTCGCCTTCAGGATACAATCTACGAAATACTTTTTTTTCAAGTTTCCCGTGAGCTTTTGGGCCCCAGTCCATAAAATCTGTCCAAGACGACTATCACATTACCAACACTTTACCTGAACGACGCTGCCCACGACTTCTATGATCTCTTCATAAACAGCAACACTAATAATGGCCTGCTTAATGCGAACGCAATGTCGGAATGGCCAACAAAGGAAGATTTATTCATTTGGCTGATCCCATAATAAAGAAATGAATCAGCGGTGTTGCCAGCGGGCCTCACTTGCTGGAGAAGATCACAGCCATAAATAACGTGTGTATACTAACTAGCCAAGCCAACCACCCCTCTCATCCTGGCAAACTATCGTACTTCATCACTATACCTGAACCACTAATTAACAACAGCCTTTGGGTGAAGAAGTAGAAGAAGAAAAAACAGACTTTCTTCGATTAAGAAGAAAAGGAAAAAGCAGACTTTCTTCGAATATTAAGGATAAGAAGTAAAAGAAGGAGAAGAAGACGAAGAGAAAGATGAAAAAGCAGACTTTCTTCGAATAATTAACGCCGGAATTCATTAACTCAAGAAAGCCAACGATTGTTGTATATTACGGTGTGGTTCTTCAGTCATCTTCCCGAGGGCATAACTCGCAAAAACCACCTAACACCCTGGCACCTATTTATTGCTAGGTGAACAGTGGCAGCAGGTGTAAGGAAACGTGCCCCACGTCTTTACCCGCCATGGATCGAACCCATGAATGGTAGCTCTAGGCCTTTCATTTCCCATCAACACATTATCCGGAGCTTGCAATATTGCAGAAATGAGTAAGAGATCTCAGCAGATTCGTTCAGAGGGACGCTCCTGCAAGAGCCACTTGTCATATATATATATATATATATATATATATATATATATATATATATATATATATATATATAAAATTACTATATGAATGGTCCAATAATTCCGCCCCCCCCCCAAGAGTCCTAGGGTCTTACCTTTAGTTTTTCGGCGAGTTCGTCGGTGGTAGTGGAGTCTGGCGTAGCTTCGTCCTCTGCTCCCTCGTTCGACCTGTGGACCATTAGAAAAATATGAGGTTAATTAAGACTTCCCACACCTGTACGCCATTTTCTTTAAGCTACTGCCTCCACAAGTAATATTTAAACTTTTAGGAGAAACTAAATTATAATAATAATAATACACAATAATAATAACAATAATAATAATCTGATATGCCAGAAATTCACAGTATGTTAGTGGCTTTCTTTTGCGCTTAACAATATTCTATTATATGTAAACTACATTTTGTATACTGCAGAGAGAAATAAAGTTTGATTTTTATTAGAGTAAGGACATCCAAAGAATGAAAGCACATTCAGAGTTACTCATACTAACAGCTATCTTGCCAGAAGTGCACAGACAGTTCTAAGACACTCCGTACTGTACCACCACCACCCAGTCTTCACCAGCCACTGTTATTCTCACCTCTAGAATTCAAGTTCAGCTGATCACTTTCTCCACGAATTCACTAATAAATCTTACTTTCCTCACAATTCAACGGCAATTCAAATCCCAAAAAATCACAATTTTCTACGATTCAATACGCTCACACACGCCTGTTTGATGTTCAAGATCCTACCACTCAAAATCTTCCTTCCCGTCTTCCTTATTCTTCCTGGGACGATCTCTGCTATTCCTTCCTTCCACCTGGTTTTATATATTTTCTTGGTCAACCTGTTCTGTACCATCATTTCTAAATAAGCAGTCCACCTCAACAACCCTCCTCTGCCTTTTCAATTATAGTTTTCTTATCCCATACCATTTTCTAATTTATTCACTGCTAATTCTCAGCATGATATTCACACTACGCTTTGCTCTTAAACATGACAACTTCCAAGACGTAACTTTTAAAGCCTTAATCCCATATAACTTTGTTGGTACCACTAAACTCTAGCACATTCCTCTTTTTATCTCATCAGCATATGTATGTCGTGCCGAATAGGTAAAAATTACGATTTTGGCTTAAATAGCAACGCTCTTCTTGCCGAATAAGGCAAGTAAAAATTTGTGTATGCAATAATTTCGAAAAAATATATTTCATTGCGTTTGTTTATTAAATTATTGTAAACTTGTCTAATATATAGTTAGTTAGATTAGGCTAAATTAAATTAAGCTTATTATAATAAGGTTAGGCAAGTTTTCTAAGGTTCTTTTGGTACAAAATTATTAATTTTTATATTAACATAAATGAAAAAAATATATCTTTAAACGTGTAAGAGTAAATTTTAGAAAAGACTTAATTTTAAATGAGTTCTTGCTAATTGACCAATTTTACCTATTAGGAACGCCATATATATATATATATATAATATATATATATATATATATATATATATATATATATAATATATATATATATATATATATATATATATATATATATATATAATATATATATATATATATATAATATATATATATATATATATAATATATATATATATATATATAATATATATATATATATATATAATATATATATATATATAATATATATATATATATATATATAAATATATATATATATAATATATAATATATATATATATAATATATATATATATATATATATAATATATATATATATATATATATATAATATATATATATATAAAATATATATATATAATATATATATATATATAAATAATATATATATATATATAAATAATATATATATATATATATATAATAAAATATATATATATATATAATATATATATATATATATATATATAAAATATATATATATATATAATATAATATATATATATATATAATATATATATATATATATATATATATATATATATATATAATATATATATATATATATATATATATATATATATATATATATATATATATATATATATATATATATATATATATATATATATATATATATATATATATATATATATATATATATATATATATATATATATATATATATATATATATATATATATATATATATCCCGCAAAAGACACAGGGGAATTGAAAGATGCTCTAGACCTTTCTGTTGAATCAACACATCAGGAGCTTGCAATGTGCAGGAAGAGTAGGAAGTCCAGGCAGATGCGCTCCAGGAAACGTCATTCTAGCTAGAGTCATTCCCTTAAACGCATCTACCTGGACTTTATATTCATTTCTGAAACATTGCAAGCTCCTGATGTGTTGATTGCAACACGAAAGGCCTAGAGCTATCTTTCAACTCCCCGTGGTTTTCATCTTGTATCGCTTGTTCGCGATTTTTGCATATACAGAGATAGATAAAGATAGATAGACGGATAGATATTCCAAATTGTGTACTGCCCAAAAAAAAAAATATCGAAAATTTACCTTCCATTCAATATATACATAAAAGTGACTCGCAGTTCGCGTTTCGAATACCATACAAAATACCTACATCTTTCCCATTTCATCTGGACACGCGGCGTTTCCAGCAGCTCCGCTATATCCAATATCCTATTCCATTTTTGCATTTCCACTCTCCCAACACCAATTCTTTCTGTGTTTCCTAACAGCATATGGGTTTACCTCTTTCTTTTGAAAATAACAGTCGCAATAATAATAATCTGTGTTTCTCTTTGCATGTATATTTACCATTCGTCAGGTAGAATATAGAAAGTGGGAAGGATTACTTAGAGGATACAGGAGTTAGAAGATACATAATCTGGAGGTTACAGAAGTTGTAGCTATAGGATACAGGAGTTAGAGGATACAGGAGTTGTAATCTGAAGGGAAGAGATAGCGAATTTTCTCTTCTAAATACACAACTTGATGTATAAACATTCATCTCTCTCTGTATGTATGTATACCTTTGATTTTTGTTTACATTCACTAATGGTGTGATTGTTTTCATAGCTTCTGCACTAAGAATGTCTTTCCTCGTTGTCTTAAGAATCTCCGTCTTCTTCGCACGTGAAGATATTAACGTTGTGCCTTTTTCTCAAGACACAACGCTGCCAGATGTGTCATGCCTTTTTTTTTGTTATTTACTTGTAGTTAAATAAACGTACGTATAAGTTCATGTAACTTACCCTAAACCCAAACAAAATTATAACAACGAAATGTGAAAATATTGAACGTTCAGAAATTGACGAACATTGCCCTGTGCCGCAGAGGAAGTGCAGCTGTGGCTGCTTCAAGAATGGCTGATGATTTGAGTTTATTACGCAGCAAATAAACGTAAATTTCACGATATTTAACCCGTTTCTCTCACTTTAGTTCGCTGGGTTTGTCACAGTAAATATACACTTGCGTCAATTTATGTTTCCTTTCTAGCTGTGTCGACTTCTGAATGTTTCTTGTTATTTTGATTACATCCTTACGAGACCCAGTAGCCATATTGTGTATAAGAAAAATGATTCACTAAGGTTAAATTCATTCTGAAGTTTAATATGAAGAGGGAGCTTGGTATTCCCAGCACCAGTGACAGCATAACTGGTATTCTCAGCATTAGTGACAGGATAATTGGCACTACCAGTACCAGTGACGGGATAATTGAACTTAACTCGGTACTTGGTATTAAATCTTCTGGGAAATGTCTAGAAGTATGTAAACACACATTTCATTAACTTGTTTGAGCGTGTATCATTATATAGAACACGAGTATTTAACCTGTACGTGAAAGACGGTCAGTCAACATTACGGTCTTTAAAGAACCTTCCTCTAAGAAGCATATTACTGGTAATCCCTTCCTCTAATTACCTGCACAGGAAATATACACGAAAGGTGAATGCTTCACAGTATATATGCACTGAGAGTTGCTTGTAATCCCTATTTTGGGAAAGCATTCTTTATTGTCCGTGTACAAGGTACATGCAGGCTTAATGACCTTCCTGGAGTCGATAGGTTTCTAAACCCAATTAACTAGTTAAGAAGTTACTAAACGATTTTCATTTTTTTTCAGGAGATGGGTAAGCTCGCTGAAGTTTTTTGGTCACATGACCAAAAGTTAAAAGGAATAAACTGTCGCACTTCTCAATATGTATTTTATTACAAGTAAATTACATTACCTATTATTATCATCTCGTGAATTTGTCTATTGTTTTCAATCATTAAACAGCAATGTGCCTTTTTTCATTTATATTTAGAAATATCCATTTTGAATAACATTACGTCTTCTTTTGACGCCTGTAATGCACAGTCCTTCAAGACGTGTTTGTAAATGTTGAAAAAAAGACGTGTGCAACACTCAGGTGTCTTTATTGTCGAATAAAGATACAGAAGTGTTGCACATGTGTAATTCATCTACTGGTAGATATTGACGTATTGATGCCAGTAGAGTTGTCTTCCATAAAGTATGTGTTGATGACTGCAGGAATGATGGGCCCCGCGACTCAGTTCCTCACCAGCACCGGAGGTTCTCTCCTCCAAGACTCGCCATTAATGAGCAGGTGAATTTGCCTTCCCTGGTACATGATAAAAAAAAAGTGACCTTTGACCTCCATCGTCTGTAGTCTCTTGCCCACTCCAGCCTCCACCCTCCTGCCCACTCCAGCCTCCCTCCCGCCCTCAGCCCCCCTCCGCACCCAGCCTCCACTCTCCCCTGCCCACTCCAGCCTCCACTCCTCCCCTGCCCACTCCAGCCTCCACCCTCCCCTGCCCCAGCCTCCACCTCCGCCCCCAGCTCCTCCTCCCCTGCCCACTCCAGCCTCCACTCCTCCCTGCCCACTCCAGCCTCCACTCCTCCCCTGCCCACTCCAGCCTCCACCTCCCCTGCCCACCCAGCCTCCACCCCTGCCCACTCCAGCCTCCACTCCTCCCCTGCCCACTCCAGCCTCCACTCCTCCCCTGCCCACTCCAGCCTCCACTCCTCCCCTGCCCACTCCAGCCTCCACTCCTCCCCTGCCCACTCCAGCCTCCACTCCTCCCCTGCCCACTCCAGCCTCCACTCTGCCCACTTCATCCTCCACTTCTCTCCTGCCCACTCCAGCCTTTACTCCTCCCCAGCGCACTCCATCCTCCCACTAAATCCACTGCCCACTCCATCCTCCCACTTAATCCTCCCATCCACAGCCCATTTCAATTTTCAACCCACTCCAACTGCCTGCCTTCCCTCCAAGCCGCTGCCTACTCCAGCAAATCTCCCACTCCAGCCCTCCAGTAAACTAGTCATAGCATCCGGGTAAAACTTGTTTATCGTAACCTGGGTAAGAGCGTGTTGCTTATTCCTGGGAGCTGTTGTTTCTGCAGCAGCCTACCACCACTACCACTACCCCACCACCACAACTACCACCACTACCACTACCCCACCACCACAACTACCACCACTACCACCATGGCGCTCAACACCAGTTCAATTATTAAACACCTCCTAGTACTTCCAGTCCATTAAAAACGGAGTATCGAATCTACGATTCCATCCCGGCAATACACAAGTGGAATGTGCTATATTAGGAAGAGATGGAAGCAAACACCGCGCACTGTTTCAGGATCAGGTATGACAGGGTCCTAGAGGGGCAAGGAATCAACAACGCCTGCAACTGTAGTTTAAATAAGAAGCTGGGCCAGGCGCTGAGACTCGAAGTCCACAAACATAACACAGTGAGCATATCTCTGGGAGTACAACACTGAGTACAACGCTGGGAGTACAACACTGAACACAATAATTTAGTACAACACTGAGTATGATACAGTTAGTACAACACTAAGTACATCACACACTCAACACGAGTTGAGGTAATAAGCCCTATCCGATGATCCTCTTTAAGTCACTTGTTCTCTCTAGGCTGGAATACTGCTGTGTACTAACAACCTCATTCAAGACAAGCTACATTGCAGATCTGGAAAAATGTACAAAGAACTTTCACTGCACATGTAAGTCCACTCAAACACCTTACTTACTGGAAACGTTTGAAGTCCCTTGATCTGTACTCCCTGGAACGCAGGCGAGAAAGACATAACATAATCTACACCTGGAAAATCCTAAAGGGACTGGTCCCAAGTCTGCACACAGATATCACTCCCTATGAAAGCAAAAGACTCAGCAGAAGGTGTAATATACCCCCAATGAAAAGCAGGGGTGCCATGATTACACGACGCAGAAAAGAAAACACAGTAAGTGTCAGGGCTCCAAGACTGTTCAACAGCCTCCCATCATACAAAGGGGATTACCTAAGACCCCTTGCTATATTCAAGAGGAAACTGGATAGATTTTTTAAAGTCAGTACCTGATCAACCGGGCTGTGTGCGGCCAGCAGTAACAGCTTGATTGATCAGGCCCTGAGCTACTTGGAGGTCTGGTCATGGACCGGGCCGCGGGGGGAGGTGACCCCGAACACCCTCCAGGTATCTTTACACTGCTTAATCACGCTTCATTATTCTTTATTCTTTATTGTTCATTTTCTGTCTGCGTGGTTGAGATGCTTAATTAAGGTGTTTAATTAAGGTGTTTAATTAGGTGTCTAATTAGGGTATGTATTTAAGGTGTTTATTCAAGGTATATATTTAAGGTATTTATAGTGATGACGGTGTTGGTTGGTGGTGTTTATTGATCTTGTTCTTATTCTTGTTGTTGTTGTTGTTGTTGAAGAAGTCTGGTGGTGACACCTGTCTTCTCTCTCTCTCTCTCTCTCTCTCTCTCTCTCTCTCTCTCTTTCTCTCTGGGAATTTTACCTCACTGCGTGTGGGTCATGAACCGTGGGCGTGAACTATGGGTGTGCAATGAACGGTTTCTAGGGGTAAAGCCAGGGGTGGAAACATAAGGCAGGTGTGATGCAATGGGTGGACATAGTAGTTGGGGTCAATGCGGTGGACCATGGGTGGACCATAGGCTGACCATGGGTGGACCAGGGTTGACCATAGGCTGACCATGGGTGGACCATAGGCTGACCATGGGTGGACCATAAGCTGACCATGGGTGGACCATAGGCTGACCATGGGTGGACCATAGGTGGACCATAGGTGGACCAAGGGTGCAACATTAGTGGATCATGGGTTGACCATGAGCCCTCTTGAGAAACGATACAGATAAGAGCATTACGAATCAGAGCATAAAGTTGAGTGGCAGCTGCAGGCGAAGGAACATTTTGGAAGCGTTATTCCCTTACGGATTTAGCGCTTCTCCGATGATGCAATCATGGAATGAAGGCTCGCTTGCACGCACGCACAATCTGGAGAGTCAAGTAGCGGAGACAGGATCCACACAGCTTCATGATGAGGTACGATAAGGCTCTTAGAGAAGGGAGAGAGGACCTAGTAACGACCAGTGAAGAGGTGGAGCCAGGAGCTGTGAATCGACCCCTGCAACCACAAATAGGTGATACACACACACACACACCAGGAAATGGAATAGTGTGGAAAGGGAGGTAGCGGAGGCAGGTATCATACATAGCTTTAAGAGGTATGATAAAGCTCATGGAGCAGGGACAGAGTGGACCTAGTAGCGACCAGTGAAGAGGCAGGGCCAGGAGCTGTGACTCGACCCCTACAACCTCAACTAGGTGAGTACAACTAGGTGAGTATACATACACACACACACACACACACACACACACACACACACAGTACTGCTATCTTCATTATTATTCCTGGTATCTCATCTAGCATGTTGATTTTGCGAAATTCTTGGAGAATGCTTGAGAGATTCCTCCGGAATTCTTTTTCGACGTTTAATTTAGCGGAAATATTACTCTTTAAGCTTTCAGCTTAGTGTAAAAAAAAATAAAACTTTTACCATAATGTAAATATTGTATTTCTTTTTAAAACGTTAAGCTTTAACGTGAATATTATCCATTAAACATTCACCTACTGAGCGGTGCTGGATTAGCAAGCTTCATCTAACTAGTTATGTTTCTATAATCCATGGGAATGTTAAAATGTTAGCAAGCCGTGTTATTATTGCGATTTCGTTAGCCAAGATAGAAGTTAGATAAGGAAACAGGACAAGTGTTTCCTGACTCAGGTCTTAGTCACACATGAGGACCTGCCACTGGAGCTTTTAGTCATCTGACCGAGGCCTTCCCCTGAAAGACAATCTGCAAATATTTTAATCCATAATGTATTCCTGCTGATTGAATAAAGCTCTGTGTAGAGCTTTAGTAAATCATGATTTGATTAAGCTCTACACAGAGCGAAACGTTGTCCCGATGAAAGCTAGGATGACTACAAAAACAAACCATACCACGGGCGGGAATAGAACCCGCGGTCAGTCATAAAAACTCCAGACCGACGCGTTAGCCACTGGGCCAGCTGGCTACAATAAGATTCATCCAACTAGGTATAAAACTTGCATTTGTGGTCACAGTGGTGCCTATGCTAACCTTCCTATGGTGTATAAATATACCTAGTTGGATGAATCTTATTGTAGCCAGCTAGCCCAGTGGCTAACGCGTCGGTCTGGAGTTTTACAAGTCTCTGACCACGGGTTTTATCCCCACCCGTGGTATGGTTGGCTTGCAATCGTGTCATTACGATTTCGTGAGTCGTGAATATAAAGTCTCTGACTTTGTATTCATCCTAGTCTTTAAAGGCATAGTTTAGGTCTTTTGTGCATTTATATGCATTTGCGCTACCATTTACGTCTACAAGATATAGGTTGTACAGTAGACTAGTCACTACTGTCCAAAGAATGGATATGGGATACACAATAAACCAACCACTAATGTCCACAGAATGGACATAGGGTACACGGTAAACCAGCCACTACCATCCCTACAAAAAATATGAGGAACACAATAAACTAGCCACTACTATCCACAGTATGGATATGCAGTGTCTTCTTCACCCGCCGCTTTAGGTTGAAGCCCTGACACTGGGTGAAGTCATCTCGCTTCACATCAGTCGATGCGGCTACCTCACCAACTTTTACACCTTCGTGGGCAAGAGAATATCCTCGGTGCTACTGGATCACCACTAGCACTGGTGATCCAGTAGCACTTCTCCGTGGCCAAGAGAACATCCTCAGTGCTACTGGACCACCACCGGTGATCCAATAGCACTTCTCCGTGGCCAAGAGAATATCCTCGGTGCTACTGGACCACCACTAGCGCTGGTCATCCAGTAGCACTTACCTGTATATACTATGTTGCACTCTTAGTTTAAGTCTTCATTTAGGAATTTCATTCATGAAGAAATTATTCATCACTTAAAATTAAAGAATATTGTAACTGCGTCATCTTTACATGTCTATCTCTTTATCTTTACCCTTCATTAAATTTTCTATAGTTTTCTCTACCTAAGGTTGGATCTCTTATGAAGGTCCTATATTCTTAGTCCTCGGAGCAGCAATTTCATAAAGTTTTAAATATATATTAGAATCGTAGAGGTTATATACTAGTGTTTGAAACAGTAAACTACTACTACTACTATACTATTACCACTAAAATACAACTATACTAATATTATACTACAACTACACTACTATTGCTACTACTACTATGTTACAACTACGACTATACTACTACACTACTGTTGTTAGTTGTAGCATTGTTTAATTACTATTATTATTTTAATTACTACTTTTATTATTAATATTATTACTGCCACAAGAGAGCGCTAAAAAGCAATACTGTATTCAAAGTGAAGAACAAGAGAAGGTAAGTGGATGGCCAGGAATCCTAGTGTCCAGGGGTCAGGGATTATCTTCTGCTAGTGATTACATTTCCAGAGTCTGCGTATACTTGTTTACCTTTGGCAAGCTTTTCTCTCTCGTGACGCTGACCGATCATCCGTTGTAAGGTGTAGGACCGTTGTGACGTTGTAGCGTTTTGGGTCTTCCGGTGTAACGGTGTAGCGTTTTGGGTCTTCCGGTGTAACGGTGTAGCGTTTTGGGTCTTCCGGTGTAACGGTGTAGCGTTTTGGGTCTTCCGGTGTAACGGTGTAGCGTTTTGGGTCTTCCGGTGTAACGGTGTAGCGTTTTGGGTCTTCCGGTGTAACGGTGTAGCGTTTTGGGTCTTCCGGTGTAACGGTGTAGCGTTTTGGGTCTTCCGGTGTAACGGTGTAGCGTTTTGGGTCTTCCGGTGTAACGGTGTAGCGTTTTGGGTCTTCCGGTGTAACGGTGTAGCGTTTTGGGTCTTCCGTGTAACGGTGTAGCGTTTTGGGTCTTCCGGTGTAACGGTGTAGCGTTTTGGGTCTTCCGGTGTAACGGTGTAGCGTTTTGGGTCTTCCGGTGTAACGGTGTAGCGTTTTGGGTCTTCCGTTGTAACGGTGTAGCGTTTTGGGTCTTCCGTTGTAACGGTCTAGGCCTTTGGGTCCGCCGTTGTAACGATTAATAGAATTTTAGGTTTGTCCTTCCGTTGTAACAATGTATAGTACTTTTTTGTGTCCGTTGTAACGGTGCAGCGTCTTCCTTCTTTATTACTTTCCATTAATGTTTCTTAAATCTGTTTTATCTGCTTTAACAGAAGTACTTTATCTTCCATTATTCTTAAATATTTTTTTTTCGTTATTCCCAAATCTGTCACGTCTTCCGTTGTCCCTGAGTCTGTTTTAGTCTTCTGTTGCTCTTGTGTCTCGGCTTCCGTTGTTCTTGTGTCATATCTTCTGCTGTTCTTGTGTGTCGTATTTTCCAGGGGAGACCGAAACCTCTTCTTGTTGTATGTCTAGTAAACTGGTCCTGGAGAAACCGTCTAATAAGTAAAGGAGAAAAAGACACAATATTGTGACTGGAACAATACACAAATAACCCGCACATAGGAGGAGCTTAGCACGACGTTTCGCTCAGACTTGAACCGAAATATATTCCATTTTTTATTTCCAGCGAAGGAGTGTATGACTTCATAAACCTGGCCCAAAAAATAATGTGTATACGTTGCAAAAATAAGACATTACCATCCATTCACATTATCCTAACAACAGTAAACAAATGAATAAATCCCTTTATAAAAATAAGTAAAATCCAGCGCGGGTAGAAGACAAATATAAAGTGTATATGTTTAAAACAAAAGACAAGATCATCGGTTTACATTAACATAACACTGAAAAGAGCTAAATCCTGAGTCTCTTTCTGTGGAACATTCAATTTAACAAGACAAACTCTGACCCTCTCAAGATGTTGAGGAAGCTGAGAGCGGAGATGAAGTCATTGTTTTTGTGGTGTGTGTGTGTGTGTGTGTGTGTGTGTGTGTGTGTGTGGCAGACAAGCAAGGTTACCTGAGCCCCTACTGTGTGTGTCATACTTCATCCCTGGCTGTCATTCACAAAGGCAGGGGATGGTCTACAAGAGAGGAAACTGACAATCGCCTGTCACCTTTTTTGTGGATGATGCAAAACTAATGAAAAGCATAGCAGCGGGAGGGAAACATGGAGAGGCTCCGCAATGACTTGAACAGGCCACAAACGTGATCAAGTAGGCAGTTATAAGAGTTAAATGTTGATAAGTGCCACGCCATGTAAATAGGGAAGGAAACGAGAAGACAAAACACGGAACACAGGCCGAGAGGAGACGCCCCGAAGGCAGCATTCAAGGAGACAGATCTAGAAGTAAGCAACACATCAAGCACATCACCCAAAGTACATATCAACTGTATTATTTCAGCGACAAACACAACTAGCTGAACTAAGAACAGCTTTGCGGAATCTTAACAAGGAAGGATTGAAGACATTATACGCTACTTATGTTAGTCCTATCTTGGAGTATGTGGCTCCAGCATGGAGCTCTAACCTGATGAGCTATATGAAGAAGCTAAAGTAGTTCCAAAATTTCACGATGAGACTTAAGAGAACCTGAGGAGGAAGAACCACGAGGAGAAACCTAAGTAAATTAACCGAACACAGAAGAGAGGACCAGTGAAGACATGATCACTGCTTACAAAATACAATACACCGAGATGTATCTCTCAGTATACAGGAGGGCCCCGTATATACAGCACCTATTTTGGAGTTCAACGTTTTCGTTGGCTTTCAGATGAGCCATTGTTCCATCCGCCGGTGGCTATCGACGGCGGGTGTAACATTATGAACAATGGTTCAATTTGAAGCCAACGAAGACGATGAACACCGAAAAGAAGGTGATGTATATGCGGTGTCCTACTCTACATAATATTTACTCTTATACGTAATTCACTGTCTTGTGGTGACATACAGCCTTAATGACCCAGACGCAGTCGATGGGAGTTAAACTTAACAAGCCAGCCAAGCACGCAGACAAGCACGCAGACAAGCACGCAGACAAGCAGAGTGGATTAAGACAAGTTGTTTGAGACACAATGGAAGGACGCTCCAGGGGAGCACAGATGTCAACAAAGAACGTTGCTAAGTATAGTTTATCAAGTCTCACTGTTGTAAGTGGAACGAATCAGGAAAAAAAACGGTTGTGGGCACATACACACAGTTTCAAGAGTAAGTACGATCGGGACCTGAAGGCAAGGAATCAGGGTAATATGACCAACAGTAATTAAAATGAAAGTTTCAGTTCTTACTCGACCGCTGCAAACACAATTAGGCTAGTACAATTAGGCGAGTACAGCTAGGTGAGTACGGCTAGTTGAGTGTAGTTAGGCGAGTACAATTAGGTGAGTACAGCTAGGTGAGTAGAGTGTACTTAGGCGAGTACTAGGTGAGTACAGTTAGGCGAGTATAACTAGGTGAGTACAACCAGGTGAATACAGTTAGGCGAGTACAACTAGGTGAGTACACAAATGCTCCTCCCGGCCTGAAGCTTACTAACGTACTCAAGTTCTCCTGAGTTGCTAAAATCCTCAACTAACAGAATGAGTTGAAAATTACTTTAATAATAATAATGACTTTGAAAGAGTCATTATTATCAGCTATTCCATCATGATCCTCCCGATCATCGTACCGTGAGCCTCCAGCACTCCATCATCTTCTCTACTACCCTCCCCTCCCTCTCCCTTTTACTCCTTTCCCTCATTCTTCGCCATCACAGCCGCCACCGCCACCAGTGTTATCACTGCAACAATATGATGGCAAATGCTGCCGAAAATCAAGGTACAAAACTGGGTGCATTGAAAGCCTTTAATTATAGCCAAAGTTACGGTCTAGGTAGAGCTGTATCAAGCCATACAAGAGGACTGCGACAGGACACTGTATACGGGAAAGGCGCGAGTGGTGAAGGTGAGTGGTGAAGGTGACTAGGGAAGGCGAGTGGTGAAGGTGACTAGGGAAGGTGAGTGAGGAGTAGATCAGAAGGTATCATATCTTTCGCTCATGTGCATTTCTCCTTGGGTCTTCCCTTCTAAGATAAGTTTGGAAAGAGGCTTGGCAGTACTAAATCTCCTTGATTCTGCTCTATGGTGTTGGAGGTCTGTATGATGGTAGGTTCAAAACATCGCCTTTTTGTTAGGTAAAAGGACACCAGTGCAACTAATGGGACATTTTATTGTGGCAATAAAATGTCACATTAGTTGCACTTTTGTCCTTTTATATAACATATTGTCGGTACTACCAACATTATTACAACTCCTTTTTAGTTCAATTTCTCTACGAGTTCTGCACGTAACTAATCCATGAAGTGTAAGTGACTCCCTAGGTTTACCATATGTGTTATTGTGAGTGTGAGTTTACACGCATATGTGTAATCGAGGATTCTAGTGTGTAATCTCCTGTGTAAAATTTGCCAGCGCTGACTGATACACTTCAACACCTTGTATGAGCCCCATCCTGTGTGATGGAACACCTTGTATGAGCCTCATCCTGTGTGATGGAACACCTTGTATGAGCCCCATCCTGTGTGATGGAACACCTTGTATGAGCCCCATCCTGTGTGATGGAACACCTTGTATGAGCCCCATCCTGTGTGATGGAACACCTTGTATGAGCACCATCCTGTGTGATGGAACACCTTGTATGAGCACCATCCTGTGTGATGGAACACCTTGTATGAGTCCCATCCTGCGTGATGGAACACCTTGTATGAGCCCCATCCTGTGTGATGGAACACCTTGTATGAGCCCCATCCTGTGTGATGGAACACCTTGTATGAGCCCCATCCTGTGTGATGGAACACCTTGTATGAGCCCCATCCTGCGTGATGGAACACCTTGTATGAGCCCCATCCTGCGTGATGGAACACCTTGTATGAGCCCCATCCTGTGTGATGGAACACCTTGTATGAGCCCCATCCTGTGTGATGGAACACCTTGTATGAGCCCCATCCTGTGTGATGGAACACCTTGTATGAGCCCCATCCTGTGTGATGGAACACCTTGTATGAGCCCCATCCTGTGTGATGGAACACCTTGTATGAGCCCCATCCTGTGTGATGGAACACCTTGTATGAGCCCCATCCTGTGTGATGGAACACCTTGTATGAGCCTCATCCTGTGTGATAGAACACCTTGTATGAGCCCCATCCTGTGTGATGGACCACCTTGTATGAGCCCCATCCTGTGTGATGGAATCTGAGAGGGAATATAGTGCTGTGTTATTCCCACCGTGTAACTATCATATGGAATAGGGAAGGAGTGCACTACTGATGTATTTAATTTGGCTAAATAAAAACAATTACTCTTCCCCTTCCTGTTTCCCTTCCTCCTCTTCGTTCCCCTCTTGTTCCCCATTATTCCCTGTGAAACACACACACACACACACAAAGCCAGAGAAGAGGCAGGGTCAGGAACAGTGACTCGACCCCCTGCAACCACAATTACGTGAGTACACACACTGGGGTAAACACATCACTTGTTACCTGGATTTCCGCTTCGAACAGATCCTCTAATCTGGTGTCAGTGTCAGTCACTCACGGCTGCCGCTCCTGCTTTCAATGGCGAGTGAACCGCTAAACCCGAACGGCTCGTGTACCGCAAAGAACTCTTGTATTTTAATGCCTAACTCGTATATTAATGCCTAATTTTATGAACACTTGTATGCCATCTGTTATGAACCTAATGTTAGTACTCCATGCCTAACTGTATGATTAATGCCTATCTTTAGGTAATTTCATAGCCAACTGTATATTATAGCCCTAATTTTAGTGAACTTTAGCCTAATTCTTTTATTGCCTTACTCTTGCATTTCAATGCCTTACTCTTGCATTTCAATGCCTTACTCTTGCATTTCAATGCCTTACTCTTGCATTTCAATGCCTTACTCTTGCATTTCAATGCCTTACTCTTGCATTTCAAATGGCAAACTTGTATTCTTAAGGTTAACTCTTGCATTTTAATGTCTAACTTCTGTATGTTAATGTCTGGTTCTTGTATTTAAATGCCTGTCTACTATATTTAAAAAACAAACAAAGCAGTGGTAAAACTTTGTGGTTATTAACTATAGAGGCAGAAGGAGCCGGGAGTCAAGTTGGAGAACTCCAAGTTCCTGTAATCTTTGAGACTTTGAACCTCAGACCTCTAGCTTGTAGGATAAGTGCTGCCCACTCACTAAAGTGAGGTAACTCCCACGTCCACTCCCACTCTCTCATAAATGACCGTCACCTAGTTCACTTCAGCCATACTTCGAAGTCACTGACATGCTTATTCTTGAAGCTGTGTGTGTAGTAGTAGTAGTTACTAGTCGTCAAAGGCACTTGTCGACGTGTGTATATCCTGCCATTTCATCACACATTCATTCACAATTAACGTCCATGACACATTCGTATATCTTTACCTTAGTGAATTTTTTTTTTTTTTGTCAATTTTACATATGACATTTCAAATGCCATACGTAAAATTGACGAAAAATACTAATTAGCGATTTTGTCCACATTTACCGTATTTTCTGCCTTTACTAATGTCAAGGGCTCGTGATCTAAGGAATTAGGGCTACCCTCCTCTTAAATTGAACTTGATTGGCTCTTATTACACAAGCGCTATTACCCGAATGTAAAAATAATATTAATAAAAATAATAATCTTTATTAGTAATAGCATCATTATTATTATTGTTGTTATAATTATCATTATTATATTTTTTTAATATTTTTTAATTATATATGAATTATTTTTATTATATTTTTTTTAATTATATTATTATTTCTGCGTATACTGGGGTCATTATCAACTCAAATTAAAGAGTAACCCGGAGACAAGTTGCTTTCTTATGCAAGATTTAAAGTCTAATTTACCTGCGCATACAGGAAGGCGCAGTGGGCCTTCCTGTATGGGCGAGGGAATAGTTACTGACCCACGGTGGGTCAGTAACTATGATCGCTCCTTACTGCATGTGAATCTCGGCCCATGGCGGTTGGAAGATGAGCTTAGCTGGGTGTGCACACACACACACGCACAAATACAAACATAAACACACCAGTTTGGAACCCACACCTAGCCAAGCACGTAAGGAAACTAGAGAAAGTCCAAAGGTTTGCAACAAGACTAGTCCCGGAGCTAAGGGGTATGTCCTACGAGGAGAGGTTAAGGGAAATTGACCTGACGACACTGGAGGACAGGAGAGATAGGGGGGATATGATAACGACAAATAAAATACTGAGAGGAATCGACAAGGTGGACAGAGACAGGATGTTCCAGAGATGGGACACACCAACAAGGGGTCACAATTGAACGTTGAAGACTCAGATGAATCACATGGATGTTAGGAAGTATTTCTTCAGTCACAGAGTTGTCATGAAGTGGAATAGTCTGGGAAGTGATGTAGTGGAGGCAGTATCCATACATAGCTTTAAAAAGAGGTATGATAGAGCTCATGGAGCAGGAAGAATGACCTAGTAGCGGCCAGTGAAGAGGCGGGACCAGGAGCTGTGAATCGACCCCTGCAACCACATAGATGAGTACACACGCACACGCGCACACACACGCACCAGGAGCTGTGAATCGACCCCTGCAACCACATATAGGTGAGTACACACACACTACATAATGCATCACCTCACACTCCCACCTTATAAATTTCTCCCTGAAATATTATATAAACATACCCCGTAAGAACAGCAATTGGGCACTACACTGCTTATACCCCGTAAGGTGTTTGCGGTCACCTGGCGGTTGTTTTTCACACACGGAATAATTATGACATATTATACAGGAATATTTAGAGAGATGATGATTTACGTCATGGTCATGGCTCCTCCGTAACCCTTCCTTTGCCATCATTACTGTTATATACAAGCCCAAGAACACTATCATTGCCTGCGCAAACACTGGCCTCGGGAGAATCAATGCAATTTTACCAAAGAAACAGTTTGATCAAGAACAAGGATTATCATTAGTGTTGCTTGCGTGTGGTGTGAACTGGGGGACACCGCCACAGCTCACTCTTATTTTCACGGTACTCGTTTTCGCAACGGTACACGGTGTTGCCTGCGGTACACGCAATGACATGGCACAATTTGTTGCAACGGTACACGTTTTAGCCATGTATGTGGAATTGTCACTGTACACGCTGTGCACATAGTGTACAATATGTACATAGTGTACACGCTCGTGCCAGAATACACGCTAACACTAAATCGCCAGTTTACATACTTACATACCAAGACAATAGTTCCCATACCAAGACAATAGTTCCCATACCAAGATAACAGTTCCCCATACCAAAATAAGTTCCCCATACCAAGATATCAGTTCCCCATACCAAGATATCAGTTCCCCATACCAAGATAACAGTTCCCCATACCAAGATAACAGTTCCCCATACCAAGATAACAGTTCCCCATACCAAGATAACAGTTCACACACCAAGACACAGGACATGAGAGTGCATAGGAGGGCATGGGAGAAAAAATATTTACATATGGAGAAGAACTAGTTATTCCTACCTAGATTATGGGCTACCATGCATTATTTAGGCGTGAGACAAGAACAGACAACCATAATCAATCAATCTGACGTCGTCAAACGTAGTTTAAACAACGTTCAAAGTTGCTATCTGACTCTTAAGAGGCGTAACCGCCTCTTACGCGCCAGTAACCGCGTCATCAATCAATCATTGTTTGAGTGTCATCGTTTAATCATATACACAAGGTTTCTAATGACCCTCGACGCCAAATTTAACTTAACAGCGACGAACCCGTGTCCAAAATACTTCTGAAGATTCACAGAAGATATTGACTCGGCCTGAATGGAGATTTGGTGAGGTATATCTGCGAATGGGTATGTAAACAGAGAAGTGTATATATCTCAGTGTGTATATACACCGAGAGTTTACTTTGATCCTTATTTTAAGGACTGAAGTATTTTTGACTGGTGGTGAACAGGTGACATGGAGCCTTAATGACCCTCGTGAGGTTGATAGGATTTATGCCCAATTAATCAACCAGCTATCTGTGGGTAGAAGATTTTCTTTACAACATTAATCCAGGTTTGCAATTAACCCCGGATAACCCAAGAAGGCCAAGCAGTGTGGCTTATATCCAATAAGTTCTTTAGATAGTTTACTCCACGATGCTAAGCCACAACAGCTGACAAACACCCAGGTACGTACTTGTTATGTTGAAAATGGTATACAATACCGACAAGGTGATGAGTAAGACATGTGCAACAGTTAGGTATCTTTATTGTTGAAACGTTTCGCCTACACTGTAGGCTTCTTCAGTCAAATACAGAGACATCAGGTTTAGTAGTGAAATGAAGACATTGTAATCAATCCATCAACGTCTTCGAGATCTTCCACCTCACCTTCGACAGTATTTAAGACTCCATTCTCATACTTCAGCTTCATATGGTTCCAGACCATGAAGCTGAACTCCAGGCTGAGGGACTGACCACTCGTGTACTATTTCACCAAGATTGGTTGACTGATTACTTCATCTTTGTTTCACTACTATTCCTGCTGACTCTGTATTTGACTGAAGAAGCCTACTGTGTAGGCGAAACTTTTCAACAATAAAGATCCCTAACTGTTGCACATGTGTCTTACCCATCACCCAGGTACCTATTTACTTCTAGGCGAACAAGGGCAGAGGGTGCTGGGAGACTTGCCTTGCCCGGAAATTGAACCTGTGTACTTTGGTTGTGAGCCGAAGGCGCGTGGTGACCCTGTGGCTGGTCACTATGACCCCTGGCTGTGACCCCTGTCTCTTGACCCCCAAGGCTAAACCGTTGCTTCATAAACCAGTTCCTTCAGAGGTTATCAGTCATCTCCGCGGTAATCTGTCATGATGTCCAGAGAGAAAGCGTGAGCCTTGCCTAATAAGCTTGCAACTTTTTCAATATTCCTTTCTTGATATCGGTCACCTGTAAGGCCTACTGTGGCAAGGGTGAAGCCTATGGCAAGGGGAAGGCCTATGGCAAGGAGTGGGACCTATAGAGTACAAGACATACGCACTGCGAACTTTTATCGCGAAAGTTTTTCGCTCTGTTTAGCCTTGATAAAGCTCTACGAAGATAGGAAACGTGACTTGATAAAGCTCTACACACAGCGAAATATAATCAAGCTCTCCTCAGAGCAAAAGCTAACTCAACACAGCACTACGAAGAGCGAAGCATGACTTGACAAAACTACCATAACAAAACGTGTGAAAGCTCTACACAGAGTGAAACGTGACTCTGTAACACTCTACACAGAACTGAACTTGATGCAGCTCTACGCAGGAGAGGGGGGGGGTGACATGACACGAAGCATTACACAAAACATTATTCCCATAAAAAAAATTTTTGCCTGACTTTTTAACCGAGTCTGTTAACATTTCGCCCTTCCTTCCCCTCTTTCCACTATGACAAGTCAAGCCTTCACTCGACAGAAATTTTCAACAATTGAATGACTCCATGGATGTTTTTTTTTGGCGTGATGGTCTAATCTGACTGGTATACCAAATTAATAAGTCCATATCTGACAGCGTGGCTGTCAGAGAGAAAAAAAAACATACCGATTTAATATATACGAAACTGCGTTGGTTAAGTAACTCTCTGAGAGACTTAGACCCGTCACTATGTGCGAGAAAGTAGACTTAAAAGAGAATATTAAGTGGTTGCGTCATTTCCTCTTGTTTACCTATTTCTTCCTGTCTACCCATACCCTTTCTTACCTATCTCTCCCTGTCTATCCACAACCATTTCTTATCTATCCTTCCTGTATACCCACAACCCTTTCTTACCTATCCTTCCTATCTACCCACAACCCTACTATCTTACCCCAACTTATTTCTCCCCTACAATGTCCCTACGACCAACCCAGGTCGTAGAGGCTGGTCGTTTTTCTATTAAAATTAGTCAGCCAATAAATTTTTAATACATAAAAAAAGATATTCTGAAACTAACTTTACTGAAAAAAAAGAAAGAATTATTTTCTTGTAAAATGTACCTTAACTAGACATTAAGAACCTCTTTGGAATTTATGTGATATTAAAGATTATTTATTTATGCTCATATTATCAACATAGAATTAAATTCTATTTAATTAATGTTATCTGCGGTTTAAACAGTGTTTGATCTTAATAACCATTACTGATGGTTTATTACACCTCAATTACCTTGTGTATGCAGTTAACTTAATTATATTTGTAGATCAAGGTACAGGAAAACAGTGTTAAACAGATGAGAGGAAAAGGTGTGGGGAGGCCATAAGATCTAGATTCCTATATATATTCCACTTTAGGTGTCCTCTACTGCCCTGCGCGAGAGGAGCAGAGGGCAGACAGACTGAACTCTTCTCCAGGTTCAGACTGACCACATCAAATACTATTTCTCCAAGGTTGATGGACTGATTACATCATCTTTATTTCTCTACTACACCTGCTGCCTCTGTATTTGACTGAAGAAGCCTACTGTGTAGGCGAAACGTTTCAACAATAAGGATACCTAACTGCTGTACATGTCTCTTAATCATGAACTTGTCAGAATTTTATACCATTTTCAAGGTAACAATGAAGAAAGCACACTATTTGCGGAACATGTTTTTACTGGGTCAACGTTTCGCTCTGTGTAGCGCCTTATCACGTCACTGACTTCATGAAGCTCTACACAGGGCGAAATGCTCTCACAGTGAAGGTTCATTCTGTACTTGTGTCTTTATCGTCGAATAATGCGTTATTGTGGTTAATATTCCTGATAATATGATCTATGGTAAGTATTCCTGATAATAATATGCATGGTTAATATTCCTGATAATAATATGCATGGTTAATATTCCTGGTAACAATATGTATGGTTAATATTCCTGATAACAATATTTATGGTTAATATTCCTGATAACAATATTTATGGTTAATATTCCTGATAACAATATTTATGGTTAATATTCCTGATAACAATATTTATGGTTAATATTCCTGATAACAATATTTATGGTTAATATTCCTGATAACAATATTTATGGTTAATATTCCTGGTAACAATATTTATGGTTAATATTCCTGGTAACAATATTTATGGTTAATATTCCTGGTAACAATATTTATGGTTAATATTCCTGGTAACGATATTTATGGTTAATATTCCTGGTAACGATATTTATGGTTAATATTCCTGGTAACAATATTTATGGTTAATATTCCTGTAAGCTAACAGGATTTATTGTTATTATTCGATATAATAACAAGATCTATGGTTAATATTCCTGGTAACAGGTTTTATGGGTAATATTCCTGATAACAGGTTTTTAAAGCAGTGTCAAAAGTTCAAGTTCACCAGAGGGAGGGGTGGATTAGAACCCTATTCTTCTCCCTCGAATCGAACTTTCTTGGCCAGGGGAGTCAGGATGGAAGTGGTAGAACGACTACATGTACAGGACACCTTTCTAAACGAAGCTTTTTTAAAAAAAATCACTTGACAAAGCTCTGTTTAGAGCGAAACGTAGTCTATAAATGGGAAAATAAAAGCAAATGCAGTATAATGCAATCCTTTATTAACTATGTTTCGCCCACACTGAGCTTTATCAAGTCACAAACGGATCTACCAGGGCAAAGAGTACATGAGTATATATAGGGTGAAGAATCATGTACTCCCTGCCCAGGTAGATCTGTTTGTGACTTGATAAAACCCACTGTGTGGGCGAAACGTAGTCAATAAAGAATCGTGTTATACTGCATTTGTGTATTTTTTTCCATAGTGTAGGTATTTTATACCATATATCTCCGTAATCTATATATGTATGTTGGTTTCCGCTGCACGTAAGAGTCCTTCCATACTTGCTAGGATGGATCCAGGAAAGTCACAGGAAAAGTCACAGGAAAAAAGTCACAGGAAAAAAGTCACAGGAAAAAATCACAGGAAAAAAGTTACAACCCAACTTAACCTAACCTATGGTATTTAAATAAAATGTGATTTATTTCCCTAGCCAAAACTGTCACTTATTTTCTGAGACCTTTTTTTTCCCTGACTTTCCCCGGACACCGTCAGGATAACACTATACTGCTACCTTACCTAGCGGCAAGGCTTGTCTCCCAAGAACTTGGACATGATTTATTTTTTTCAGGATACAATTCTCCCGACTTCTACCTTTCCATATAACGCTGTAACTCAGACGGAGGATCGAGCCACCACCGCCCCTTGCACTGAATGACCCACACGGATTTATCTTGTCTTCCAACAGGACGGACATGATTTTTGCAAGATACAATTCTCCAGACTTTTACAACTACCTTCACTGCTTTAAACCTCACAATTCTGAAACAATATCTGAGAGAAGGACGGACCAGGAAAAGGGCAAAATATGCAAATGCTTGAAATATGAATCCAAATTTTGAGTATTATTCAGAGGGAGGTTAAGATGCGGGTTGTCTCCCTAACCTCTAACAAGGAGGGCAAGTCTCACCTGTAATTACGTTACATACCTGCTTAGGTAATTATGTCACACCCTTCTATTTCTGCCCATGTACCTCCCGTGGCTCGCCCAGGAACCTGCCACACTTTGAGTAGGGCGCCCGGGTACATAAATTATATAATTCACGCTAGGTCCTTCCCTGTGGTAGGCAGTTCCTCCCTGAGTCCATATGACGTACTGCTGATAATATTAAAGGCAAGACAAGAGTGTCTCCTGCTTTTCTTTTCTTGACTCATACACCTTGATAATGCACGATAGTCTTTACACTAAACAGAAGCTAAGCGTTCTCAGCTGATAGCCTCTGTATTGACTTCGTCCTCTGATAAATGAGACTTTTGGACTGATTACCTCAAACTCCTCTTATTTCATTTTTTCTGCATTCAACTGAAGAAGCCACTGTGTTGCGAAACGTTTCCAGAATAAAGATCCCCATATGTTGCAAAAGTGTCTCATTATCAACGTGTCTGTTTTGTAAACCATTTATTCACATCCTCTGCTATCTGTCTTATGTACTTCCATGTATGTTACACAACAAGCTTTTATTAGGACAGCGTTTCGGTCTGTGTAGTGCATTATCATGATAAAGCTCTGCATCTGAGCGAAATGTTGTCGCAGTAATAGAGTTGTAGATGAGTGGAACAAACTCCCGAGTAGAGTCACTGAAGATAAAAATAGGTTAGACAAATACACGAGTGGGTGTGAGGTGGACCTGACTTATCTTGGGCCAGTAGGCCTGCTGCAGTGCTCCTTCTTTCTTATGTAAAAGCTTGTACTGCAGTGTGTCTTCAAGTTGCTCGATCCCAGGGTTTGCTGCACCTCGACTCTGCCTTAAATTAAGCAGACGTGTATATTCCTTCTCACCTCGACGTGATTGCATGAGCGGAGCGCCTCTCTCTGGGTGTTGTCTAGCAGAGTTATGTGGTGGACGCCCTCCTCATCCCTCCCACCAACAGATAAGACTCCCTTCTCCAACATTTATGAAACGGGGCAGCGGGAATGTTTTTGTGTCCTGAGATGCTCTCTCTCTTGGCCTCACCTACGATACCTGGTCTCACCTACGTCACAGGGCCACATTTCACCTCCACCTACACTGAAAACACTGGATATTCCTTGCCCTCACTTGGCTTTACTTCACGTGAGAAATGGTATGGCGATACCGACAACATGTGGAAAGAGACACTTAATAAATGTCCTTAACTCTACATAAGTGTCATTTTACTTCACGTGCACTCTAACACCTGAGTGCCAGTCTCTCGTATTAAACTGTCCACAGGTAACCCTTCACTTGACATTTACTGTGTTTGTGTGTACTCACCTATTTGTGGTTGCTACTAGGTCCTCTCTCTCCCTGCTCCATGAGCTTCATCAAACCTCGTCTTAAAACTATGTATGGTTCCTGCCTCCACTACGGGAAACAAGAGCATTTTGAAAAAAAAAAAAAAAAAATTCGCCCTGGACAAACTTGTGTGAACTGAAAATTCTAAAATATCGATAAATTCTCGTTTTTTCTCTGACTTGACTTTTAAAGTTACCCATAAAATCAAGTCTGAGGCCTGACTTTATGGGATAACTTTAATATATTATTCCATAACACATTAAGTATCACATTCTATACTTACAAATATTTTCATTTACTATTCCATAGTACATCATGACTCAGTATATCATGACTGGTTGATTTATTAGATTTAAATCCTACCGACTACACGAGGACCATTTTCCATGTACACCGCCAGTCAAGGATAGTACTTTGATGAGGACAAAAAAAAAGCACAATACCGTGACTGAAACAATACACAAATAACCCGCATATGGAGAGAGGAGCCTACGACGACGTTTCGGTCTGATTTGGACCACTTACAAAATGACTAAATGGTCCAAGTCGGACCGAAATGTTGTCGTAAGCTGCTCTCTTCAATGCGCAGGTTATTTGTGTATCGATACTTAATCTCTAAAATAGGAATTTTGTCAACCTTCAGTGTAAATACACAGACATATACGCTCTCCAAGAGCTTTGTCAGGCCGTTGGCTTGACAAAGCTCCTGGAGAGAGAAACGTTGCCACAACAAAATGTCACATTAGTTGCAAATGTGTTCTTCTAACATACTGTCGGTAATTCTACCAACATTATTACAATAATCTCATTATACTGTATAATTAACCTTACAAATCTAGCAGACTTATTTTATAAGAGATTACAAATATATCAATGAATTACCACAAGTATATTAATTTCAGGGGAGAATGTGTTTGTTTTTTTATATTCATTTTCATTGCTTTATCCCAAAGGAGGTTGAAGAGGTCAAGGTTATTGCCACAGGCGGAAGGTCACCCCATTGATTTCTCTATATATATCTACAAAAAAAAAAAAATTCAGCTCACACTTACCCAACAAATACTTGGCTGCAAGTCGGAAAAAATTAGTAAAAAATATCAAAGCAGAAACACATACGAACGTCTATATGATTTGACACATCTCCAAAGTAAACAAAAAGGCCACATGTGCAACACATGGATTTCTTAGGTATCTTCACTGGCAATGAAACTACGTTAAGTGTTGTACATGTGTCTCATTCATCAACTCATCAGTATTATATATCATCGGCAGTACGACTCAGAGGAAACAGCGTGGCTAGACATACATGAAGTCCCTCACATCTTACTGCTATGTAAATCTTTACCTTTGATATATATATTTGAAAGATAACAGCTCATTACTAGATTTATACGAATATTCTGACTTTATCCTGGAGGGAAGCGGAGGTAATGAGAGGGGTGGCTGCAATGTATGCAACATGTATGTGTTGATAATGATCTCAATGTTGCCATGTTGGGTGTGTAATGAGGCGAACACACTGAACACCGCCCTACATTCTCTCTCTCATATCCTTCTCCACACACTCTGTAGTATTCTCTTTCAGCATCCTCTCCCTCTCTCTCTTTTAGCATCCCCTCCCTCTCTCTCTTTTAGCATCCCCTCCCTCTCTCTCTTGTAGCATCCCCTCCCTCTCTCTCTTTACCATCCCCTCCCTCTCTCTCTTTTACCATCCCTCCCTCTCTCTCTTTTACCATCCCTCCCTCTCTCTCTTTTACCATCCCTCCTCTCTCTCTTTTAGCATCCCCTCCCTCTCTCTCTTTTACCATCCCCTCCCTCTCTCTCTTTTACCATCCCCTCCCTCTCTCTCTTTTACCATCCCCTCCCTCTCTCTCTTTTACCATCCCCTCCCTCTCTCTCTTTTACCATCCCCTCCCTCTCTCTCTTTACCATCCCCCCCCTCTCTCTCTTTTACCATCCCTCCCTCTCTCTCTTTACCATCCCTCCCTCTCTCTCTTTTACCATCCCCTCCCTCTCTCTCTTTTACCATCCCCTCCCTCTCTCTCTTTACCATCCCCTCCCTCTCTCTCTTTTACCATCCCTCCTCTCTCTCTTTACCATCCCCTCCCTCTCTCTTTTACCATCCCCTCCCTCTCTCTCTTTTACCATCCTCCTCCCTCTCTCTCTTTACCATCCCTCCCTCTCTCTCTTTTAGCATCCCCTCCCTCTCTCTCTTTACCATCCCCTCCCTCTCTCTCTTTACCATCCCCTCCCTCTCTCTCTTTTACCATCCCCTCCCTCTCTCTCTTTTACCATCCCCTCCACTCTCTCTCTCTTTACCATCCCCTCCTCTCTCTCTCTTTTTAGCATCCCCTCCTCTCTCTTTTAGCATCCCTCTCTCTCTTTTAGCATCCCCTCTCTCTCTCTTTAGCATCCCCCTCTCTCTCTCTCTTTTAGCATCCCCCTCTCTCTCTCTCTTTAGCATCCCCTCTCTCTCTCTCTTTAGCATCCCCCTCTCTCTCTCTTTTAGCATCCCCTCCCTCTCTCTCTTTTACCATCCCCTCCCTCTCTCTCTTTACATCCCCTCCTCTCTCTTTTACATCCCCTCCTCTCTCTCTTTTACCATCCCTCCTCTCTCTCTTTAGCATCCCCTCCCTCCTCTCTCTCTCTCTTTTTAGCATCCCCTCTCTCTCTCTCTCTTCTTTTAGCATCCCCTCTCTCCTCTCTTTAGCATCCCCTCTCTCTCTCTTTTAGCATCCCCCTCTCTCCTCTTTAGCATCCCCCTCCCTCTTTAGCATCCCTCCCTCTCTCCTCTCTTTAGCATCCCCCCCCTCGCCTCTGTCAGCATCCCTCCCTCGCACTCTGTCAGCATCCCCTCCCTCGCATTCTCTTTTAGCATCCCCTCCCTCGCACTCTGTCAGCATCCCCTCCCTCGCACTCTGTCAGCATCCCCTCCCTCGCACTCTGTCAGCATCCCCTCCCTCGCACTCTGTCAGCATCCCCTCCCTCGCACTCTGTCAGCATCCCCTCCCACGCTCTGTCAGCATCCGCTCCCCCACACTGTCCAACATTCTCTCCCTCAGTATCCTTATCACTCCTTCAACATCCACCTCTACACACACTAGTGTTCTCTTCCTCAACAACACCTACTGAACCAGTCCAGAATATTAGTATCCTTTTAGAACCAGTCCAGAATATTAGTATCCTTTTAGAACCAGTCCAGAATATTAGTATCCTTTTAGAACCAGTCCAGAATATTAGTATCCTTTTAGAACCAGTCCAGAATATTAGTATCCTTTTAGAACCAGTCCAGAATATTAGTATCCTTTTAGAACCAGTCCAGAATATTAGTATCCTTTTAGAACCAGTCCAGAATATTAGTATCCTTTTAGAACCAGTCCAGAATATTAGTATCCTTTTAGAACCAGTCCAGAATATTAGTATCCTTTTAGAACCAGTCCAGAATATTAGTATCCTTTTAGAACCAGTCCAGAATATTAGTATCCTTTTAGAACCAGTCCAGAATATTAGTATCCTTTTAGAACCAGTCCAGAATATTAGTATCCTTTTAGAACCAGTCCAGAATATTAGTATCCTTTTAGAACCAGACCAGAATATTAGTATCCTTTTAGAACCAGACCAGAATATTAGTATCCTTTTAGAACCAGACCAGAATATTAGTATCCTTTTAGAACCAGTCCAGAATATTAGGATCCTTTTAGAACCAGTCCAGAATATTAGTATCCTTTTAGAACCAGTCCAGAATATTAGTATCCTTTTAGAACCAGTCCAGAATATTAGTATCCTTTTAGAACCAGTCCAGAATATTAGTATCCTTTTAGAACCAGTCCAGAATATTAGTATCCTTTTAGAACCAGTCCAGAATATTAGTATCCTTTTAGAACCAGTCCAGAATATTAGTATCCTTTTAGAACCAGTCCAGAATATTAGTATCTTTTTAGAACCAGTCCAGAATATTAGTATCCTTTTAGAACCAGTCGTTTTAAAAAATGCATCTTTTAGAAGTCAAGAATATGAGTGTCTTTTAGGAGAAGTAAAAAATGTGGGTGTCTTTTAGGAGAGAAGTCAAAAATGTGGGTGTCTTTTAGGAGAGAAGTCAAAAATGTGGGTGTCTTTTAGGAGAGAAGTCAAAAATGTGGGTGTCTTTTAGGAGAGAAGTCAAAAATGTGGGTGTCTTTTAGGAGAGAAATAAAAAATGTGGGTGTCTTTTAGGAGAGAAGTCAAAAATGTGGGTGTCTTTAAGGAGAGAAGTCAAAAATGTGGGTGTCTTTTAGGAGAGAAGTCAAAAATGTGGGTGTCTTTTAGGAGAGAAGTCAAAAATGTGGGTGTCTTTTAGGAGAGAAGTCAAAAATGTGGGTGTCTTTTAGGAGAGAAGTCAAAAATGTGGGTGTCTTTTAGGAGAGAAGTCAAAAATGTGGGTGTCTTTTAGGAGAGAAGTCAAAAATGTGGGTGTCTTTTAGGAAAAGTCAAGGAGTGTTACACTCTTACCAAAAGCATTCACTCCCTAATAGACTCTCTCCTTTACTTTATAGGACTGACCTTCTCTCTCAGGTGCTATTTCCGCACAATCGTGAGAGGGTGAGTCTTTCCTCCCTTTCTCTCTCTCTCTCTCTCTCTCTCTCTCTCCCTCCCCCTCACCTCTCATTCCCTGAACTCTGTCTACCACTACTTAAAAAATAGCAATGAAAAAATGAGATTGCCAGTTTCCATACACGAACCTTTTTAGAATAATTTAGATTATGGTGGTTCAAAGCAGGTTCTGCGGAAGCTGACTGGAGTTCCAAGAGATCTAGAAGAGAGAATTGGGACGATTTTGCTATTTAACGAGACTGATAACGTAGAAGGAAGTCTGGGTTGAGAGTCCCTGAGATACAGTCACAATATTTAAACGTGAATGACGAGATGTCCAAGATTTACAACTGGAAACTCCAAGAAATGACGTCCGTCGCATCCTACAGACACGAGAAGACACACCAGCGTCTCTTCCGAACACACAGCGGGTCTTGGTTATATGATGACCCGCAGTTGGAGTTTCTTGTCATCTGACCGAGGCCTTTCCCTGGTTTACCGGTCCACTCCTTTAAAACTTATGATTATAACTATTAGATGAATATTGATCAAATACTGCTTGCTCTGAGGGACAAGGACGTGAGAACATTCATTTAGGACAGCTTTCTTGAAGACCTCCAGGTCTACGGACTTTTATCACTTCAAATACAAGTGTTTGAAATGTTTTCAAGATGTCTTAAGTGAGTGCATTCGTATCCATTCTTCTTAAGTTGTCGGTAATCATTCGCCTTGAGGAAAAGGACACTTGTGTATAGTTCAGGACTTTTATTATTGGAAACTTTTAGCCACGAGCGGCTTCTTCAGTCCTAATACAGAGTAGGCTAAAACAGGGTATTATATAGTGCAGGTGATCAGTAGCAGGGGAGAGGCGAGGCAGGAGGTGCGTCAGGTGGCAGAAAATTAGGTGTCTTTTTTCCATATAATAATAACCATAATTTTTAAAAGTGTAGACCGGTAAGCCAGCGGAAGGCCTCGATCAGATGACCAAAAAGCTCCAGCTGCGGGTTCATTATATAACTATGACTTGCGTCAGGAAACACTTGCCCTGTTTCCTCACAAACCTAACCTAATTTTCTTCCACAGATTATTAACGGTATCCTCCTACCATTCACAATCCTTTGCCTTCTTCCCATATTACTCTGTCCTTTTAGCTCATGTTATTAGTGTTTCCAGGTTTAGTTCTCTTCATGCACTAGAGCTACGACCGTGTTTGTGTTATTAATGCATTTTACATGCATCTGGTCTGTCTCACCTGGTTCAACATGATGTTTCGTAGAGCTTTCTCATAGCTAGGTTAAGAGCATCAGTGAGAAGCTGCATGTGTTGTGTCTGTTTATGATTATAAAAATTTAATGAATAACGTTTATAAGTTTTGTTTTTTTTCAAGATATGGAAGAAGATAAATTATGATTTTTTTTATTACATAAAGTTCCAATTAAAAAAATAATGTTCTGTGGTGTTAAAGAAATGTTAAATCCATTACTCCTTGTTGAAGACGGTAGAAAATACCGACAAGAAGATTAATTTAAATTTAAAATGGTATTTTATCCCATTTTCAACAATACTGTCCGGCATTACTCCATACTTCCATCATCGTTCTTTCAACATGACCTTCCCCAGCACCTCACTACCACACCACCACAACCCCAACCACCACAACCCCAACCACCACCACCACCACAACCTCAACCACCACAACCCCAACCACCACCACCACAACCCCAACCACCACCTTCACTTTCTTCGAGTCAATAAAGTTTCTGGTTGGTAAATTAGACACATATGCAAACTTGGGATCTTTATTGAGGAAACGTTTCGCCACACAGGGGTTCATCAGTCCAAAAAGGAGAATCGTGAAGAACAGGGGGAGTGGGGGTTGTCAGGCCCTAAACCTCAGACTGTGTCAGTCCATCAATCTTGAATAGAATAACAGCATATGAGCAGAGGAACCTTATATACTGTGACAGGAGAGGTGCAGCAGTAGTAGGAGGTGTCACTTTTTTCAATGTGGAAGTAGGTCGTGCCCAAGGAATAGGCAAGCGAAGAAATCCTGTATAGATAACAAGATGGGCAGCAGCCCGGTGTGAATGAATGCCCGGAAACGAGTGGTGGACACAATGCAACACCCCTTTAGGTTTTGCTGCCACACAGCAAAACCATCAGGACCCTGGGAACAGAGAGTGGGTGCGCCCTTCTTCGACGATGGGTGAAGTCCATCACCGAATAGAATAACAGGCATAGAGCAGAGCCATACGTGGTAGAGTAAAATAATTTAAATTGCTGTGGAAGAATGGAGAATAGGCAAAAGGAAAAAAATCCCTGTAAATTTAAAAATAGTAAGATTTTGTGATGCCAGACAAAATTAGACATATAAAAACTTGGGATTTTTTGAGAGGGGCCGCCACACCAAATGGGCCTCTCAGTTCAGGGGTGGGGAAGAACGAGTGAGGTGCCCGCCCCCAGACGATGTTCCGTTCATCAACCCGGGAAAATACAGGAAAGAGCAGAGAACCTATATACGTGGGAGAGCAGGTAGGTCACATTTGCCCAATGGAAGGGTGTGCCCAGGAAAGAAGGGCTGAGGCCAGACAGTGAGCGTAATGGTCAGAGAACCGAATAATATGCAACACCGGGTCCCTTTTTGAGGAAATAAACAGTGTCCCTGTTAAGAATCAGAAGAACAGAGAAAGGTCACAGTCAGTTCATTTCTGAATAGAATAACAAGAGCAGAGGAACCTTATATACTGTAGACAGAGGGTGTGAGGTGTCACATAATGTGAATGGCTCCCTGGGAGAAGATATTAAAGATAGAATAGATTAGAGACCGATGGAATTAGACACATATGAAAACTTTGGGTATTTATTGGGGAAAAGTTTCGGGGCCCCACAGTGGCTTCATCATCCAAAAGGAGAATCGTGAAGAACAGAGGGGGTGAAGCCATGTGGCGAAACGTTTCAATAAAGATACCCAAGTATATACCATTACCAACTCTCGGTTTCGAACCATTCATTCACATCCTGCCGACCTGCAACTTTTATCTTAAAAAGGATTTCCCCCTTTCCTTGGCCGACCCACTTCCACATTTGCAAATGTGCACCTCCTACACGCTGCACCTCTCCTGCTCCCAGTATAAGGGTTCCCCTGCCTTTCCGTTATTCTATTCAAAATTTATGGACTGTTTTAGGGGCCTGACAACCTCCCTCCTGTTCTTTACGATTCTCCTTTTTTTGGCCCCCCTGAAGCCATGGTGGCGAAACTTTCCTCAATAAAAACCCCCCCTTTCATTGTGTCTAAACCAACCGTCGGTTTCTCTGAACCATTCATTCACATCCTGTCTGCCTGCAACATCTTTAAAAATTTTTTTCAGTTTCTTCGCTTTTTGATTTTGGGGCCCCCCTCCCGAAAAATGTGACACCTCCTCTATGCTGCACCCCTCTCCCGCTCAAGTATTAAGGTTCCCCTGTCATTCACAGTTTCTGGTGATGAAGATCCATCTTGACCTTTAATAAAATGTCGAATGGTATAATTTTGGGCGCTGGACGCACAGTAAAGTTGATGTTTATGGCAACACTGCAAAGTGTCTGGTACAGACTAGACATCATAGAAGCCCACGCTGCCAAGACAGGCTAGAAGGTAAGACATTTTAGGACGAAGCACTGCTAAGACAGGTTGCAACACCAGACATCTTAAGACCAAACACTATTTGAGAGATTTTTTCGCCACCGATGTGGGAAACAGAACAAAAGCCTGTCGACTGGTCCATTGATGAAAAAGACATGTGCAACACTGGCTTATCATTACTCTCAAAACGTTTCGCTCGCACAGCAAAGTTCTTCAGACGAATAAAGATACGCAACAAAAATACCCATGTGTTGCAGTTTAGGCCAGTAGGTGACTTGGACCTATCTAGCATGGGCCAGTAGGCCTGCTTCAGTGCTCCTTTCTTATTCATCAACCTCTCCGTATTTCATCTAATTACATACACAGTAATAAAACTGAACATACATATAGCCTGTTGATCTCTGAGAGCTGACAAAGATCCTGATGGGCAAAACGTCTTCTCAATAATATATAAACCTCGCATTGTGCCTTATTAACACGTCGATTTATTTCTCCAGTGATGTACATAAAGCTAAAGCACCGACTCAATGGCAAGTTTAGATTAAAACAGAAATAAAGAAACTGCCAAAACTGAAGATCAATTTGGAAGTTTGAGGGAAGACACCTCGTCTGGAAAGAGGGTCCTCCTTGACCCGCCCAAAATCCTGAGATTAGGCGTGTTAGAATTGTTCTAAGCTGAGTGAATTGTGGTGGGGAAATGGGGTGGTAATCTGTGTTTAAGCTGGCGTAAGCGGATTTTACTAAGGGAGGGGCGGTAGGAGGGTAGAGTGAGGGAAGGGGGAAGTAGGATGGTGTGAAAGGTTAGATAATGAGGGAGGGAGGTACTTCCTCCCTCCGTCCCTTTCTCTTTCCCTCCCTCTTCGTCTTAGCTTTATCTCACCTTAAAGGAAGGACCATCACCCAGGCTCTCCCCTACATCCACTACCATCACCAAACCCCTTATTATCAAGCCCATTATCGTGACCCATCAACACCGTCAAATGTACTTTATCATCGCTACGACCATCACCTTCACGACCATCACCATCACGACCATCACCATCACGACCATTACCATCACGACCGTCACCACCACCAATACAACATCACCACCACCACCATAACCATCACCACCACCACCACCATAACCATCACCACCACCATAACCATCACCACCACCATAACCATCACCACCCCCTCAGGGCCTTTTAAACCTATAATTAACTTGTACACTAAGCCTCGGGAATTATTTGATCCCTGAAAATAGGGATTAAGATAATGTATCGGTGTATATACACTGATAAATAAAGGCAGGTCCGTGTATGTACCAAGAAACACTTCAGGGACATGTAAGTGTATATATGTCGTGCCGAATAGGTAAAACTGATCAGTTTGCAAGAACTCATTTAAAATTAAGCCCTTTCTAAAAAAATCTTATACGTTTAAATATATACATTTTTTTCATTTATGTTAATGTAAAAATTAATAATCTTGTACCAAAATAACCTTAGAAAACTTACCTAACAAGCGCAATTTACTTTGGCCTAATCCAACTAAATATATTTTAGGTAAGTTTACAATAATTTAAATCGTTTGATACCCTCATCACCTTACTCTTATCTTTGTTCACTTTCAACTTTCTACCTTTACACGTAATGAGAAGCATGTATATCAGTGTATATATACCGTGTGAGAGTTTAATCCAGGTCTTAAGAATTACGGTACTCTTGATTAGTGGTAAACAAGTTACTTGCAGTCTTAATGATTCTCGTACAGTAGGTAACTTTAAACTTAACAAATTAGCGAACTTCGGCTGATGTATATGTGTATGGTATACGCGTGTGCGTGTGTATGGTATACGCGTGTGCGTGTGTATGGTATACGCGTGTGCGTGTGTATGGTATACTCGTGTGCGTGTGTATGAACCAAAGATAAATCGCTGTGAATGACTGCCCATAGATAAATAAATAGAAGAATAGACGGGAAATCCGAACTGCGGTTCGTGTGTGTGGCAGGCCTGTACTCACCTATTTGTGGTTGCAGGGGTAGATTCACGGCTCCTGGCCCCGCCTCTTCGTTGGTCGCTAGTAAGTCCACTCTCCCCCTGCTCCATGAGCTTTATCGTACCTCTTCTGTGTATATATATTGATGCGAGTGCATATATATGGTGTATGTGTGTGTGTTACGCACAGGGCCTGTAGACCACTTTACTGTAGTGCTTCACGTAACAAACTCATAAAAAGAACATGTCATCATACACAGTGTTCACTTATTGAGAAGAAATCTTTATAGTTTCTGCTTGTTTTATTAAATGCATTAATAATAACTTAAGGTTTCTATCATGAATTAAATAATTCAATCTTTAAAACAGAACTTCTCATATCGTAATCACTATGAGTAAAAACATATATCATTATTATTACATCACTGAAATGTGTTAAATATTTACAACCAGCTCTAGACATAGAGAGTTTCTAGATTCAATCACAATGACTCAATTTATATATAGTATATGCACATATACAGGCGTTTTACAAGCTTAACGCAACACTGACGCAAATAACAGAGTTCTTCCTCTGGGACCATTCTACAATAATTCCTTTTCTAAATCAGAGTCTATAAACGGAGTAATATTTAGACGCGTTCACTTATTCCTATTTTCCTCAAGAGTTTCTCAATCGCCTTCTCAGACCGAGATATACCATAGCAAAGGTCTTCCAAAATTCCTGACAACTTCGGGGGAATTGTAACGTGACTTAAAGCCAGATTCTCCACAGACTTTTCCTCGACCTGTGGAAGGTATAAACTACTCTAGGTAAGGTTTTAACACCAGGTCTCAGCCTGGGTCTGAGCAGGAGTTGAGTAACTCAAATTGCCACCTGGTGCTTCACCTCGTCGCACCTGGTGCTTCACCTCGTCGCACCAGTAGTTTTAGAACTTTGAAATCTCCTTCCTACTTACAAAGCTAAATAAATTTATGGCCAGATAATATTATAAACTGAGTAAATTCATTTTAGCTATTAATGAAGATAATCCTTAATATAATATTAAGTGAAAAAGGCAAAATAACACATAAATATATCGTCTCTTTCTTAAAATGAGCAAAGGGCGAAACAGAGAGAGAGAGAGAGAGAGAGAGAGAGAGAGAGAGAGAGAGAGTACTCACCTAGTTGTGGTTGCAGGGGTCGAGTCATAGCTCATGACCCAGCCTCTTCACTGGTCGCTACTGGTGTGTTTGTGTATTCACCTATTTGTGGTTGCAGGTGTGTGTGTGTGTGTGTGTGTGTGTGTGTGTGTGTGTGCCAGGTGTATGTGGAAGGCAAGAAGGAACTGGACAAGTATCTTCACCAGGTGCCAGATCAACTAGACTGTGATGGATATGTGGGTCAGCGGGCCAGCAGCAGCAGCCTGGTTGACCAGGCTGCTGCTGCTCATCATCAATGGTCAAATCACTTGACCTTCACATTAAACTTTCATACCACATCTCAGAAAACATCTTATTTTTGACAGTTGTAGCCATAGAGAACCTCCCGCTGCGAGACCTCAAGATATATCCTATCCGGATTCCACTGAAGAAGCCTGCCATGCAGGCGAAACGTTTCCAGAATAAAGACACCCAGATGTTGCACATGTGTCTCATTTATCAACCCAGGTGTTGAATATGTCTCATTTATCAACCCAGGTGTTGAACATGTGTCATTATCAACCAGGTGTTGAACATGTCTCATTTATCACCAGGTGTTGAACATGTGTCTCATTTATCAACCCAGGTGTTGAACATGTGTCTCATTTATCAACCCAGGTGTTGAACATGTGTCTCATTTATCAACCCAGGTGTTGAACATGTGTCTCATTTATCAAACCCAGGTGTTGAACATGTGTCTCATTTATCAACCCAGGTGTTGAACATGTGTCTCATTTATCAACCCAGGTGTTGAACATGTGTCTCATTTATCAACCCAGGTGTTGAACATGTGTCTCATTTATCAACCCAGGTGTTGAACATGTGTCTCATTTATCAACCCAGGTGTTGAACATGTGTCTCATTTATCAACCCAGGTGTTGAACATGTGTCTCATTTATCAACCCAGGTGTTGAACATGTGTCTCATTTATCATCCAGGTGTTGAACATGTGTCTCATTTATCAACCCAGGTGTTGAACATGTGTCTTACTCATCACCTTGTCGGTACTGTATACCACGAACGACATGATGAGTCCTTTCTACCACACTCATCTATCATCTCTCATACCAACACTGTATACCACGAACGACATGATCAGTCCTTTCTACCACACTCATCTATCATCTCTCATACCAACAACTGCATCTACTGACAAGAATTAGAAACCGGTCGATACAAATTAAAATTCGGGACCAGGAGCTATGGATCGACCCCTTCAAGCCCAACTAGGTGGGTACAAATTCACACCTTTCATTTCATTATCTAATACTATCGCTCCTTGATGTCGAAAATGTGAAAATCCGTTTTGCCACAGCCGAGTGATCTCTCCGGCTGTGAGTGCACGCAGGATGTGAGGCGAGGCATGACGTTATTAATGCCACTCTGTCAATATCATCGATTTGTTTTAGTGATCCATACGCGGTATGGACAGCTCCTGAGAGTGAGTAATGTACACCACATGACTGACGGATCAAGGGATATATTTGGGGGACTGACTTTCTCGACCCAGCCTCAGTCAGGCTATGGAGGACATGCACAGGTGGAGGACACGCAAGAATGGAGGACACACACACACACACACAGGTGGAGGACACGCACGGGTGGAGGACACACACATGGAGGACACAGGTAGAGGACACACACACATGGAGGACACAGGTGAAGGACACACACATGGAGGACACAGGTAGAGGACACACACACATGGAGGACACAGGTAGAGGACACACACACATGGAGGACACAGGTAGAGGACACACACACATGGAGGACACAGGTGAAGGACACACACATGGAGGACACAGGTAGAGGACATATACACATGGAGGACACAGGTAGAGGACATATACACATGGAGGACACAGGTGGACACACACACATGGAGGACACAGGTGGACACACACACATGGAGGACACAGGTGGAGGACACACACACATATGGAGGACACAGGTGGAGGACACACACACACATGGAGGACACAGGTGGAGGACACACACACACATGAAGGACACAGATGGACACACACACATGGAGGAAACAGGTAGAGAACACACACACACACATGGAGGACACAGGTGGAGGACACACACACATATATGGAGGACACAGATAGAGAACACACACACACATGGAGGACACAGGAGGACACACACACACATGGAGAACACAGGTGAGGACACAGGAGAGTAGAGGACACACACACATGGAGGACACAGGTGAGGACACACACACATGGAGGACACAGGTAGAGGACACACACACATGGAGGACACAGGTGAGGACACACAAATGGAGGACACAGGTAGAGGACATATACACATGGAGGACACAGGTAGAGGACATATACACATGGAGGAACAGGTGACACACACAATGGAGGACACAGGTGGACACACACACATGGAGGACACAGGTAGGAACACACACATTGAGGACACAGGTGGAGGACACAACACACATGGAGGACACAGGTGGAGGACACACACACACATGAAGGACACAGATGGACACACACACATGGAGGAAACAGGTAGAGAACACACACACACACATGGAGGACACAGGTGGAGGACACACACACATATATGGAGGACACAGATAGAGAACACACACACACATGGAGGACACAGGAGGACACACACACACACATGGAGAACACAGGTGGAGGACACAGGTAGAGAACACACACACATGGAGAACACAGGTGGAGGACACACACACACACATGGAGGACACACACACATGAAGGACACAGGTGGAGGACACACAAAATAAAAAAAAATCACTGTTAAGTGTAATTATATAAATAAACGAGCAAAATCCTATATTTTATAAAATAAAAATAAAATAATATCTCTCGATACGTTTACTTTTTTTTTTTTTTAATTTTTAGATTTTTTTTTTTTACAAAATAAAAATTCCAGTAAAATAAAAGCATTAATAACTGAGGGTAAAGAATAAAACCCTTCAAATAAGAGTACAATTTTATCAATGTCTTTCATTTATTTATCCCCGTGGTACCGGACTTATGGGACTCACCCTTTAAATAGTAATGGCCTGGCCGCGGGGCCGTTGACCCCTGAAACACCTTCCAGGTGCACCACCAGGACACACTAAGCAATGGAAGCTGTACATTGCGACCTCCGACTGAGATCTACTGAAGAGGATAGATGCTGCATATATGTAATAAATTTTTCCACGTCATCGAAGTCAAGCATAAAAATTGATACCTAAAATTTATCCAATTAACCTTTTTTGCTAGCAGAAAGGCAGAGACTAAATCATGCAGTGGAGATACTATAACTCATCTTCAAGACACATAAACTTTGCTTTAAACGAAGAAACGACTTCTTTGTGTGTGTGTGTGTGTGTGTGTGTGTGTGTGTGTGTGTGTGTGTGTGTGTGTGTGTGTGTGTGCAAAACAAGCAACAAGGGAATGAAAATCTTTAGCTCTAGATCTTTCGCACTCTCGTGCGTCGTCAGGAGCTATGCAGTGTTGCAAGACAGCACCAGATAGAAAGGGAAATTTTCTGAGATTTAGAGATCTCATCCCGTGTTGGCATCAGTGTCAGTGTTGAGAAGAGGGGTCTCATCCCGTGTTGGCATCAGTGTCAGTGTTGAGAAGAGGGTCTCATCCCGTGTCGCAAATCAAAGGACCATACCTCACATTCCGCTCTGTGTAGTGTTCCACTATGCCACGACTTACTAAACCTCCACACAGAGCGAAACATTGTCCCAGTGTGAGCTTCTTCTACAGTCTGTGTCTGTGTCCACCTGGCAACTACATTTCTCTCATCTATTCCAAGATTCACCTAAGAACATTTCCACTTTTAACATTTTAAATACATTCACTTCCTCACCGATCTGACGTCCAATCTTTTATTGCCTAGTCGCCTTCTTATCCCTCTTATCTCCTTCTCGTGTTCACTTTCAATTTTCTCTTCCTAGGAGTTAGTTTAAACATAACTTTGAGTGTTTATTAACACTGCTGAGCGTGCAGTAATATGGCTGTGTGTTTACTATATTGCCGTGTTTTCACAAATATAGGCGAGCGTTTTACAAACATAGGCAAATGTTTACAAAACATAGCTAAGTGCTTTGCATAGCTGAATGTTTTATAAATCTGAGTGTTTATAATGATGAGCGTCATACAGGTCATATAGGTGAATGCTTACAAACATAGATGAGTATTTTACACAGCTAAATGTTTACAAATATGAGTGTCTTACAAACATATCTGAGTGTTGAGAAACATAACTGTTTTACAAACATAACTAAATGTTTTATAAACATACTTCCATGTTTGCAATTATAGGTCCACGACCCAATCACATTAAGGAGAGAAAGTCAAGCTGTATAATTACAGGTTTTAACGAGGGATTGAAATTAAATCTGCATATAATTAATGGTCTTAATGAGGATAATAAAATCACACAGGTGACTGTCGCGTTACCTGACACAGGTGACTGTCCAGTTACCTGATACAGGTGACTGTCCTGTTACCTGAAACAGGTGGCTGTCATATTACCTGACACAGGTGAATGACCTGTCACCTGACACCTAACAGCTGATGTCGTCTCCTGATACTAGAGAGTTGGGGATGAAGAAATAAAAAATAGTGTGTCTGAGGTGCATTAGAAAGCAGTGGAACGTGAATTAAAGAGCTAGAAATAATGCAATTCCTTATGTACCTTCCCATCTTTCAAACACGTGAATCAAAAGAACTACGAATGTTCCATGTCATTCCTTATGTACCTTCCTATCTTTCACACACATTAACAAACACATGAATCAAAGGAACTATGAATGTTCCATATCATTTCTTATGTACCTTCCTATCTTTCGTACACATAAATCGTTAGAATAATTAATTTAGTAGTTTCAGCATTTCTCTCATAACCCCAGTCGTACCCTGCTAATTTTCCCTCGCTTTTGATTCTACGTGCTCCTTCACTCTCCTTCATACTCACCTCTGTCTCTTCCTTTCTTCTAATACCGTACACGTAAACACGTCTTACACAAGCACATCAATATCATTTGTGTTACACAGAAACACAACGCCCTGAGAGATGTAGGAATCACATGAATTTATATTCATTTCCTTAGGAACTATAATATAAGGTAATGCAAATTTTCTCCACCAGTCTTAAAATATGCTCACTAAACATTTTAAAGGGGGGAGATTAGGAAAGCTTGGTTAGTAGCCTCTACTCAAACCCGAGAGGGCGTGGGGGTCGAACCCCCCACACGAGGCAGGATGTATATGCTAGTCTCTGTTACCCAGCAGTACACCGATCCACGGTAGTCAGCTGTTGTGGGTCGCATCAGATAAGTCATAATCTGTAGTTGTAAATCTAGAGGTACTCCTGTTGACCCTTTTGGTGCCTAGTTCCTGTAGGTTTCGCGTATCCATATGATCTTGTCCTACCGTCCATGGGATGGATATGGTTAGGTTAGGTAAGGTTCGTCAGGACACCGGACAAGTGTTTCCTGACGCGGGTCTTAGTCAGATGATGACCCGCCGTTGGAGCTTTTGGTCATCTGACCGAGGCCTTCCGCTGGCTTACCGGTCCACCCCTTGATGGATATGGGGTGCACAATAAACTAGCCACTTCGGCGGCAAAAATCAAAATTTTGATTGTTGTTGTTGTTGTTGTATGTTCGCCGGTCTTGTCCTGGCCCGGGTCTTTTCCAGATGGGGAGAGTAATAAGGATATTAAATAAAGCCGTCTGGCTTTCTTTAATTACATATCCTCAATCCATTAATATACAGAGAGATGTGTATATCTCAGTGTTCAAAATAACCACTGTGAAAAAATAGTGAATTTACAAGCGCATTCATGATTTCTCACATTATCACAAAAGCGCTTGGAAATTCACTATTTTTTCACAGTAGTTAGTTTGCATACTGTAATATCTCCTGTTTACTGTGATCTTATTGCATATCTCAGTGTATACTCCATTTAAAGGGTTAGTCTTAATGCTAGTGTGGAAGTATAATTTGTTACATAATATATATATTTATTTTATTAACACATCGGCCGATTCCTACCAAGGCAGGGTGGCCCGAAAAAGAAAAACTTTCATCATCATTCACTCCATCACTGTCTTGCCAGAAGGGTGCTTTACACTACAGTTATAAAACTGCAACATTTACACCCCTCCTTCAGAGTGCCGGCACTGTACTTCCCATCTCCAGAACTCAAGTCCGGCCTGCCGGTTTCCCTGAATCCCTTCATAAATGTTACTTTGCTCACACTCCAACAGCACGTCAAGTATTAAAAACCATATGCCTCCATTCACTCCTATCAAATACGCTCACACATGCTTGCTGGAAATCCAAGCCCCTCGCACACAAAACTTCCTTTACCCCCTCCCTCCAACCTTTCCTAGGCCGACCCCTACCCCGCCTTCCCTCCACTACAGATTTATACACTCTCGAAGTCACTCTGTCTCGTTCCATTCTCTCTACATGTCCAAACCACCTCAACAACCCCTCCTCAGCTCTCTGACAATCGTATATATATTTTATATATTATATATATATATATATATATATATATATATATAATATATATAAACATATAAATAAGATTCAAGCTGATATCAATATAGCTGATATATATCGATAATTTATTATAGTATATATTGATATCACTGATACTGGACTGAATGACAAGCATATATAATGTAAGACAACCACAGGGGGGAGTTGAATAATAGTTCTAGGCCTTTCGTGCTGCAATCAACACATCTTCAGGAGCTTGCAAGTAGGAAGTCCAGGTAAATATGTTATGTTACCAGCACCCTACACCCTTGTCTAGGGTCAGTGCTACAAGCAACACACACCCTCCTCGTGGGTCAGTGTTACCAGCACCACACACCCTGGTATACAGTGTTACCAGCAGCACACTACACCTTGTGTTTAAGGGTCGTTACCGCTGTGTTCTTCACCACATCGTAACTCTGAGTCCTTCATAAACAAGACGGGAACGAATTAATGCCCTTGTGTGGAGAAGACTTAACAATTTATTGACGGTACTTCTCTCGACGGCTCTTGGTGAAGAGCTCTCGATCCAAGGAATTATAGTTATCCCTCCTCCTTTTCCTCGGATTAAACCTAACTGCTGGTTTAGAGCTTTCCCTTGAATTCAATCTCTCCGGTTCTGAAGAGTAAAGATACTTCAAGGGATGTCCCTTGAGACGGACCTTTACTTTAAGGTATGCCCCTGAAGACTGACCTTTACTGACCTTGAGACGGACTTTTACTTTAAGGGATGTCCATGGAGACTGACCTTTACTTTAAGTATTAAAATAAAGGTCAGTCAAGAATACTTTAATTATTAAAGTATTCTTGACTGGTGTATAGGTGTCTTAAAGCTATAAAATTAGTATTATTATAATCATGGGGAGCGCTAAACATGTAGGGATTATACAGCGCCTGTCGAAGGGGGGGGATGGAAGGTATTCATGCTCAATTCAGGGAACTGGAGCATAGATCCAATTCCTTAAATCAAGAGCCCCTCACCAGCGTTAAGGAACCTCCCCAGAGGGGCGAAGCTTTATAAACCTTGTGTAGTCGATAGGCTTCCAAAAAATAAACCTCGTGTAGTCGATAGGCTTTAAACCTAGCATACCAACTTATGTGCAACACTTGTGTAATTTTTATTGCAGAAACGTATAGCTTGTGTTCGATCGATAAAGCCTGCTCTGTAGGCGAAACGTTTCGTCAGTAAAGACACCCACGTTTTGCACATGTGACTTAATCACCAATTTGTCGGTATTGTATGTAATACGAAGCTAACTTATATTTTAACTTATAAGTTATAACTTGTAAGTTATGTTACATTTGACAGCTGCAAAATACTTATTTGTACTTTCTTCAAGAACGTGTAAATCATCTCGAAGAAAGTACGAATCGTCTTGAAGAAAGTACAAATCACCTTGAAGAACATACAAATCATCTCAAGAAGAACGAATCGTTACCTGTGAACAACCCACACTGAAGAACAAACCAGAGACAGACAGAGAACCCAAACCTCCACCGCCACTAAAAGCCAAGCCGGTGTCCGGAAAAAAGGTCACCGGAAAAAAAGGTCACCGGAAAAAAAGGTCACAGGAACAAAGGTCACAATTTTGGCTAGGAAAAAAAGGTCATTGGAAAAAATTCACATTTTATTTGGGTTAGGTTAGGATGTGACTTTTTTTCTGTGCCTTTTTCCCTGGATCTTAAAAGCCACCTGGTAACTCGGTCATCTAGCCCAGTTACACTCTTGGTGACCACCATTAACTATGCATATACACCGAGTGACCTGAAACGATAAATCCGTATGAGGGAAGGTTCATTCAGCTCAAAGGAGCGGTGTAGACTCGTACCTCCGTCCCAACCTCTAGTAATAATAATAATAATAATAATAATAATAATAATAATAATAATAATAATAATAATAATAATAATAATAATAATAAAATATGTTTCTGGTGGGCCGGGATTCGGTGCCTAAATTGGGGTGCAAGTTGTAAGCACCAACAGTGTGGCTGATCAGGATGGTCCTGAGAATCGGTCTGTGATCTGGTCACGGGTGCGATGATTCCTGATAAGCCTCAGCGTCTTTCATTCGCTCTGTGATAGTTACTCTAAGAGCCCGTGAACTTCATGGAAGTCCCAGTTGATGGTTGTCTCAGTTGATGGTTGACCCAGTTGATGGTTGTCCCAGTTGATGATTGTCCCAGTTTATGGTTGTCCCAGTTGATGGTTGTCCCAGTTGATGGTTGTCCCAGTTTATGGTTGTCCCAGTTGATGGTTGTCCCAGTTGATGGTTGTCCCAGTTGATGGTTGTCCCAGTTGAGTAAGACCAGATAGACCACCTTCATCCAGTTAAGGTTAAAAGAAGCCAGACCAACACGCACCGTTACAATTATTTTTTATCCGTCCCAAGATAAGACCAGGACTGGTCCAGGATAAGACCAGGACCGGTCCAGAATGAGACCAGGACCGGCTCAGGATGAGAATAAGACCGGTCCAGGATAGCACCAGGACCTGCCTAGCTTGGGCGCAGTAGGTGACTGCGGCATACCTACTGGGCCATGCTAGGCAGGTCCAAATCACCTACTGGCCTAAGCCAGTCAGGTCCAAGTCACATCCAATCATATATTCATCTAACCTATTTTTAAAACTACACAACATTTTAGCTTCAATGACGCTGCTCGGGAGTTTGTTCCACTTATCTACAACTATATTACCAAATCAGTGCTTTCCTATATCCTATCTAAATCAAAAATTGTCCAACTTGAAACCACTGCTGCGAGTCCTGTGTTGGCTAGATACTTTCAGCACGTTATCTACATCCCCTTTATTTATTCCTGCTTTCCATGTATACATCATACCCCCAGCATGGGCCAGCAGTGCTACTTCCCCTTTATTTATTCCTGCTTTCCATGTATACATCATACCCCCAGCATGGGCCAGCAGTGCTACTTCCCCTTTATTTATTCCTGTTTTCCATGTATACATCATACCCCCAGCATGGGCCAGCAGTGCTACTTCCCCTTTATTTATTCCTGCTTTCCATGTATACATCACACCCCCAGCATGGGCCAGCAGTGCTACTTCTGTCTCATGTTCTTATGAGAAGTAAACAATTCATGCTCACTGGTCCTCAAACAGCTACTAGTGAAGGTTCAATTACAGACGCTGCAGAACATTCACCACTCTGATTACTGCACATCACGGCACACGAGTTCGACTCTTATTCTTCTCCAACACTATTATTTCTTCTTTTTTGCTTGGAGAAGGTGAGCGATGAAATATTGTTGCTCGGAAATCTTTACGCTGGTATTTCTCACACAATTGTTTTTTTATTAGTTAGCAATTTGAGTCACACTTTCTCTTGAGATGTATAATTTGACTGATGCAGAACTCTACGCACACACAAAAAGCGGAGATATGCAAGAAAAAATTGGCTCTAGAAGAGGTAACTGAAAAGGGCTGAAAAGAGAAGAAGCGGGAGGCAAGACAGTACACGAGATGACAGAGAGATCCCTGAAGATATGCCAGGAAGACACAGATTTGTACTAGCAAGGAAGGAAAGGATCACAACGAAGTCTTTGGTTTACACAGATGACTTGTCAGTCCACATCGAGGCTATCTACAGAGAAGAACTACTTACCTCTACCTACACGAAGGACTATCGTGTATTATCTACGAGTGTGAGTCAATGAGAGAGAAGCAGAAGGGTTCTTTGTAGAGAGACAAAGACTAATTGCAAAAGAGACATGGAAAGATATCGAGAAAAATAATGACAGAAAACTCCTAAGGAAGTTAGATTGTACCAAAGCTGTGAGACCAGAACAGACATCACCTTGAGGACCAAGAACATAATACAATGCAATATTAAAAGCATGACACATAAATGGAGGTCTGAAATTAATCATAAACAAAACCGAATTAAAAGATCATAAAAAGACTGTTGTTTAGAAAGACACATAAGCAAACACTAGGACATTTATTGGAAAACGTTTCGGTCCGGAGACCTTGATCAAGTCCCCGGACAGAAACGTTTTCTAATAAATATGTCCTAGTGTTTGCTTACGTGTCTCTAAAACCAGCTTATCGGTTTCTATTACCAAGGTTTATACCATACAAGGACTGTACATGTCCCCCACCTGACGCCAGAATACAAGCGCCAATTTTCACATCCGTGCTTCAGACTCTTGACAACCACGGTGCTCTTCACCAACTCCAAGGCTGAGGGATTGATTACCTCATCTTTAGAATAAAGTTCTTCTGTCTTCCAATTATGTCCTTGAATATGTATTGATAAAGCAACTGGAGGGCGAAACGTCTTCAATAAAGATACCCAGATGTTGCACATGTGTCTAATTCTGCATCAAAAATATTGGTAGAATTACCCACAGTATGTTAAAATGAACACAAGTGCAACTAATGCGGCATTTTATTGTCATAACAGCACCTGTGTCTTTTACGTAACAAAAACCTTTATGGATAAGGAAAGCGACAATATATAACAGTACCGTGAGATATACAATACCAGGAATACTAGAACTAAGTAATAAGTTACAAAGACAAATCAAAGCAGTGAGAATAGAAAAGGTCACAATATTGTGGCTGGAACATTTCACCACAAACCCTCATTTAGGAAAGAATCCTTATGGCGACGTTTCGATCCATCCTGGACCAGTGTCAAGTCACAAGGATTGAAACTTTGTTTATCTGTATGTTTTAATTGATAAGGTCTCTCTCTCTCCCAAGCACCGTTTCTCTCTCTCACTCTCTCTCTAATCCCCAAAACCACATCAGTAACCACGGCCTCAAGAGATCAATCATAACACTCGGCTGATAACATGATAATTAAAATCATTTTTCTTGGTAATGATCCATGAGGGTCTCAAGTTATCAGAGTCTTGTGCAACGAACAATTGTTTTCCTGCTCACGATCCGTCACAATTAAAACGGTAAAAGCTATGATCAACTTGATGTTCGACTTCCCAAACGATGTGTTTGTGTGTGTGTGTGTGTGTGTGTGTGTGTGTGTACACACCTATCTGGGGTTGCAGGGGTCGATTCATAGCTCCTGGACTCGCCTCTTCGCTGGTAGCTACTAGGTCCACTTTCTCCCTTCTCCATATGCTTTATCGAACTACTTCTTAAAGCTATGTATGGATCCTGCCTCCACTATATCACTCTCCAGATTGTTCCATTTCCTGACAACTCTATAACTGAACAAATACGTCCTAACATTCCTGAGACTCATCTGAGTTTTCAGCTGTGACCCCTTGTTGCTGTGTCCCATTTCTGAAACATTCTGTCCCTACCCACCTTGTGAGTATGTGTGTAGAGAGAGAGGCTCCCTTTACAGCCCTACTGGACAACGTGTAAACATTAGGACATTTTCTTTGGGAAATGTTTTCAATAAAATGTCCTACTGGGCAATGCCTGGCTATCCGCAGATCACAGACTATAAAGTGGAAATTGGAGATTGTTTTGAGCATTTTCTTGTATATTTAACTACACATCCAAATTACGGCCGGGCAAAAGACTATTTAATTAGACCTGAAAGAAAAGATAAGTTTAAGCTTTATCAGTGAAATACAATGCTCTTTCATTATTTCACATAATGTGATTGTTTTTATAATGATTTGCATCTTTACAGCCGCCTCTCCTGACGAATTTCACGCAATTAAGATTCGGGTTTCGTTTCCACGCCACTTAGAGCGACCATGGAGACACGCAGGGTTACTATTTGCATGGTAATGACTGTGCTTACAAGCACAGCTAGCGACGGTGATACTTATGTGTCCAGCGCCACACTACCTGGTGTGACCTGCGCCACACCACCTGGTATGACCTGCACCACACCACCTGGTGTGCTCAGCACCTCACTACCTTTGTCAGGAAGTGAACTTACATCTTCTCTTTTATGAGCAGCATATACACACAGAGAAGTGCATCTCTCACAGCGTATACACACAGGGAGGAGCATCTCTCACAGCGTATACACACAGGGAGGAGCATCTCTCACAGCGTATACACACAGGGAGGAGCATCTCTCACAGCGTATACACACAGGAAGGAGCATCTCTCACAGCGTATACACACAGGGAGGAGCATCTCTCTCAGCGTATACACACAGGGAGGAGCATCTCTCTCAGCGTATACACACAGGGAGGAGCATCTCTCACAGCGTATACACACAGGGAGGAGCATCTCTCACAGCGTATACACACAGGGAGGAGCATCTCTCTCAGCGTATACACACAGGGAGGAGCATCTCTCTCAGCGTATATACACAGGGAGGAGCATCTCTCACAGCCTATACACACAGGGAGGAGCATATCTCACAGCGTATACACACAGGGAGGAGCATCTCTCTCAGCGTATACACACAGGGAGGAGCATCTCTCACAGCGTATACACACAGGGAGGAGCATCTCTCTCAGCGTATATACACAGGGAGGAGCATCTCTCTCAGCGTATATACACAGGAAGGAGCATCTCTCACAGCGTATATACACAGGGAGGAGCATCTTTCACAGCGTATATACACAGGGAGGAGCATCTCTCACAGCGTATATACACAGGGAGGAGCATCTCTCACAGCGTATACACACAGGGAGGTGCATCTCTCTCAGCGTATACACACAGGGAGGAGCATCTCTCTCAGCGTATACACACAGGGAGGAGCATCTCTCACAGCGTATATACACAGGGAGGAGCATCTCTCACAGCGTATACACACAGGGAGGAGCATCTTTCACAGCGTATACACACAGGGAGGAGCATCTCTCTCAGCGTATGCACACAGGGAGGAGCATCTCTCTCAGCGTATATACACAGGGAGGAGCATCTCTCAGCGTATACACACAGGGAGGAACATCTCTCTCAGCGTATATACACAGGGAGGAGCATCTCTCTCAGCGTATACACACAGGGAGGAGCATCTCTCTCAGCGTATACACACAGGGAGGAGCAGCTCTCTCAGCGTATATACACACACTGAGATTTTATTTTAATGCATATTTCAAGGATTGAAGTGTTTTGGATGTTAGTGGACGGGTGAATTGCAGCCTTAATGACCCTCGTGCAGTCAATGGCCTTTAAAGCTAAGAAACGAGTGATGTAAATCTTTATTGTGAGGAGATCCATGTTGTAGTGAGTTCAGTAATGTTGCGTACTAATAAAAACGCGTTACTTCAGTGAACTTTATTTTATTACTAGCTGATACCTTGTGGCACTGAGGGTTACATGAGGGTCAGGTTCCTCGTGCCAGATTCACTTTTTTTTTATTTGTTCAATGCATCTACCTCAAACAGCTTTTTGAATAGAGTGGAATGAGTAACTTAGGGAATGTACACCTAGCAATTCTGAGGGACTAAACGCCTCAAATTACCTCGTCACTTCTACCATTGTCTCTAGTATTATAGTCACCTCTGTACTCCACTGAAGAAGCCTGTTGCGCAGGCGAAACGTTTTGGCAATTAAAATACCCAAGAGTTGCCACATGTGTCTTAGTCCTTTTCATAAACCTGTCGGTGTATCTATCTATCTATCTATCTATCTATCTATCTATTTCTATATATATATATTATATATATATATATATATATATATATATATATATATATATATATATATATATATATATATATATATGAGTAAACTAAGTTTATGGTAATCGTGAGCTAAAATCTACCCCTTGAAAACTAACACAGAATTCTGACGTGTAATCATCACACCTTCACTTCTTAGTGCTATAATAAACATTATTGGTGCAGTGGCTATCACGGCATCATAGCCAGGCAAGCTACAGGGTCACAAAAATGCTTCCCTCAGTTTAAAACACCAGTCCAGCCCTGGTTCTTACTCCTGTATCACAACAATCAGTGAATATTTTTTTTTCGGTCGGATACTTCAGAAATGGTAGCAAGCTTCACCTGCTCCCTCAACGGGTTCTATTCATGACTTTTTTTAAACCTGTGGCACTTCGATAGAGCCTCCCTTGGTAGCTATGCTTACTCTGTGATCAGTTACTACCACCATCTTGCGCTATATAGCTCGCGTAGGAGCTATAGTTCGACACCCCTATACTCACAACTAGGTGATTACACCACACCCCTCATCACCATTATTCTCAATCACTATTTTCACCTTGCTAGAATCGTTAGCAAATGTTCTATATCATCACCACTTTTGCTACCACTATTTCTACCACCACTACTCCTTCTACCACTACAACCACTACTACCACCACTATCCATGGTGACCCCTGACCCCTGACCTCCCTCCGTCCCATCACTTGTCAAGTTGGTAAAAAAAGTTTCTGCTCAGCGTTGCAACATTCCTTCCTGTCTTCACCTACACTACTTTTCTGAAGAAATAAAAGAAGAAGAAATAAAAGGAGAAGAAATAAAAGAAAAATAAATAGAAGAAGAAGAAAAAGAAGAAGAAATAAAATAAAAAGAAATAAAAAAAGAAAAATAGAAGAAGGAAAAGAAATAAAAGAAAAAGAAATAGAAGATATAGAAGAAGAAGAAGAAGAAGAAGAAGAAGAAGAAGAAGAAGAAGAAGAAGAAGAAGAAGAAGAAGAAGAAGAAGAAGAAGAAGAGGAGGAGGAGGAGGAGGAGGAGGAGGAGGAGGAGGAGAAAAAGCTTAAAATAAAGGAGAAATAATTATACAGCTAATAATAAAGTATTAATAATTCCAGAAGTTTCCCTAGCAAACTTTTACAATACTTTCATACTTGAAAACTTATTAATTAGAAAGTGTTGTCTGGAAAACTATCACAAGAGGTGCACTTAAGAGGCAGAACTCCCTCAGTCAGAGCAACTTTCATCTTCACTTAAGGACTCCTTCCGACCAACACATCCTTCGTTATCTCCAAGAAAACACCGAATAAACATGAAAAAAACCATTAACTCAAGAAATTTTAGTGTTTGTCATGAAGGGATTCCCAAAAAAAAAAAGCATCACTAAATTAAAAATCTACGGGAGAGAGCTACCAGCTTTCAGTCGAGCATCTTAATGAAGTGAAGGGCTAAGGTTATAAAGGTATCAACTGGGACGGGTAAGCCAGTGGAAGGCCTCGGTCAGATGACCAAAAGCTCCAGTGGCGGGTCATCATATGACTAAAACTCGTGTCAGGAGATACTTGTCCTGTTTCCTAAAAAACCTCTCCTAACCTAACCTTACAGCTTCTCTCCATCCATGATGTACTCTGAGTCCGGTCTGCCCTCACCTTATCCAGTTCACATTTGTTAGAGGTGAACGCGAGAAGCCACTAGTTTCAGGTGTCTCTAGACTTTATCACTGTCCTCTCCTGTTCTTTTCTTATTATTATTTTCACATCTGCAAACAGTGACACATATGACTCAGTTCCATCTGGTAGATCGTTTATGTATATTAGGAACAGTAGAGATCCTAGTATTGATTCTTGCGGAACCCCACTCGTAAATCTCATCCCTTACTGTTACTCTGACGTCTGTCATTCAAGTACTCACTCCCTGACCCACTGGACCACTGTCTTTAAAGCCTGTGTATTATTCTAATTTATGGACTAATCTCTAATGTGTATATGTATGTGTTACTGTGTGTACTCACCTAATTGTGGTTGCAGGGGTCGAGTTACAGCTCCTGGCCCCGCCTCTTCGCTAGTCGCTACTAGGTCCACTCCTTCTCCATGACCTTTGTGTGTGTGTGTGTTTGTGTAAACACACAACAAAATCAGCACAGGTGGTACCTCTATAACCTGATGTTGTGTGTACTTCGGAGTGTGGTGTACATACGGTGATTTGTATGCTGCTACTGTACTCTTTATTGAGGCTAATATTCGTGCAGGTGGTAGTAGCTACTTGTAGGGTCGTCTGTAGCACTGGCCGCTACTGTAAACATAGCCCAGCCCACTACACCTTACCCACAAAAAACAAAATACTTGTTTTGTCAAAGGTTTAAAGTGCCCTCCCACTCCTGACCAATTACTGTACTGTACTTTTAAGACCGGATTTGAAATTAACAGTGAACTAGTCTATCATTAAATGAAAACAAAAAATCAATAATTTGATGTGTGTGTACTTCGGAGTGTGGTGTACATACGGTGATTTGTATGCTGCTACTGTACTCTTTATTGAGGCTAATATTCGTGCAGGTGGTAGTAGCTACTTGTAGGGTCGTCTGTAGCACTGGCCGCTACTGTAAACATAGCCCAGCCCACTACACCTTACCCACAAAAAACAAAATACTTGTTTTGTGCAAAGTGAAAAGTGCTCTCACTACTCCTGACCAATTACTGTACTGTACTTTTAAGACCGGATTTGAAAAATTAACAGTGAACTAGTCTATCATTAAAAAATGAAAACAAAAAATCAATAATTTAAAAAAATTATCCCGTATATATTTTATTTTTGCTTAGATATTGATCTTACATGATTTTTTGATGTTTATAGCTAAGCCATTAACACATCCATAGCTAACTAACCCATCAATACATCCATAGCTAACTAAACCATCAATACATCCATACGTACTGTATTTTATATTTAATGTTGCGAATAATTTTATGAGAGAGAGAGATGTAGGTAACAGCTCTTAGTTTGTAAATAAAGTTAGTAATCCCTAACCTAACCTTGTTAAACCTTGTGTAAAAGAGAGAGAAAGAGAGAGAGAGAGAGAGAGAGAGAGAGAGAGAGAGAGAGAGAGAGAGAGAGAGAGAGAGAGAGAGAGAGAGAGAGAGAGAGACTGGATGGGAGACAGGGCCAAGCAGACGTCATCAGATACAGTTTAGGCAATCTATTAGATTGCGATTGAGTGCACCAGGCACGGCAGCTGTGTGTGGTAGTCTGGTTGATGGATTTGCGGCCACACAAGAGACGGGTCTACCCTAACAACCATTATCAGGCTAATAACCTATTTGATATGTCAAGATATCTTACTAATTAGAGTAAGATACCGGATATATTAAACAAATATCCTAAATTTCCTCGCAATAGATAAGTCATATTTTGTAGATGTAATCCCGTTAATCACTTTTAGTGGAATAGTTCCTAGGCCTTTTGTGTATGTATATGCGCTACCGTCACTTTAAGTGAAATTTTAGTGAGGACAAATTTACCTAAAAATCCTTCCACTTAAAGTGAAATTTTACTAAGGAAGTTTTTTACCTGCCTAAAAATCCTACTTTACGTGAAATTTTAGTAAGGAAAAATTCACCTAAAAATCCTTCCACTTAAGGTTAAATTTTACTAAGGTAAAAATTACCAAAAAAATCCTTCAGCTTGAAGCGAAAATTTTATTGACGTAAAATTAACAATTTCGTTAAAAAAAAATCACATTAGGAGGTGAAATTTTACTGAGGAAGAAATGAAAAGTGTTAAGGAAGGAATTTAGTAAAATCTACATTTTCCTAATTTACGGTGACATGAGAGAGAGTATTGACAAGAGCAAGGCGGCACTGACAGGCGTTTACAAATTGCTTCAACACGGCTTGCAGAGGCAATAAACCGATACTCTGTACTTACACATGCAAAATCTCATTAGCCTAATGTGCACCTAGAACCAGCAGGTGAGGCTCAGTGGGTGAAAGGTGGTGGGGGTTCCGCTAGGTGTGGACCACCTGTTTTTCACCTTGAGGCTTTAAGTCTCCCGAGCTGTTTTCTGTTCTCCCGAGCTGTTTTTTTTTTTTTATCTCCTTTGCTGTTTTTTTCTTGAAGGAGGTCGATAGGAATGGAAGGAGCCAGATAGGAATGTTAAGAATTGATGGAACGCGCGTATCCGGCTAAAAAATAGATGGGATAGGAAATTAGCGTTGGGAGAGTGGGGTGTTGTCGCATAGAAAGAGGAAGAAGGAAGAACAAGAAAGTAGGAGGATGAAGAGGTGGAAAGAATAAGAGAAAGAACGAAGAGGAGAGACGAAAGGAAGAGGATGATTAGGAAGGAAGAGGAATAAGAGGACAATGACAGAGAGAACGAAAGAGGAATTAGGATGGAGGAATAGAGGCAAAATTGAGAGAAGGAGAGGAGGAAAAGATAGAAAAGAAGGAAACAGGAAGGAGCTGAAAAAAGTACACAGAAGGAAAGTAAAGGAAGAAAAAAAACTAGGAGGGAATATAAAAAGAAAAGACAATAAGATGAACATGGTGGTCCAGTGGACCAGGAACCAGTCCCGTCTCGCTCCAGGACCGGACACACCGGACCAGTTCGGTCTCACTCGTGGGACGGACACGCAAAATGACCAACGTCCATTTTCTTATGATAACGAAGTGAAGACAAATGTCAACATGACACAAAAAGGGAAAAAGAAATCTGAGATTTTTAGGGGGAAGAAAACAAGAAAATCTGACCACTTGGTCTGTGTAGTCTCGTGGACAGGAGAATCTGACCACTTGGTCTGTGTGGTCTCGTGGACAAGAGAATCTGACCTCTTGGTCTGTGTGGTCTCGTGGACAAGAGAATCTGACCACTTGGTCTGTGTGGTCTCGTGGACAAGAGAATCTGACCCCATGGTCTCGTGGACAAGAGAATCTGCCCTGGTCTGTGGTCTCGTGGACAAGAGAATCTGACCTCTTGGTCTGTGGTCTCGTGGACAAGAGAATCTGACCTCTGGTCTGTGTGGTTCTGGACAAGAGAATCTGACCTCTTGGTCTGTGTGGTCTCGTGGACAGGAGAATCTGACCTCTTGGTCTATGTGGTCTCGTGGACAGGAGAACCTGACCTCTTGGTCTGTGTGGTCTCGTGGACAGGAGAATCTGACCACTTGGTCTGTGTGGTCTCGTGGACAGGAGAATCTGACCTCTTGGTCTGTGTGGTCTCGTGGACAGGAGAATCTGACCTCTTGGTCTATGTGGTCTCGTGGACAGGAGAACCTGACCTCTTGGTCTGTGTGGTCTCGTGGACAGGAGAATCTGACCACTTGGTCTGTGTGGTCTCGTGGACAGGAGAATCTGACCTCTTGGTCTGTGTGGTCTCGTGGACAGTAGAATCTGACCACTTGGTCTGTGTAGTCTCGTGGACAAGAGAATCTGACCTCTTGGTCTGTGTGGTCTCGTGGACAGGAGAATCTGACCTCTTGGTCTGTGTGGTCTCGTGGACAGGAGAATCTGACCTCTTGGTCTATGTGGTCTCGTGGACAGGAGAACCTGACCTCTTGGTCTGTGGTCTCGTGGACAGAGAATCTGACCTCTTGGTCTGTGGTCTCGTGACAGGAGAATCTGACCTCTTGGTCTGATGTGGTCTCGTGGACAGGAGAACCTGACCTCTTGGTCTGTGTGGTCTCGTGGACAGGAGAATCTGACCACTTGGTCTGTGTGGTCTCGTGGACAGGAGAATCTGACCTCTTGGTCTGTGTGGTCTCGTGTTTTGGAGAATCTGACCTCTTGGTCTGTGTGGTCTCGTGGACAGTAGAATCCGACCACTTGGTCTGTTTTTGGTCTCGTGAATATGAGAATCCCACCACTTGGTTTGTCTAGTCTCGTGGTCTCTCCTCTCAACGTACAGAGGCGAGAGGTGTACAGATCAAGGGGTCAAGGAAGTGCTCAGCCGTCAAGACGATGTGATGGTCTACGCTGCCTCGCTCTCCATACTTTCCAATTCCTTAACGTCAACATAAGAAGCACTTAACACTGAAGGTGTTTAAGTTGAACCTGTCAATTTCTGAACGCAGTTCATTATGCAAAAAAAAAAATGCGAGACACATTAACAGCAAATACATGGTTTTTCTGTTACTTTTTTAATTATATACATATGGAAAGAAAACAATTGTACCTTTTTCTGTATTAGTGTACGTATATGTGTTTACACACACGTGCACACACAGACAGACAGACACACATACACACACACACACAGATAAAAAAAAAAAAAAAAAAAAAAAAAAAACTATCGACAAGTGCCTTTGACGACTAGTAACTACTAACTACTACTACTACATATACACACATATCAACAATGTTTTATTCAGTGTTCTACCGAGAAATGATTTATTCGCTAAATCAACGAATTCCTGAGCGATCGTGTGAAAGGCGTTCAAACACTTGTGAAGTATCACACAACACACGAGGGAAGTGCTGTCCACGCTACCGATATAATGTTTCAGTACTAGGCTCATAACCAGAGGGGCCAGGGCTAGATACCCTAGCAAGGTGAGATGAATGAGCAAGTTCACCTAGCAGTAAATAGATGCCTAGGTGTTAGTCTCCTTAAAAGAATGCCTCTCTCGTTCACCTAGCAGTAAACAGATGGCTAGGTGTAAGTCTCCTTAAACACCTGCCTCTCTTGCTTACCAAGCAGTAAGTAGGTATTGAGGTGTTAACTGACTACTGTGGGTAGAATCCTGGGGGTGGTAGTATATCTAAATAAGAGTAGGCTTGACATGAACTGAGACGGGTTTAAAACTCGTCTTGTAAACACAACAGTGAAAGAAAACTGTCATTGTTGATACTTGTTTCGTACCTGATACACTAGGAACTACAGCGTCAACAGTGCCACCTGAGATGGATTAACAGAATCAACTATTGGCAGTGACTCAAACAGCTTAATAATAGTGATATTTTACACTAACACTGACACAATAACAGTGACACACTAAGTTAAAGTGACAACTTACACTCGCACTGACAGTGACACACTTAACAACAGTGACACACTTACACTTTCCATTTTGTCGGCGGCCTCTCGACTCTTCGTTTTCTGGTCTTCGTCGGAGCTGTAAAATAAAAAATATATCATTAGTAAAAAAACTTTTTGAGCTGGAGGTGTGTGTATGTGTATGTGTGTGTGTGTGTGTGTGTGTGAGACATGTGTGTACACGATATTGTGTATATGTGAGAAATATCTGATGCATGCACGTGATGTTTTAAAGTGATTTTTGTGTGTGTATGTGTATCCTATAATTCAACAGTGCTCTAAAATTAAAGTGTCTATAATTCAACAGTCCTCCATTTCAGAAGTGACCTACAATTCAGCACTTACCTATAATTCTGCCCTGGTCTATAATTCAGCTGTGATTGATTCACTTCTACACCTTTGTACTCTGAACACAAGTTGTATACTCTGGTGGTGAAGGTTTATTTGCGTGAGTGTTGACTGGTTAACTGGGTTTAAAGCCTATTGACTGTATGAGGGTCATTAAAACTGCATGTAACCTGTTCAGCACCAGTCAGAAATACTTTAATCCCTAAAACTGGGATTAATGTAAACTCAGCGTATACACACAGAGGGATACACACTTCTGGGTATCCCTGGATGTTGCAGTGTGGTGCTGTCCGTTCTGAGTACATAAAAGGCTTTAATACTGGAAACCCTGGCTTCATCTGCGGGTTCAATGCTTGTAACTCCGGGGCTTCGGCAAGTATTTTTAACACTCTTAACTCCGTCATTATCAACGGCTTTGATGGACATAACTTCGGCTGTCGTAGCGGGTTCAGTAACAGACACCGGCTTCTCCAGCAGCTTCGATGTCCGGTTTCACTCCCGTTCCTAACGCTGAGGGAGTGACCGGTCATCAACACAGTCCTGAGAAACTAACTTCTCTCCCCTTGAAAGTACTCATCACTACAACACACTATCCACAAGCATCCAGGAGTTACAGTATGTAGCTTGCAGCGGTTTGGAGAGTATCTTTATTAGGGTGGTGCTGGCCCAGTGGTAGCTAGGTATCTGTCATTTAACAGATCCCGGGTCGAATCTCCGAAAAACCTGTGGAGTGTAACAAACACTATATTCACTGTAGAAAATTGCAAAAGCAGGCACCGATTCTGGTAAAGAGTCATAAGAGGAAGAACCAGTTCTGGTGGAGAGATTCATGACAGGAACAGATTCTGTTGCGGAGAATCATAAGGACAGAAAGCGATTCTGTCTTAAGAGAATCACGAAAACAGAAACGGAAAGTCTAGACAAGAGATTCGTTCATGTTGTTTGTCACTGTATTACCATCTTTAGACTCGTTCAGCGCAATAAGTGATAGAGGCTCTATCCTCTGTTCGCTAATAACGAGACACACACTCGCTATTTCACTGTACTCCCCGACAACTAGCTTCTTCGTTAGCGTTCAGGAGTAACGCAAGATAAGCACAAGGTTCCTGTTGTCAGCCAACCAGTTTAGAGAGAGTTATTTACTGCCAACCAGAACCGCAAGATCTGAATGAATACAACGACTGTTCGACGTCTTCCCTGCAAGGTCAAAGGGATTGTCTTCCTTCAGAGTCTTTATGTAACCCACTGGGGAGGGAATCAGTCCTCTTTACCCTTCCCAATGGGTTTACATCTCTCAGGTACGCTGATATTCGTGTCAGCGTTGTTTCAGCGTGTTAGCAGTTATCGCTGGATCATGTTCATTGGGCGTGTTCCTCCACACAATCTCGCCTGGCGAAAGGACTGAGTACCTTCTAACGAGACTGAAGGACTGAACATCTAGCAAGGCTGAAGGACTGAACACCTTCTAACAAGGCTGAGGGATTCAACACTTCCTATCAAGGCTAAGGCACTGAATGTCTTCTAACAAGGATAAGTGACCGAACACCTTCTAAAAAGACTGAGGGACTTAACACTTCCTATCAAGACTGAGAGGCTGAACATCTAACAAGGACTGAACACCACCTTCCAAAAAAGCTAAAGGACTGAACAGCTCAAAATCACCTCGCCAGTTCTTCCACCTTCTCCGGGACTCATTCTCTGTACTGTACTGAAACACGCTGCTGCTTGCTGAACCATCTCATCAACGAAGACACCTAGGTGTTATATATTTATCTTATTCATCAACGAAAACACCCAGGTGTTGCACATGTGTCTTATTCATCAACGAAGACACCCAAGTGTAACAATGTGACTTACTCATCAACTTCTCGTTACTAGAGATCATTATTAACACCCGTTACCCTACACATGAAGTCTAATTTCTAAGAGGAGACCGAACTGTTCACAATATTAGTATCTTGCAGTTCAATATAACAAGAGTGAAAATACTATTATTATTCGAAGAGTTTTCGTGATCTCTCACACTAAATAGCACTGGGGTTATATTACATAGTAAGCTATATCTTTCTTACTATCTTATTGCACATTGCTATCTTATACACTGAGATAAAATATTCAAGGCACTAATAAAAATGTAATGGGTCTAAATTTTCAAATAATCAAAATTCTTATTCATAATATATTTAAAAATGTTGGTTCCATAGCTCAAGAGAATCTGTATCGAAACGTAGTGGTAGTTTATACAGTCTGAGTGTTTGTGTGTGTGTGTGTGTGTGTGTGAAACGTAGTTGGTAGAGCCCCCCACTGTTGGTGAAACGCTGCAAAATATAGTAGTATCTCTGCTTAAATTCCTCTAAAATTATCTTAACGCATTTGAGCTCAGCACGTTTCGCCCACTATTAACATACTAGAAAAGAAACTTAAAAGTAAATCTCACGTAGAATGTATTTGTGTTTTGACGTCAACAGTTGTCCAGGTTCAAGAAAATTCCTTAAGAACGTCACGTTCCTTAACTTTTATACGGTCATTTTAACAATGAATTTCTTTTACGTATCATTCCGCAATCTAACTTCATCTGTACATAATAATATTACATACCAGGACACCCCGGAACACATCAGTACCATACAGGAACTTAATCACACCTCAGAACGTCGTATAACACCTCAGGATGTTACAAGACTCTCCAGAACACCTAAGAATGTCTAGGAACACCCCTGGATATTACAAGACTCTTCAGAGCATCTAAGAATGTCTAGGAACACCTTTGGATATTACAAGACTCCAGAACACCTAAGAATGTTCAGAAACACTCCAGGATATTAAAAGACTCTTCAGAACACCCAAGAATGTCCAGAAACACCCCAGGATATTACAACTCTATAGAATGTCTAGGAACACCCCAGGACATTGCAAGACTCTCCAAAACACCTCAGAACGTCCTGTAACACCCGAGAACACTACAAGGCATCCCAGAACACTTCAAAACTCCCAAGGACACCCCATGTGTACCAAAGGGCTCCAAAAAACACACACAGAGTCGGCCCAATACATGTCATTAGATTTCAGTAAACAGAATGAAAAAAATTACCTCGGAGCAAACAAACAAAATGTTTACCTCATAGCGAAGCAAACAGGCTTACAACACACCTAAACAAATTGACCTCACATCGAAGCAAACAAAATATTTACTTCACAGAAAAACAAACAAAATATTAACCTCACAGAGAAGCAAACAAAATGTTTACCTCACAGAGCAAACAAAATGTTTACCTCACACCAAAGCAAACAAAAGAAGCTTTTCAAACACGATAGAATTTTATCCTCACTTACGTACAGAAACATGCAAACATTCTAAATATTTATCCCGGCTTATCCAAGCTTATCTAACATTGGATAACTTCACAAGGCTCAAAAATTATTTTCATGTTTCTGAAAATTTTATTAAATATAAATTTCCAGTCTTGTGTGTGTGTGTGTGTGTGTGTGTGTGTGTGTGTGTGTGTGTGTGTGTGTGTGTGTGTGTGTAGGGGTCGAATCACATATCTTGGCCCCGCCTCTTCGCTGGTCGCTACTAGGTCCACTCTCTCCCTGCTCCGTGAGCTTTATCGTATCTCTTCTTAAAGCTGAGTATGGACCCCTGTTTCCACTACATCATTCTTCAGATTTTATGTGTGTGTGTGTATTTTTTGTGTGTATATATGTGTGTGTGTTTGCGATGTATTTCTGCGTGTAAATATTCGTGCATGTACATAAGTGTACGTGCGCTGTGCAAGCATACGTGCGCCGAATTAGCATGTGCCATTAAGGTTACATGCGTGAATGCATGCGCCTTATAAGCACGCCCATGTGCTCCGTGTGCGGGTGTCCGCGATATTAATTCCCAATGCGGGTTATTAAGATGTTCTCCAGGCTACTGTCTGATGCTCAACACAACACTTTTAAGTATAAAACAAAACAAAAACAAAGGAGAAGAGGTCAAAGATGGAGTTTACAGCTCAGTAAAATCTCTCAGTCAGCTGACAAGATCGCAATTACTGCAACAGAGGCGCAGTTTACCATCACCTTCCTAGACTGCACTGAACAACATATCAACAATCAAAAAAGACTGATGAAAATTATTTTAAAAACCGACTAGTTGAAGAATGAGACATTTGAGGATCTTACTGAGGAAACGTTTCGCCAGCGAGTGGCTTCTTTAGTCCAATAAATAGAACAGTGGAAGATGAGTAGCTTGAGGTAATCAGTCCCTCAGCCTGGAGTCGATGTGTTCAGAATATCATAAATGGTATACAAGCTGGTGAGTAAGACACATATGCACTACACACTTCATCAGTTGAATACAGAGATGAATTCCCATTCTGGAGTAGTGAGGAAGTTTGAGGTAATCAGTCCCTCAGCCTTGCTACATCTCACTTTCCAGTATACAAGTCTCTTTCCTCATTCATTTCCTTTCAGCTAAGAGACTGATTATTTTCCATCAAGGCAGAGGGATTGATTACCTCAGACTACCTCCCTATTTCGTCTACTGTCTCCAGGATTGCAATTCATCTCTGTATTCGACTGACAAAGCCTGCTGTTCAGGCGAAGCGTTTAGTAACGAAGCCACCAAGTGTTGTGCGTGTGTCTTAATCACCACGCAAGTGTATTAATGATCTCAAGAGCAACACTTGTCAACAAGCACCGTAGCAACAATCACTATACACAGTACAACCAGATCACAGTAAACAGGTGATATCACAATATGCAAAACAATCACTGTTAAAAAATAGTAAATATCCCAGCGCTTTCGGGATTTCTCACATTATCAAGGGCATGTCTTTCATAATGCGAAAAATCATGAAAGCGCTTGGATGTTCATTATTTTTTCAGTGAATGTTTTTAACACTATATACAAAAGATTTATGATGAAGCAAATTAAGTAAGATTTATTCACTTTCGTTTTGTCAATTTTTAACTCGTTAGGTAAATAAACACAGCTGCAAATAATGTGACAACTATTGTAACAACAACGTAAAATTTGACAGCAAATAGCGTCCCTAACGAAATAGCGAGCCGTAACGAACATCGGTACCGGCGACCGATGGCTCTGGGAGGTCACAGCTAACCGGTTTGATATACAACCCCCAGTCATCAGACTAGGTTAGGTTCACTAGGCCGCATGTCGCCTCTTAACCACCAGTCAGGTTAGGTCAGGTAAGGTTTGTTTCCTGATACGAGTCTTAATCATATGATGACCCACAGCTGGAGCTTTTGGCCATCTGACCGAGACCTTCTGCCACCAAACGAGGGATTAAAGTAAACTGTCAGCGTATATACACTGAGAGACATACACCTCACTGTGTGTATTTCCATGACCAGACAGACCAGTGAGCCACACAAAAACTGCTTCGAATGAAGTGGAATTCGTCCACAACAAAACGTTTTAATATCTGGAGACGTTGAAGCACTGCCTCAACAACCAGCTGAATGGATAATACAAAAATAATTACAAAATTATTACTATTATTATTAATATCCTATTATTAATACTCTGATTATCATTATTAATAATACTCTGATTATTATTACTGTTACATCATCATCATTATTATTATTATTATTATTAGATAATACAGAGATAATATGAACATTATTATAATTACAATTATTATAACAATAATAATAATTATTACTATTCTTACTTAAAACGGTATATCACGTGAGTTATTCGGTGGACGTAGTAGTAGTGAAGGCTCGATCCTACATTCAGTAATCACAGACCCGTCTCTGACCAGTCAGGCTGTTGGTGTTGGAGATCTATGGCTGCGTCCATGAACCCCGTGTCATCTCGGCGATGGGGCTCTTGATCCAGGGAAATGGGCCCCCTAGCCTCCCCTTCTTTGGATCGAACCTGATTCGTTTCCCATTAAAAATGGTGTAATATGGCCTCTGTGGACTTAGCGCATCTGTCCATGATTCCGGTCATATATAAATGCGAATTCATCAACAGTTGCGGCTTATGAAACAAGACTTTTCGTGCGTTGCAGTTGCAAGGACGGCGGTTCGAGCCCCAGTACCCATTACCATATATAAATTATATATATATATATATATATATATATATATATATATATATATATATATATATATATATATATATATATATAATATATATATATTCTTTGCATACACACCAACAGATATATACCTCTGTATATATACCCCATTGCATCCTATTATGATAACTGTGTGGGTAAGTGAGAAGCTATTTCAGCCCAAGAAGGAGATCACACAATGGTCAAAGATGGTTTTAAAGTTGTTTGGAGTATCGCAGGAAACAATGATTGTCATGAGTCCCAGTGGCCAGACCAACACACAGTTGTGGTCACACAAGCCAAGAAGTGTCTGACGAACAAGAGAATACTGCGGAGAGCAAGACGAGTGTCCCCACAGTGCACCCACTGTCCTTCTTACTCCCTCTCAGCTCTTGTCGCACTGGTGTACTCGTCTCTCTTCCACCATGGCACCGGCCACCAGCATATATTAACGTCAGACTTTGTGAATGAGGATAATTCTACCGCTCGTGAGGGAGGCTGTCGCTGGGAGAGAGTGCAGTGTTGACGTTCAGCGTTTTCTGTTGTGTTTGGGCACCCTGAGTCCTGTGTGAAGGAGGACTACTCTATTCTTCTCTCATACATCACTGCAACATACAGCCCTGCAACGCTGGGTGGTTCGCACTCCATCTCTTTCTCTCCGCTGATTTACAACGTGTTTACAGCAATTTACACAGCGGGCGTGTCTAGTGTTCAAATTTATCACGAGGGGAGATGCTGAAGGCAGAGAGAGGAGAAAGAATAAGGTCCATTTTGCTGGAGGTTCAGAAGATAGATCGTCTCAGTCTGGTTCTGTTTCTCATCACTTCAGATTTACACCTCAACATCTTAATCAGCAAGGTGGATAAGGACACAATTAAGTGCCTTTGTTTTTTTTATATACTGGTTGTAAATCGTATAAACACAAGGACCCGAATGGAAATAAGTCACTTTGATTTTTTTGGGGTTATCCTAGGTAAATTACGCTATATAATTGTACTTATGTGTACCTTTGCCTTTCCAGGGTGGAGCTGGACTAGGGTGAATCGGAAAGCCAGCGGAAGGCCTTGGTCTTAAAGCCAAAAGCTCCACCGAGCGGATCATATGATTGACAAATTCACTGCCACCTTCAAAGTGGTATTTTATGTGTTATTAAGTCATGACTTGACAAAGCTCTACACAGAATGAAACGTTGTCCCAATTAAAGCTTGCTTTGTAACCTGTGTCTTTTCACTGTCAACAGTAACACTTTCAAGGTCACTTTAATCCCTAAAATAGAGATGAAACTCCCATCGTGTATACAACTAACTGTTTAAGAATACATAAACGTATACAGCTTGGTGTTACACACCTCTCGGGTGTATATACACAGTGATGCACTTTTCAGTGTGATAAATCAGTCACATGGGCAACACTTGGGTATCGTTATTGTGGAAACGTTTCGCCACATAGTGGCTTCATCAGTCTAATAGAAAGAAGAATGAAGATGAAAAGGATTTTTAGGTACGCAGTCCCCTCAGCCTGGAGTCGATATAATCAGTCCATCGTTTTTCTGAGGCAAATCGTTTCCATAGTGTCTAATTTATCAACTTGTCGGTTCTCTGAACCATTTATCTACTTTTCAGTGTATATAAGCCTTTTATTGTATATACACCCCTCGGTGCCTACACACATTTCACTATAAGTGTCACCTTTCTGTTTATTAATATTCTTTCTGTGTGAGAGTTAGGTGTTACCTTGGTTCTCTAAGTGACTGTGGCTACGACATGTGAAGTACAGGCTGATCCCTTGAGAAAATCAGCGGAAGGCCTCTATCAGATGACCAAAATCTCCAGCTGCGGGTTATCATATGACTAAGACCCACGTCAGGACACACATGTCCTGTTTCCTGACAAACCTTACCTAACCAAACCAAACATTGAGAAAGTCAAATGCCACTTTTAAAATAATAAAATAAGGAAAACAAATATGAAAAAATATGTATCTGAAGAGTCAAATACAGTGATAGCATTCTGACGAAAGGTTGAGGATGTCTGAAATGGAATGTAGGCGCTCTTCTGGCAAGACAGCGATGGAATGAATAATGATGAGTGTATTTCCTCTTTTTTTTTTAGTAATCCTGCCTATGTGGGAGACGTCCTGTGTTAAAACTTAAAGAGCTCAACCCATGTTGGGTTATTCTACTCACGGAGTGGTGGAGGCTCGATCCTCCGGCTGGACTCAGTTAACAAAAAGAAAAGCCAGTATTGTTGAACAGTTTATAACTTCTGTTCATTTTCGCAAATACCCAAAATTTCCTAAATCTAACGATTTAAAATGGTCATCGAATGACATCTAATACTTTTATAATTATTGGGAAACAATAAACTCGTAGGGGTCGTAGAGACCGTGCGAGATAGGAGGCAATAGGTTCAAGCCTAGGAAAACGTCCAATTCGAAAGATCAAGATCCCTTCACAAGCATCAAGGCACCCAGCCTCCTTGAAGGGCACAGACTCACACAAGCTCCTCTATCCACGCTGCAGAAATATTCTTGTATCCAGTTTCTATTCACCATCTGGAGGGAATCGATGAGAGTGATCAAAAGCGATTGTAAGGAGGCTGAGAAGATGTGCTCGACGAAGGGATCTCCTTGAAGGCTTCTGCTGGTCTTTTGTTGGTCAAGAGAAATGGGGGAATTCCTCCTGACGCTGGTATATTGAAACATGAGGATGCTTCAAGCCAGACTCCTGAAGCAGCTTTCTTCCTCTTCAGATTCTCCCTTTCTGGATTTTTCCCGACAAATTATCAAACTGAAGCAACACCTGAAGAAAAACAACTACCTGCACAAAGAAATGTGTCTTCTAGACGTCGGTTTCTGATGGGAAGAATGCAACCCATTCTCCGCCTTAAGCCGTGTGAGTGGCGATAAAACACATGTGAATCATTTTGGTATATTTATTTCCGAAACGCTTCACCTGCGCAGCCGGTTTCTTCAGTCGCATGGAGAGATGACTAATATATGGGAGACAGTTGAAGAAAAGAATTTAAGGTGCTCAGTCCCTCAGCCTGGAGTAGAAAGACTCTCGAAACTCATCAAAGGTATATCAAAGGTACAGCCTTCATAGAAGTGGAGAGGCAATGTTGAAGAGTTCCGTCTTGACGGAAGAGAAGAGAAGAGATAATGCTGAGCTGTGAGCGTTGGTATACCAATGCTTTAGGAATATGAGAAGATCGTTTGTGTTAGTTTCTTATTTATATTTAACTTTACGCAAGTATACGATTATTTACGCTAACCTAACTTCGTTATAAACAAGAAATAAGTAAATTTTGAAGGCATCTAGATAGGGCAGGTATGTATAAATTGTAATGGATGGAAAAGTGGCCTTTATGTGTGTGTGTGTTTGAGATACAATTACAATTAGGTATGCGATACTATGTGCATTGCAAAACTGCATGATAAGCATCTTCAGAACAAGCCATGCTCACTAACACCGCCAGAGACACCTGTCGACAATCAGAGGACCTAATCACTTCATTGTTAAGACCAGGAACACCTTGTTTTCCCACCGGCACAAGAACAAAAAAAGGGGAAACTAAAAGGAAATAAAAAAGTGAGCTAATTCTCCCAATTAAAACTCTGTGGTTGAAGTTATAATTGTAAGTTAAAACAACAGCTGCCCTCACTTTCCCTCAGGCTCATGATATAGGGAAGGCAAGAGGAAGACGAGAGAGGAAGAGGGGAGAGGAAGAGGGGAGATGAAGAGGGTAGAGGAAGACGAGAGAGGAAGAGGGGAGAGGCAGAGGGTAGAGGAAGACGAGAGAGGAAGAGGGGAGGGAAGGTGAACATAGGGAGAGGGGGAAAAATAGATGAGTTAATTGAGGGTTTTCTCTGTTACCTGGGAGGGATTTAATCAATTACACTCTGTGGAATGCAATATATTTTAATGAAATTTTATAGTTTATATTATATTTAGTGATATATATATATATATATATATATATATATATATATATATATATATATATATATATATACGTATATATATATATAGGGCAAGCGAAGTCTTCCAACACCTCCAACATTCAATCCTTCAACACTCCCCCTCCCTCCATCACCTCCAACACCCCTCACCTTCTCCACTAATCACTCGTCCAATCTGCTACCCCTCCTCAACCTTCACGTCAACTATCTTGACAAGTGAATTACGAATTGACTCTCACTGAGTTATCTGGAAGAATCACCACCACGACCAGTATTACCGCAACCACCAGCCAACTTCAACCGAAAGTTGCCCATCCTGTTGTGGTGGTGGTGGAGAGACAGGTGTGGCCAGGTGTGGGTACGTGTGGCCACGTATAGCTCAAGTGCGGCCAGGTGTGAGCAAATAGCAAATATGGTAAACCGTTTGTACTAGTCCCACCCTGTGTATACCCTGGAGTATTTGGTATGTCGTGGTGGTGTCTCCTCTTGCTTTCCCATTCCTTCAAAGTTGTACGATTAAGTTTGGTGAATTTATGTTGTCGAACCTCTGCACATTTTCTTTAATTTTCATTATCAGATATCATAAATATAATAGGACATGGCGGATTAAAACATCGTTTAATGACTTATCTGGAAATTGTGGGTTAGTACTTAGTTTTTGCAGCCATGGTATTGTGGGTATTGTATACCACTTATGTACAATTATTTTATTGTTGCAGCCACGGTAATGTATGGTAGTAATCAGATACTGCAGCCACGGTATTGTGTGGTAGTAATCAGATACTGCAGCCACGTATGTGTGTAGTATCAGATTGCAGTCCAGTTGTGTGGTAGTAATCATTGTTGCAGCCAGTTATTGTGTGGTAGTAATCAGTTGTTGCAGCCAGGGTATTGTGTGGTAGTAATCGTCTGCAGCCATGGTATTGTGTGGTAGTAATCATTGTTGCAGCCACGGTATTGTAGTAGTAATCAGTATGCAGCCAGGTATTGTGTGGTAGTAATCAGTTATTGCAGCCAGGGTATTGTGTGGTAGTAATCAGTTTTGCAGCCAGGTATTGTGTGGTAGTAATCAGTTTTGAGCCAGGGTATTGATGTAATCATTGTTGCAGCCAGGTATTGTGTGGTAGTAATCAGTATTGCAGCCAGGTATTGTGTGGTAGTAATCAGTATGCAGCCACGGTATTGTGTGAGTAATCAGTTGTTGCAGCCAGGGTATTGTGTGGTAGTAATCAGTTGTTGCAGCCAGGTTATTGTGTGGTAGTAATCAGTTGTTGCAGCCAGGGTATTGTGTGGTAGTAATCAGTTGTTGCAGCCATGGTATTGTGTGGTAGTAATCATTGTTGCAGCCACGGTATTGTGTGGTAGTAATCAGTTGTTGCAGCCAGGGTATTGTGTGGTAGTAATCAGTTGTTGCAGCCAGGGTATTGTGTGGTAGTAATCAGTTGTTGCAGCCAGGTATTGTGTGGTAGTAATCAGTTGTTGCAGCCAGGGTATTGTGTGGTAGTAATCAGTTGTTGCAGCCAGGTATTGTGTGGTAGTAATCAGTTGTTGCAGCCAGGGTATTGTGTGGTAGTAATCAGTTGTTGCAGCCACGGTATTGTGTGGTAGTAATCAGTTGTTGCAGCCAGGGTATTGTGTGGTAGTAATCAGTTGTTGCAGCCAGGGTATTGTGTGGTAGTAATCAGTTGTTGCAGCCAGGGTATTGTGTGGTAGTAATCAGTTGTTGCAGCCACGGTATTGTGTGGTAGTAATCAGTTGTTGCAGCCAGGTATTGTGTGGTAGTAATCAGTTGTTGCAGCCAGGTATTGTGTGGTAGTAATCAGTTGTTGCAGCCAGGGTATTGTGTGGTAGTAATCAGTTGTTGCAGCCAGGGTATTGTGTGGTAGTAATCAGTTGTTGCAGCCAGGTATTGTGTGGTAGTAATCAGTTGTTGCAGCCAGGTATTGTGTGGTAGTAATCAGTTGTTGCAGCCAGGTATTGTGTGGTAGTAATCAGTTGTTGCAGCCAGGGTATTGTGTGGTAGTAATCAGTTGTTGCAGCCAGGGTATTGTGTGGTAGTAATCAGTTGTTGCAGCCAGGGTATTGTGTGGTAGTAATCAGTTGTTGCAGCCAGGGTATTGTGTGGTAGTAATCAGTTGTTGCAGCCAGGGTATTGTGTGGTAGTAATCAGTTGTTGCAGCCAGTGCACTGTAGATCATTAACAAGAAGCTACAACAAAGGTAGGGTGTTAACAGTGCAAAGTTGCATGAATTTTATTGTGGGTTATTACTGAAAAGTTGCCTGCAGGGTATTGCAACCAGGGTCAGTGCTAACGTAGCAAGTGCTCTTGATTCTACATTTCCTAAGGTGTGAGAGGTGTAAACCTTAAGTATTAAAGAACAAAAAGGCATAATATCGTAAGTGGTATTGTGCCTTCTACCACTTCGTTACTTAGCAGACTATAGAGAGGGTTAAAGGGAAGGAAGAAGGAAGGAAGGAAAGGGATTTGAGTGAGGGAGAGATGAGTGGAGGTGAGAAAGTGAGGGGAAGGAGGGAGGGAGAAAGGGAGACACCGACTTCCTCCAGCCATTGTACTGAAGCGCTGAGGTGAAACTAATATGATTGTACTGATTTCTGAATGTGGGTAAGACGATAACACGATGTAAGACGATATCTGACGATAACACGATATAAGATGATGATATCTGACGATAACACGATATAAGATGATGATATCTGACGCTAACACGAGCTAAGACGACGATATCTGACGATAACACGAGCGAGACGATGATATCTGACGATAACACGAGCGAGACGACGATATCTGACCATAACACGAGTGAGACGATGATATCTGACGATAACACAAGTGAGGCGATCATATCTGACGATAACACAAGGAAATAAGATGATATCACGATAACACATGTTATCTTGAGAGAGAGAGAGAGAGAGAGAGAGAGAGAGAGAGAGAGAGAGAGAGAGAGAGAGAGAGAGAGTTATAGATGACACAGGCTTTATGAGAGGATCCACAACCAGTACGCCAGGGAAAGGAGATTCTGGAACAGGTTAGAGAGGATGCTGCGTCACATAGTCTTGAAAACCCCAAGTCACTTGTCTGAACACAACAAACCTCTTCTTGTTTATTCTCAATGCTTTTGTTGTTGTTATGTTGTTTAGAAGTAGTAATATCCTTGGTATCAGTATCAGCAGCAACACCATCACAATCAGCAGATGAAGCAGCAGCAGCAGCATCACCACACGAGATGAATCAGCAGCAGCAGCAACAATACAGTGTAGAAATCAGTCAACCTGAGTTGGGAGACTTCAGTAGCGTAGCGAGGATATCGCCAAGTACTCCATCACAGCTTCAAAGTTACAGCAGTTCAAAGAGGTTAATATAGTAACCCCTCGTTGCCCCCCTCCTCCCTTTCATCCCTCTCTCTCTCTTTCCCAACCTTCAATTGGATGAACATTTTCGACATTTATCCTTTAAGTCGTACTCACTAGTTCTTAAAAATTGTCTTTACAAGTTCTCAAAATTGTCCTTACAAGTTCCCAAAATTGTCCTCACTAGTTCTTAAAATTGTACTCTCTAGTTCTTAAAATTGTACTCTCTAGTTCTTAAAACCGTACTCGTTAGTTCTTAAAATAGTACTCACAAGTTCCTAAAACAGGTACACAATGGTTCTTAAACAATACTTTCTAGTTCTGATAACCGTACTCACTAGTTCTTGAAACCATACTCATTAGTTTTGAAAATTGCACTCACTAGTTCTTGAACCCGTATCCACTAGTTCTTAAAACGGTACTCACTAGTTCTTAAAACCGTACTCACTAGTCTTTAAAAAAAATCGTGCTCACTTACTCTTAAAATAGTATCCACTAGCTCTAAAAAACCATACTCACTAGTCATTAAAATTGTACTCACTAGTCCTTAAGAGCGAAAATACTAGATCAAATCAAACATACTAGGTCCTCAAATGAACTCACATTTTCCTAAAATCAAAAGAATTTTTCATGTAACTAGATTCACGGTTAGGTTATTCCAAGTGACAATGTTCACTACGTCGGTGCAATGGGAGAGAGAATACAAAGACAAAAATGGAGACTTCGAAGCGAATGGGTAAACGTATGGAGAAACGATGTTTGTAGGTAAAGACGTGTATGTACTGATCAAGACATTAAGAAACGTTTCGCCAAGAGTGGTGAAAATATATGTTGATTAGGTAAGTTAGGTAAAAGAACACATTTGGAACTATTGCGACATTTTATTGCGGCAACGTTTCGCTCTCCAGGAGCTTTGTCAAAAATTAGTTGCACATATTGTCGGTAATTCTATCAAAATTATTACACGAGGATCAATAAGGCTGCATGTCTCTTACACACTGTTAGTCAAATATTCTTTAATCCCTAAAATTAGAATGAGAGTAAACTCTGTGTGTGTACATACTAAGATATACATCGCTATAGGCTGGAGACTTGCTAAATCTGAACAGTGACGTAAATAAAGAGGGATATACTCTTTAGGATATATATAAATTGGATTTAGGATGCATCCACTTTGCTTAATGTGGATAACATATAAATGTCAGATTTTCTTTGTTATTATATTTATGCAGTTATTTTGGAATTTATATTTATTTATCACTGAGTGGATGATAAAAATAAGTGAATTTTTTAAGAAGAGGCTGTGAACGCTGGTAAGGGTTAGCAAGAGACGAGGGAGGAGAGATGGGTTGTTCAATCTTGTTAGATGGAGAGCACCTGAAAAGGAATTGTGTTACCTTCGTATGAGAAACATTTGATGCGAGTGATGAGGAACAGACGCTAGTGGTGGTGATGGTAACAGTGATGGTGGTGGTGGTGAGAGAGATGGTGGCGGGGGTAATGGAGGCAGCAGCAGTGATGGTGGTGGAAGTGGTGAAGATGGTGGTGGAAGTGGTGAAGATGGTGGTGGAGGTGGTGGAGACTGGAGTGTGAAGGCAACAGAGTGCTCTGGAGTGCAACGTTCGAGGTTGTGTTAAGCAGGTTTGTGCTCCAGAGTGCGAGGATAAGCTTGGAGAAAGACACGAGGAAAACAAAAGAGGAAGAGAGCTTGAGGGTAAACACAGATCACAGATGGGATCATAGTTAACACATGAACCCAAGTAAGCAACAAGTTACGATAGTTATCCGAAATTCTTGATTAAAAAAAATAGTAATTAAAACAAAAAAACGGTAACCTCGTTTCTTAGAAAAAATATAAACTACTTTTTCCCAATAGAATGGCAGAGAATTTTAAATACATGTATATATATATATATATATATATATATATATATATATATATATATATATATATATATACGTATATATATACAAAGGTGAGCGAAACGTTACATCAAAATGGCATGCTACCAACAATAAAGGAAAAATATAAATAGACATATAGAAAATAACAAGAAATTAAGAAAAAAATGTGAGAAATACAGAAAACACAAAAGAAAATGAAGAAACAAGAAATACGGAAAATAATAATAAATTAAGAAAAAAAACAGGAAATAAAGAAAAAGTAAAATTAGAAACAAGAAGGAAAATTAAAAATAAGGAATTGGAAATAATAATAATGAAAAAGTAAAAAGTAATAAGAAACAAAAAAAAATAAAAAGTAATAAGATACAAATAGAAAAATAAAAAGTAACAAGAAACAAATAGAAAAAAAAAATAAGACACAAATAAAAAATAAAAAATAATAAGAAATAAATAAAAAATAAAGTAATTAAAAACAAACAAAAATAAAAAGTAATAAAAAATAATCAAATAATAAAATACAAAAAAGGTAAGAAATAAAGAAAAAAAGTAATAAAGTAACAATGAAATAAAAAAAATAAAGGAAAAAGGTGAAGCGACAATTAGAGAGGGAAAAATAAAAGACTTTCTTTTTTCCTGGAGTTGCTGGATTTTCCTCGTTTTTTGTCTCACTTTAGTGAAGTGGTGAAAATATTTGTGGTGGTGACAACTGTATTTCTCACAGCTGTATTTCTCACAGCTGTATTTCTTACAGCTGTATTTCTCACAGCTGTATTTCTTACAGCTGTATTTCTCACAGCTGTATTTCTCACAGCTGTATTTCTCACAGCTGTATTTCTTACAGCTGTATTTCTCACAGCTGTATTTCTCACAGCTGTATTTCTTACAGCTGTATTTCTCACAGCTGTATTTCTTACAGCTGTATTTCTCACAGCTGTATTTCTCACAGCTGTATCACACTGTATTTCTCACAGCTGTATTTCTTACAGCTGTATTTCTCACAGCTGTATTTCTCACAGCTGTATTTCTCACAGCTGTATTTCTTACAGCTGTATTTCTCACAGCTGTATTTCTCACAGCTGTATCACACTGTATTTCTCCCAGCTATATTTCTCACAGCTGTATCACACTGTATTTCTCACAGCTGTATCCAACTGTATTTCTTACAGCTGTATCACACTATTTCTCACAGCTGTATCCAACTGTATTTCTCACAGCTGTATCCAACTGTATTTCTCACAGCTGTATCCAACTGTATTTCTCACAGCTGTATCCAACTGTATTTCTCACAGCTGTATCCAAATTACAAAATTCCACTTCATCGGGGAAGGGGGGAGGGGTTACTTTGATGCTGGTGAAGGGTTCTTGATCCAAGGAATTAGTTACTCTCATCTTCCTTGGATCAAACCTGATTACCTCCTCTTTCGTTATTTAAATGCATGTTATACATCAGTCCTCATGGAGACATTATTACGTTTATGGGGAAAGAGGTAAACCCGTAGGTGTCAGTACAGCGTCTCTGGAATAGGATAGTCTGTCTGCCACTCTGTCTTATCTAGCACTCTATCCTGTGTGCCACTCTGTCCTGTCTACCTCTCTGTCCTGTGTGCCACTCTGTCCTGTGTGCCACTCTGACCTGTCTACCTCTGTCCTGTGTGCCACTCTGTCCTGTCTGTCACTGTCTTTTCTGCCACTCTCTCCTGTCTGCCTCTCTCTCCATCTTTCTGCCCTGTCTGCCACTCTGTCCTGTCTACCTCTCTGTCCTGTCTGCCTCACTGTCCTGTCTGCCTCTCTTTCTGTCCTGTCTGTCACTGTCCTGTCTGCTTCTCTGTCCCGTCTGCCTCACTGTCCTGTCTGCCACTCTCTCCTATCTGGCACTGCGTCCTGTTTGCCACCACACCTCGTCTCACTCTCTACCCATCCCACCCCCATCATCCAGCTCTCTCTGCCTCCCATCCACCTCTCTCTCTCTCCACTTCCCATCCTTCCGCGTCTCATCCCTCACACACCGCCTTACACGTAAAATACCGTAGAGTTAATTAAAAAACAAACTGAAGATCCAGTTTTCACATTAATAGTAAATAATTTAACCAGAAGTTTGGAATGTCCATAGGGAGTCCCATGATTCAAAACTTTTACACAAAATCAGGAGAAAGAATATTTTCGTATAGTTATGTGGATGATATTTTTTGGCATAGTTATGCGAATGATATTTTTCTGGTATACTTATGTGGATGATAATTTTTGGTATAGTTACGTGGATGATAATTTTGTTATATTTATGCAGATGCCATTTTATGTGTGTGGTCCTCAGCTTGTGACATAAATGAGGTTTTAATTCATGTGAACAATTCATTTCCATCTGTATGGATGAAGGAACACAAGTGCATACGCTTAGGACATCTTTATTGATTTGGGCAAGTAGAAATAATGGAGAAATTAAGAATAAATAAGAGAATATATCACGCTTCAGTGAAACACTGTCACCATCAGACTTTTCCCTGCAGGTGTTTAGTTTTCCATTACTGTCTGCAATACACCTATTAATCCACATAATCTCTTGTAAATATTAGAAATAAAGTTCAACTGAGCAATACTGAATCCTGCATCATCTCAGGGACTCGTAGAAGGCATGTACACTTGCCCTTTGACCATTTAAGATGTGACAAGATAATTCCAGAGGCCTGACACATGAGGTATCTGATCCCCTGACCTGACCACCAGTAAACAAACGTTGTGACTCCAGCTTGTGTATCACTTCGCCTTGTGTGCATATAAATACTTGTATTACCACTCCTTTTATTCTGCTTGATGAAGTAGTATACACAAAAGATTATGCATTCGGTTGTCTCCACTTCCTGTGGTGTATATATATATATATATATATATATATATATATATATATATATATATATATATATATATATATATATATATATAAACATACGCTTGAACTGTTAGTTGGATTTTTAAAATATTTGACCTGATGTTAATAAATTCAAATTCTAAACCAGAAATTTGGTAAGCACTCAACTATACTCTTTTTACTCCTGAATATTAGCACTGTTAACTAGTTAAAGCAAAAGTAGTCATGCCTGTGATAACGCTGTTAACTAGCTAAAGCAACAATAGTCGTGGCTATGATAACATTTCCTTATCTCTAATGAAAGCGAAGACTGATAGCCTCAGTCTTCTGGTATTTACAATTTACAATCTTTCACAATCACAAAACAAATTCAGAGAATCATAAGAGTAAAATTGGTCAATATATCAGTGTAAAGAGCCGGCTCTTAAGGGATAATTCAACTAGCCTTTCGGCTCACACATATCAAGATTGGTTCGTATGTTATACAGATTGGTATTCGGAAATCGCTGAGGTATGAATAGGGAATATTTTTGTGTGTGCCTCAAGTGGCTTGTTTGGAGAAAAGTTTGTTTACAGATTTTGTCTTGCTAGATGCACACACACACATACACACACACACATACACACACACACACACACATACACACACACACATACATACACACACACAGAATTGTCAGGTAGTGGAACAATTTGGAGAGTGATTCAGAGGAGGCAAAATCCATACATAGCTTTAAGAGAGGTACGATAAAGCTCTTGGAGCAGGGAGAGAGTGGACCTAGTAGCGATCAGCGAAGAGGCGAGACCAGAAGCTGTGAATCGACCCATAGGTGAGTACAAATAGGCACACACACACACACACAGGAGCTGAGTCTCAACCCCAGCAACCACAATTAGGTGAGTACATATACCACCACCACCACCACAACACATTCATACATTATGAGGAGAATCAATTTTCAATGGTTGATGCATAGAACCCAACAGATTTTGTTGGGTTCTGTGCAATAACTGGAAAATGTATCTTCTGGTCGGCTTTAAACTTTAGTGCTAATGTATTGTCCTCACTGGAAACAAACTCTTGATGTTAGGTCGTGCAATTCATAATGTGGTATACAGGTGACATGCTTAATGACCCTCGTGTAGTTAATAGGCTTAAAATCAAATAATCAAACCATTCTCTATAACTTAATCCCCGGTTTTTAGGAGTAACTAAAGTTATCCTTGGGAGAGCAGACGCTGCTGTTTTTTCATTCGGTATTCAAAATACATGGCAGGGTCAACGAAATTTTTGGATTAAAAATGGATCCTCGCAATGGATAATACTGAGAAATTCTGGGATACAATGCACAAAAAAGATCACTGTATTACATAATAATAATAATAATAATAATAATAATAATAATAATAATAATAATAATAATAATAATAATAATAATAATAAAAAATAATAATAATAATAATAATTTATGTTCAGCGCTAAACCCAAGTGGGTCATTCAGCACAAGACGTGGTGGAGGCTTGATCCTCCGTCTGCTGAGCGCGAGACAAACGCCCTTCCTATTGGTACTCACTTATTTCTGATTCAACATATATTGCTAACAATATTTCTAACCTATAAAATTGATTTTCAAATTTTAAATCATTCGTTTTTAAAGACATTTATAAAATATATGAATAAACTGAATATAAATGAAGTAACTTGTACAGTGGAATTCTGAGAGAGAGAGAGAGAGAGAGAGAGAGAAGAGAGAGAGAGAGAGAGAGAGAGAAAAGTGTAAGATAAAGTTAGGAATCCTAAACCTAACCTTGTTTAAAGAGAGAGAGAAAGTGTGTAACAGCTCTTAGCTTGTAAATAAAGTGAGGAATCCTTAACCTAAGCTTGTAAAACCTTGTTTAAAGACAGTGAGAGAGAGAGAGAGAGAGAGAGAGAGAGAGGAGAGAGAGAGAGAGAGAGAGAGAGAGAGATAGAGAGAGTTGGAACAGTATTCCAAGGGCGTCGATGAATTCAAATGAGCTCCTGGGATTTGACGAGTGACTTGTGGCCTGGCTGCTGATATGCCGCCATTATCTTCCCCTACCTCCCCACCTTCTTATCCTTCCCTATTCCTCTCCTATCCTCTCCAGCCTTCTCTAACCCTCTCCGATCCTCTCCAATCTTCTCTAACCCTCTCCTATCCTGGAGTTTAACCCCAACAAGTTCAAAGTCATGAAGATTGGGGAAGGTCAAAGCAGAACACAGACAGAGTACAGGCTAGGGAATCAAAGGTTTCAACCCTCACTTAAGGAAGAGGAGCTTGGGGTGAGCTTTATACCCAGCACGTTGTCCTATCCTCTCCAATCTTCTCTATCCCTCTTTTATCCTCTCCAACCTTCTCTAAACCCCTCGTGTCCTCTCCAACCTTCTCTAAGCCTCTCCAACCTTCTCTAACCTCCCTATCCTTTCTAACTTTCCCTATCTCTCTCCTAACCTTTCCAGTCTTCCTTATCCTTCTCCTATCCTTATCAATCTTCCCTATCCATCTCCTACCCTCTTCAACCTTCCCTATCCCTCTCCTACCCTCTCCAACCTTCCCTTTCCCTCTCCTACCCTCTCCAACCTTCCCTATCCCTCGCCTATCCTCTCCAACCTTCTCTAATCACCTCCTGTCCTTTCCAACCTTCTCCAACAATCACAAACCTTTTCTAACACTCTCCAGTACTTCCTAACTCATCAAGCCTCTCTATCCTTCCTAACTCTTTGGAACTCTCTTCAGCCTTCTCTAACCCTCTCAACCCCACTCCAGCCCTCTTTAACCCTCTCCAACACACCCAAAAGCATTTCTGTGTGCGGCAATTTTAGGGATAATGTTCATACACAGTGCGGACTGTTATGTGCATTTATATGCATATATACATATACAAACATGTGACGAGGAGGGAGGGAGGGAGAGTGGGTGGGTGAGGGTGAGGGAGAGAGAAAGAGAGAGAGAGGAGCAAGGGTGAGAAAATGATGGAGGGAAAGGGTGATATATATATATATATATATATATATATATATATATATATATATATATATATATATATATATATATATATATTATATGTGTGTGTGTGTGTGTGTGTGGTGTGTGTAGGATTGAATTCGCTGGTCATTGGTAGTTTGGAAACGCATTTGCTTTTATGCATTATTGCAAGCTCCTGATGATGTGTTGATATAATATATATATATATATATATATATATATATATATATATATATATATATATATATATATGTGTGTGTGTGTGTGTGTGTGTGTGTGTGTACTCACCTAGTTGTACTCACTTAGTTGTGGTTGCAGGGGTCGATTCAAAGCTCCTGGCCCCGCCTCTTTACTGGCCGCTACTGGGTCTCTCTCCCTTCGCCTTGAGCCTTATCATACCTCTTCTTAAAGCTATGAATGGGTCCTACCTCCACTACATCGCTTCCCAAGCTATTCCACTTCCTGACCACTCTGTGACTGAAGAAATACTTCCTAACATCCCTGTGATTCATCTGAGTCTTCAACTTCCAGCTGTGCCCCTTGTTGCTGTGTCCCAACGAGAAATAAAGAGGGTACTGTGTTTTACAACCTGTGCTGAGGTCCTCTGCCAGAGTCAGCCACGCCTTTCCTGCCCGTGAAACAACTAACACCTTTAATGGGGAACTTTCAGGGTAACAAGCGCTGGTAAGTTCTGCGGGCGCTAATGGCACTGTTAAAGGAGTCGCCGAGGCAGCTTAAGAGAAGCGTAGAGTGAGTCGTACGCCTGAGAGCTTCACCGGACCAAACGTCAATCCAACCTTTGTAGCACTAAAGGAGTGAATAAGTTGGCATTATCTGGGTCCTGCGCCGCACATCAAGAGATTTCACAGGTCTTGGAGATGAAAGACAGCAACAACTTTCCTCTTTCTCTCTATCTCTCTCTCCCCTCTCTCTTTCTCTCTCACACGGACTTAATGTGCGCGCACACACACACACATACATACACACTCACACTCTCTCTCATACACTCTCACACTCTCTCTCTCTCACACACACACTCTCTCTCTCTCACACTGTAGTCAGAAGAGTCCAACAGGAGCTAGAAATCATGAACGCAGTACAAGAAGAGACAATGAAACTATCAACTGAGCTTGACGTAACAAGACCAGTGAGAACAGACACAATACCTCCCCCCCACGAGGACTTAACACATCAACCCAAGGCTGTGGGACTGATTACCTCAAACTCCTTCTCTTCCACCATTCATCCCTGTACCGGACTGAGGAAGCCACTTGCCGGCGAAACGTTTCCACAAGTGTTGCACAAGCATCTCAAGTCAACAACCACCAAGATGCCTGTCCTCCAGCGGAAGGCCTCGGTCAGATAACGAAAAAGTTCCAATTGTGGGTCATCGTATGACTAAGACCAGCGTCAGGAAACACTTGTCCTGTTTCCTGACAAACCTTACTTAACCTAACATAATCCAGCTGCAAGAAGCCACACACTTGCCGGCACCACTGCTACACCCTGAGACAAGCTGTTGCCCGTCAGGAGGTTGGCCAGGAGGTCTCACACCCACAAGCAATTCCCGGAGAACTGGTAGTAGTTGATGATCATATTGACGATAGCGTCTTTACGACTCAGCACCTAACGTAGGTTACCCACGGTAGGTATAAAAGTGTATAAACACTCACTAGTGGGTCTTTACAAAGGAAATGGTCCAAGTCGGACCGAAACGTCGTCATAAGCTTTTCTCCTATGCGCGGGTTATCTGTGTATTTATAAATTGATTAATCTATCAGCCCAGCAGCTGGTGGGCGAAACGTCTCGTTAATGAAGTCCCCTAAGGCAGCACGTGTCCCTTTTAACAAAGCGAAAGGTCACAAAAATGCTTGTACTGCACTTGTCTTTTCTTCAAACTCAAAATCGAATTTTTTAATCGTCAGAAATTGAACAGATGTTGATTTTAATGAAAAAAAAATAATTCTATATTTTTCCTTCGGGCATTTACTATTTTACGAAAATTAGCAATTTTTTTTTATAGATAAAAAAATATAGTAGACTAAGACCACCTGGATACAAATACGTATACAAAAACAAGATAATACAACGTGACAAGTAAATACAACTTGATAACCAAGGTAAATACATTGACATAAAATAAGAAAATACATCGTGAAAAAAATAGAGAAAGCATCGTAAGAAAACAAGAAAATACATTGTGATAAAAAATGAAAATCAAAACAAGAAAATACATCGTAATAAAACAAGAAAATACATCTAGATGAAACAAGAAAATACATCAAATCAAGAAAATACATCGTGAGAAAAGAAATTACATCTAGATGAAACAAGAAAATACCTCAAAACAAGAGCGAAACGTTGCCATAATAAAACGTCACACTAGTTGCACTTGAGTCCTTTTACTTAACAAGAAAATACGTCGTGAGTAAACAAGAAAATGCGTAGAGATGAAACAAGAAAATAATCAAAACAAGAAAATACAAAGTGAAAACATGTCAGTGTTTCTCAGCGTCTTGAGGGATGAGAAAACTCATTAAAAGTTATTAATGAAAATCTTCAACATTGAGAAAAATGTTTCATAATTTGAGGTCCGTTGACCAAAGTTGATTACGTCCCCGGGACTCTCTTAGTGTGTGTGTGTGTGTGTGTGTGTGTGTGTGTGTGTGTGTGTGTGTACATTTCTGGCGAGGCTTGGTGGGTCAGGTGTTAATCCAGTCGAGAAACTCCTCTTCAGTAATTGAAGTGAAAGCAAAGCTTCCCTTAAACTGATGTTTATCTTCTTTCCTCCTCTTCTTCCTCTTCTACCTTCCTCCCTCCTCTTTTTCGCTTGCTCCTGCTGATACTGACGTGTGCTTCTCGACGTGCTCTCCTGCGTGAAATGGGAAGCTGGGTCACCTTCGCCACCCTCACCTCTCTCCCAGACTCTCACCGATTTTCCAAGAGGGTCCTTCCCTCACACCCACCTCTTTAAAAAAAAATCCTTTTAACTCGCTTGCAAAAAAAAGCCTCTAGCCTTTACTTTTACCTATCCAACCAGTTTCTTCTTCTTTTGTTCAATGTAATATTAAGACCTCAAGGCAGCATTGCAACAAGGTTTGCCATATGCAATTGTATAATATCAACTCAGATATGTAGAGTCATATTAATCTTAACTTCTGAAGGGGTTTAATGGATTCGTTAATAAGCCTCAATTTGTGGAGGAAATATTATACGACGTTTCGGTCGGTTGTCCTTTTATCCGTCGTGGATTTATTTTATTTGAGATTTTAAGAAATTGGCTTCCATTGCAAGACCATCGGTAAGTCTTGTTAGATTTTAGTACGGTTTTGGGATTGGTTTTGGTCAAACCATCCTGATACGGAAATTACACCAAATCTGCACACCGAAATTACTCCCCGCGAGGCTTAAAGGCTCAGAAAATGGTGCAAAATAACTTTCAAGCCATTACCAAGGCCTGATCTGGGAACGGTATCCCTCATAGTAATCTTCAGGTAACCTTAAAGTAAGGTCGAGGATTTTAGTGTGGACTGTCTTCTCCAGTGATTTCCCAATGTTTATGGTTATTAAAATTTTTTGTCCAAACTTACCATATTTTCTTTGAAAAATCATCCTGCGCCTTATATGCTCAACATCAGGGTCAAGGTTAGGCTCTGGGTTAGGCTTTATCAGTTGTTTACTAACGTTAAGGTACAACTGCTTGTAAACATCTTATGTGTTTCACATTATCGTGCGCCTTATATGCCGGAAAATACGGTAAGTAGATGTCAAAATCCCCGGACGTCACCATCTTTTCTCAGTGTATCGCCATTTGTTGTATATTTTTTTCTGTGTGCACACAAAAGAGAGCCAGTCATTTTTTTATACAATCAAGAGCAGTAAGGGGATACAGGAAGTGAACGTAGGGGGGGAAAGAGAAAATTTTCACAGGAGAATTATTAACAACTTCAGATAAAAAAGAAGTGAAATATGAGGTGACAATATTTTTTAGAATTGGAGTGTACAAAGGAGAGTAACAGAGCCTAGTGAAATTTATGTTTGGATCAGCAAGAATACAGGTAAGGAATCAGGTACTAAACGTGAAGTCAATCTTTGGGAGAACTGAGAAGTATGGCATGATATTTATACACAATTATCAAACACACGGGGAGGAACAAGCAGCTAAAGTATGCAGGGAGAAGTGGGAACACAAAAAGGTGGTCACAAAGCCAGTGCAAGAGGAGTAAGCTGGCGTTCACTAAGAGGATGCAAACAATCAACAACCAATAAACAGTCAACAATCAACAACTAAGAAACAATCAACAACCAAGAATCAAACAACTAAGAAACAATCAACAACCAAGAAACAATCAACAACCAAGAGTAACAACCAGTTACCCTCCTCTCACTTACCTACCACCACCACCACACACCTCTCTCCCCACATTACAATCCTCCATTTTATACCACTTCCTTTCCCCTATGATCCATTCAGCTTCTCCTACATAACTTTAATCCCACCATTCCAGTCTCTCTTTCCCTCTCCAGTTCCTTTCTCACCCTTTCCCAACCCTACACCTCTTCCTTCTCTGTTTCTTCTATCCCTTTAGCTTACAATTCCTCGTACTCTTTTATATTACTCTCTCTCTCTCCCCCCACTCCTTTTTTCCCCTCATATGTCTTCCTCACCACAACTACCACTACTATACCTATATCGAGACTCACGAAATCGTAATGACACGATGGCAAACGATTGGAAAAGTTTCGCCACAATTTGTTGGTATTACCATACCATCTGCAACCACGTTTATCATTCTCTATCCCTTCTCCTTCTCTCTATCTTCCCCACTACCTACATCAATCTCCTCTTTCCCACTCATTTCCTTGCCAGAAGCCAACCAGAGACGGAACTAGAAGTTTCTTAGTTGTTTGATTCTTGGTTGTTGATTGTTTCTTAGTTGTTGATTGTTGACTGTTTATTGGTTGTTGATTGTTTGCATCCTCTTAGTGAACGCCAGCTTACTCCTCTTGCACTGGCTTTGTGACCACCTTTTTGTGTTCCCACTTCGATCTGAGGCTGGTACACGAACAAAGAATCACAAACACAAGTGATAAAGCAAAGACCAGCAGAGAGAGAATTACAAATAGAAGTGGTGAATAAAAAGAGAGTAGTGGAGAAACAACCTGACATTATTCCTCTCACAGTGACAAATTTCATGTCAATAATAACCACGGCATTACTCGCAAATTAACACCTCAAAGATACATTATTACTACTGCAATAAAAAAAATATATCATGTTTCCCTATTAATGATATTTCCCCCCAAAAAAATATATGTAAAGTCCACTAAAATATACAAGTTAAGGCACTGTTTACTCTAGATAAATAAGTTTAAATCATAGTAGTGATTTTTGAGAAGCTTAATAAGACTGAATATTCTCCTGCTTCCCCCTCTCTTTATCTTTCCCTCCCTCTTTCTCTGTTTTCCCTTTCTCTCTCTCCTTTTGCTTCTCCCTGTAAGTCTCGCAGTTTACCCTGACACATTTCAACACCTTGTATGTAGGTCATCCTGCGTGCTGGAATATGACAGGGAAACATTGCTAGTTTTTATTCCCACTATAATTATCATATAGTAGAAGCACCCTGGTGATGTATCCATTTTTGGTTCTCGTTGATCCCCTCTTCCGTCTCTCGGTCTCCCTCTCTCTTTCAATAATTTTGTTACAGTGGACGCGTCTATCCCCTCTATTTCTACTGTTGCCTGTGCGCTCTGTGCCTCACTTTATCTCTTTCTACTCTGGCTTGCCTTTCCTATATTTTCTTTACATGTCTATTGTATTTCCTAACGCTTATTTGAACTGCTTTCATTTACTGCTATTACTACTACTAACTATTACTACTACTACTCTTCCTCGGCTTCCTTCTTCTCCTCCTTCTCTTCCTCCTCCTCGTATCTCTACAGTTTCTCTTCTCTTACTCCCAACATTTTCACTGTTACCTTAAGGTCTCTATTTACCAGACTCATCCTTTACGTCCTCTACACCCCAGCCCCCTCCCCAGCCACTCCCTCCCTCCCCTCCCCCACCCTCCCCTCCCCCACCCTCCCACAATAGCCCGAGGTAAAATCCAATTTAAACTTTTCAAAGGATGTCTAAATCAGGCTCGATGCTTTGACGTCGCGACCCATTCGCTTCCATCAACCAAAAAAAAAGCTAATAATGGTTACCACGACCAGAATGGGGGATTCACTTTACCTCTGCACATTCACAAAAAAGTGGCAAACTCTTTGGGGGATATTGTCTCGAGGTCTTGAAATGGTAGTTGCTTTCCAGTCATTAACGGTGTTACAACTATCATTTAAACAGACGTTGAATTATATCTACATACACACACACACACACACACACACACACACACACACATATATATATATATATATATATATATATATATATATATATATATATATATATATATATATATATATATATATATATATATATATATATATATATATATATATATATATATATATATATATATATATATATATATATATACTATGTAAACTTTATTAATAGACACAATACATTGACAGAAAACACAAACATGAATACATTGGCACAATATATCAAAGATTATGAATCTCCTCCAGCTCTTCTGAAGCCGGACGCGAGCCCAGTATGCAGCATGCATTTCCCTCTGGATGGCCACGCTGAGGCGCTGAAACATGAAAGTGGCTGCCCTTGGGTCCCTGGTGGTGTCGATGAGTCTGGAACCCAGTTCTTTAAGGAAACGTGTGGCAGTTTTTTTCGAATGATTCTAAGGTCTCTGATCCCACTGGGACAAATTGATACTGTTGGCTTATGTTCCTGTACTAGACGATCTTGTACTCCTCACTGTGGTCAGCAGCTCCTCCTGTCGCCCGACACTTTGATGAATGTAGGTATATATATATAATATATATATAAATATATATATATATATATATATATATATATATATATATATATATATATATATATATATATATATATATATATATGTCGTGTCGAATAGATAAAACTTGCTATCTTGGCTTAAATAGCAACGCTCGACTTGCCGAATAAGGCAAGCGAAAATTTGTGTATGCAATAATTTCGCAAAAATCATTCTGAACCTAACGAAAAAAATATATTTCATTGTGTTTGTTTATTATTAAATTACTGTAAACTTATGTAAAATATATTTAGTTGGATTATTCTAATTTAAATTGCGCTTGTTAAAATAAGGTTAGGTAAATTTTCTACGGTTCTTTTGGTACAAAATTATTATTTTTTACATTAACATAAATTAAAAAAAATTTAAATGTATAAGATTTTTTTTAGAAAGGACTTAATTTTAAATGAGTTCTTGCTAACTGACCAGTATATATATTATATATATATGTGTGTGTGTGTGTGTGTGTGTGTGTGTGTGTGTGTGTGTGTGTGTGTGTGTGTGTGTGTGTGTGTGTGTGTGTGTGTGTGTGTGTGTGTGTGTGTGTGTGTGTGCGTGTGTATGTGTGTGTGTGTGTTTGTACTCACCTATTTGTGGTTGCAGAGGTCGACTCAGCTCCTGGCCCCGCCGCTTCACTGATCGCTACTAGGTCCTCTCTCTCCCTGCTCCATGAGCTTTATCATACCTCGTCTTAAAGCTATGTATGGTTCCTGCCTGTGTGTGTACTCACCTAATTGTATGTAGTGTGTGTGTGTGTCCCCACACTCCAGTATTCCTCGCACCGCTCCTCCCAGCCAGGGTAATTGGCTTGATTCATTTGAATGGTGCTCATTACGGCTAATTTCCAATACAACTTTTATTTTAAAGGGATGAGAAGGGGGGAGGGGAGAGAGGGGGGTGAGAGATACATATTTTTTTTTTTAGTTGTGCTGTTTGTCCGGTCTGATTTCGAATTTGTCTGTTCATGCCCCTCTTTTTTGTATGGCCCTTACGGATTTAGCGCTTGATTTAGAATGTCAGCTAAGACAATAATGACGATAATAATAGCTATATTATTATTATCATTATTATTACTAAATTAATAAAATGACAATACAATAATAATAATTATTATTAATATAAAATATTCAAATAAATATAATAATAATAATAATAATATAATAATAATAAATATTATTATTATTACTATGTATTATTACTATTAATAATACATTTTTATTACATTACTGGGAAAGCGCTAAACCTAAAGGGTAGTTACAACTCCTGGGGGAAATTGGAGGTAATCAGATTTGACCCAAATAAGACAGAATTTTTTTTATCTCCAATTCCTTGAGAGGGAGAGAGAGAGAGAGAGAGAGAGAGAGAGAGAGAGAGAGAGAGAGAGAGAGAGAGAGAGAGAGAGAGAGAGGAGAGCAGCTTCGATATTAGCACAGTCAGGCTCAGAGTTCTTACACTGACTCAGAATCTTACAAGCCAAACACGTAGATTTTAAGAGCCTTGCCTCATACTCTTAATCTTTCAAAGTTACCATCCTTGCTTCATACATACAGATAATACACGAGAGTCCTTTATCTGGCTACAAAAATATTGTTCTCAGCAGTCAGACTTAATGCGGTCTACTGTTTATCTTTCCCATGTACTCACATGTACTCCCACATCACTCACTAGTACTCCCACATCACTCACTAGTACTCCCACATCACTCACTAGTACTCCCACATCACTCACTAGTACTCCCACTTCACTCACTAGTACTCCCACATCACTCACTAGTACTCCCACATCACTCACTAGTACTCCCACATCACTCACTAGTACTCCCACATCACTCACTAGTACTCCCACATCACTCACTAGTACTCCCACATCACTCACTAGTACTCCCACATCACTCACTAGTACTCCCACATCACTCACTAGTACTCCCACATCACTCACTAGTACTCCCACATCACTCACTAGTACTCCCACATCACTCACTAGTACTCCCACATCATTCACTAGTACTCCCATGTCTACCAGTAGATCATATTGCCATGCCTCGTCATATCAGGGAACATACTTACGCATATTAAGGAATATATGAGTAAGTATTTGCTCTAGGAATATTAAAAAAAAAATAATATTGATATGTACTAAAGGTATAGCACTGCTCTGCCGGAACTGGGGTTGTGTGTAACTAATGACAACGTTTCGCACAGAAGACTTTATCAAGTCTTTGTGCGGGCGAAATGTTGTTAATAGACGTATACACTGAATTACCCATCTTTATACAGACAGACAGACACATACTCGGGGCCAGGAGCTGTGACTCGACCTCTGCAACCACATATAGGTGAGTACATACACACCACACACACACACACACACACACACACATACACAAACACACACACACACACACACATACATGCATACACACACGCAAACACACACACAAGCCTGGTCCAGTAAATGGGTCCTTGAATTTAACCCTGCCAAATGTAAAGTCATGAAGATCGGGGAAGGGCAAAGAAGACCGCAGACAGAGTATAATCTAGGTGGCCAAAGACTGCAAACCTCGCTCAAGGAAAAAGATCTTGGGGTGAGTATAATACCAAGCACATCTCCTGAGGCACACATCAATCAGATAACTGCTGCAGCATACGGGCGACTGGCAAACCTAAGAATAGCGTTCCAATACCTCAATAAGGAATCGTTCAAGACTCTGTACACCATATACGTCAGGCCCATACTGGAGTATGCAGCACCAGTTTGGAACCCACACCTGGTCAAGCACGTCAAGAAATTAGAGAAAGTGCAAAGGTTTGCAACAAGACTAGTCCCAGAGCTAAGGGGATTGTCCTACGAAGAAAGGTTAAGGGAAATCGGCCTGACGACACTAGAGGACAGGAGGGTTAGGGGAGACATGATAACGACATATAAAATACTGCGAGGAATAGATAAGGTGGACAGAGACAAGATGTTCCAGAGAGGGGACACAGAAACAAGGGGTCACAATTGGAAGTTGAAGACTCCTATGAGTCAAAGGGATGTTAGGAAGTATTTCTTCAGTCATAGAGTTGTCAGGAAGTGGAATAGCCTAGAAAGTGACGTAGTGGAGGCAGGGACCATACATAGTTTTAAGACGAGATTTGATAAAACTCATGGAGCAGGGAGAGAGAGGACCTAGTAGCAATCAGTGAAGAGGCGGGGCCAGGAGCTATGAATCGACCCCTGCAACCACAAATAGGTGAGTACACATACATACATACACACATTTTTACCCTGTTGCACATAAACAGTTAATATAAATTCGGTATTGACTGTACTGGTGCTTGTGTTGCCATGGACGCTAGTTCCAAAAGTCGTAATTGGCCAGACTGCCGACCAATCACTGATTGGCTGCCAATCTCTGATTGCCGACCAATTTCTAACTGGCTGCCAATCGTTCTTACTGAAATGTATGTTGTTAAACGTGTGTGTGGGTGGGTGTACTCACCTAGTTGTGGTTGCAGGGGTTGAGTCATAGCTCCTGGCCCCGACCTCTGCAACCACAAATAGCTGAGTACATACACACCACACACACACACATACATACATACACACACACGCGCACGCACGCACGCGCACACACACGTGTGCGGGTGTGTGTGTATGGGTGGGTGGGTGTGGGTGTGTGTGGGTGTGAGTGTGGGTGTGTGGGTGTATTCACCTAATTGTGGTTGCAGGGGTCGATACTTAGCTCCTGGCGTGTGTGTGGGTGTGTCCACCCCACTCCTACCACCAGCCCACCCAACCCACCACTATCACCAGCCCACCACTACCACCAGCTCACCCAACCCACCACTACCACCAGCCCACCCAACCACTACTATCACCAGCCCACCCAACCCACCACTACCACCAACCCACCACTATCACCAGCCCACCACTACCACCAGATCACCCAACCCACCACTACCACCAGCCCACCCAACCCACCACTACCACCAGCCCACCCAACCCACCACTACCACCAGCCCACCCAACCCACCACTACCACCAGCCCACCCAACCCACCACTACCACCAGGTAACCCAACCCACCACTATCACCAGCCCACCCAACCCACCACTATCACCAGCCCACCACTATCACCAGCCCACCCAACCCACCACTTTCACCAGCCCACCCAACCCACCACTACCACCAGCAAACCCAACCCACCACTACCACCAGCCCACCCAACCCACCACTACCACCAGCCCACCCAACCCACCACCACCAGCCCACCCAACCCACCACTATCACTAGCCCACCCAACCCACCACTACCACCAGGTAACCCAACCCACCTCTATCACAAGCCCACCCAACCCACCACTACCACCAGCCCACCCAACCCACCACTACCACCAGCCCACCCAACCCACCACTATCACCAGCCCACCCAAACCACCACTATCACCAGCCCACCCAACCCACCACTACCACCAGCCCACTCAACCCACCATTACCACCAGCCCACCCAACCCACCACTACCACCAGCCCACCCAACCCACCACTACCACCAGCCCACCCAACCCACCACTACCACCAGCCCACCCAACCCACCACTACCACCAGCCCACCCAACCCACCACTATCACCAGCCCACCCAAACCACCACTATCACCAGCCCACCCAACCCACCACTACCACCAGCCCACCCAACCCACCACTACCACCAGCCCACCCAACCCACCACTACCACAAGCCCACCCAACCCACCACTACCACCAGCCCACCCAACCCACCACTACCACCAGCCCACCCAACCCACCACTACCACCAGCCCACCCAACCCACCACTACCACCAGCCCACCCAACCCACCACTACCACCAGCCCACCCAACCCACCACTACCACCAGCCCACCCAACCCACCACTACCACCAGCCCACCCAACCCACCACTATCACCAGCCCACCCAACCCACCACTACCACCAGCCCACCCAACCCACCACTACCACCAGCCCACCCAACCCACCACTACCACCAGCCCACCCAACCCACCACTACCACCAGCCCACCCAACCCACCACTACCACCAGCCCACCCAACCCACCACTACCACCAGCCCACCCAACCCACCACTACCACCAGCCCACCCAACCCACCACTACCACCAGCCCACCCAACCCACCACTACCACCAGCCCACCCAACCCACCACTACCACCAGCCCACCCAACCCACCACTACCACCAGCCCACCCAACCCACCACTACCACCAGCCCACCCAACCCACCACTACCACCAGCCCACCCAACCCACCACTACCACCAGCCCACCCAACCCACCACTACCACCAGCCCACCCAACCCACCACTACCACCAGCCCACCCAACCCACCACTATCACCAAACTGAGTTACCCGTTTTCTCCAGTTTCTCTGTTTGGTCTGTTGTGGATTTCCTCGCCTTTGTTTCATTCTCTCTCTCTCTCTCATCTTGTTTCTTTGTTTCTCAATATTTTTTTCCACTGTTTTTTTTATTTTCCTCTTCTGAATCTTCATCTTTCTCTCCCTCTTTCTCTGCTCCACCATTCTCTCTTCCATCTTTCTATTTTTTCCTCTTCCTCTCTTCCATCTTTCTATTTTTTCCTCTTCCTCTCTTCCATCTTTCTATTTTTTCCTCTTCCTCTCCTCCATCTTCTCGTCCTCCATTTCCCTCTCCTCCTCCATCTTCCTCTCCTCCTCCATCTCCCACTCCTCCTCCATCTCCCTCTCTTCCTTCATCTTCCTCTCTTCCTCCATCTCCCTCTCCTCCTCCATCTCCCTCTCTTCCTTTATCTTCCTCTCCTCCACCATCTTTCTCACTTCTTCCATCTCCCTCTCCTCCTCCATCTCCCTCTTCCTTCATCTTCCTCTCCTCTTCCTTCTCCCTCTCTTCCTCCATCTCCCTCCCCTCCTCCATCTCCCTCTCTTCCTCCATCTCCCTCCCCTCCTCCATCTCCCTCTCCTCCTCCAGTGTTTATGTATCCCTGCTACCTACTCCGCCTCCCCTCATAGAATCGATTACCTTAATTAATTGGTGGATTACCATAGGGAGCGGCCAGGAAATATGGCACCACCAATCCTGCGACTGAGTTCCGTGAGGGAGGTTGTATGTCCTGACGTAGGCTGCTGGAGAGCTAAAGTCCTGAAGTATGGGGTAGAGGGGAACTATAGTCCTGAAGTATGGAGTGGTGGTGAACTATAGTCCTGACGTAGGGTGATGCTGACCGTGTACATCATTCAGCACTCATATATATATATATATATATATATATATATAGAAGAGAGAGAGAGAGAGAGAGAGAGAGAGAGGGAGAGGAGAGAGAGAGAGGAGAGAGAGAGGAGAGAGGGGAGAGAGAGAGAGAGAGAGAGAGAGGGGAGAGAGAGAGAGAGAGAGAGAGAATACAAGACACACAAGAAAAATAAAGATAAAATTGACAAAACAGTAAAAAACTTCAAACATGAATAACACATAACTTAAATAAATAACCAACATTAGTTAAAAATATCAAGAGACTCTCCTAAAAGTTCCCCGAGGTCTTTACAGGTACCTCGGTAATTATACAAATTATGACAAAAGCAGAAAGGTCCAAGTCGTCAAGGGTACACTGATAAAATGTGTACCACAAGCTACAGAGATGTTAGCTGAAACACCTGCTAAGAAGTGGTTATGTGTGATATGTTTGTATATGTGTGTGTGTTTGAGCCTCAAACGACAGAGGTCCGTCACAAAGTAACGATCCTGTTGAAGGAGGAAGGGCAAACACTAATGTCCTGCCAAATCCCGTGTAACTTGCTTCTCGATTTAGAAAGGCACGTGAGCAAACACCAGAACATATTTATTATAAAATGTTTCTGTCCTGGGACCCTGATCAAGGTCCCAGGACCGAAAAGTTGTCTAATAAATATGTTCTACTATTTGCTCACCTGTCTTTCTAAATCAGTTTGTCGGTATCTATTATCAAGGTTTGTACCACCTGGCTTCTCGTCTGCAGGGCCCACCGGGCTCGCCACTTTCCTAGGACATATCTGTGTATATGGCTTATGAACTAACTGCAAGACAAAAGTCTGCTACCAAGCGAGCTCCTTACAGCATCCTTCGCCTGGGTATCTGCTCGGCCGTTCATTTCCTCGGACACCAACATGGTTAGGGTACCAACACGGCCTGGACACAAACATAACCCGAGTACCAACATGACCTGGGTACTAATTAGCACTCAGGTACCAACAGAACCCGGGTACCAACAGACCGCTACATCCATTTACCACACGTGAAGACGATCCAGCCACTCCGGGATGGTTTGAAGCACAATGTGGACAGAAGCATACTGGACCAGGGCACACCCAGCATCACACTGGGAATCTGAGTACACAGTTAACTGGGATCCAATAAGCCAGTTATCAGGAGGAGAGCAGCGAGGACCGCATGGAGCTCTGCGCTGAACACGAAGCACAATAACAGTGCTCACAGAGGATCCCTCGCTAAACAAGCCACGTGGGTTGCAGGAGAGCGGTAAACACGGACGTGAAACTGAATGTTAAGTGACAAAAACCTGAGGAAATGTTGGGGTAATTAGAGTTTCTGGGGGTGATAAGATGAGAGCTCCAAGGGGTGGTGGGGGTAATTTGAATTCCTGGAGAGTGATGGGATGAGAGCTCTAAAGGAATAATGAGGTAGTGAGAGCACTACTGAGAAAGTAGGTTAAAGAGAGAGAAAATAATAAAGTTGTGCACATAATGAGATAACCTGGTAACAAAGAGACAAGGGTGATAAAAAACAAGAGGAGGAGGAGGAAAAGGATTAAGAGTAAGACGAGGAAGAGGCAGAAGAGAGAGGGAGAGAGAGAGTACGGGATGGAGGATCAAGATGAAGAAGTAGTGAAGGAAGAAGATGAAGAGGGGGAAGATCAATACAAGAAGGAAGTGGTGGAGTAGAAATGAAGAAGTGAGTATGATACCTACTCTCCTTTCCTCAGGATACCCCCCACTGCAGTGAGCTAACACCCATGTACCTATTTACTGCAGGGTCAGCATGACCAACAGGCCTAAGGAGACGTGCCTATGCCTCTCGCCTCTGCCTGGGAATCTAACCCAGATACCTAATGACCCACTGAAATCTCCAAGGAATCCCAAGAAATTCTGGAGTTTGACCAGGAAAATCAAGAAAGCCCTAAAAATAATTCCAGCACATCACTCATAACAAGACACATCTCTGACACAACAGAGGCAGTACACATCTTCAAGGACATCACATATTTCACTCACACACAGAATTCAGTGCTATGTTACCCATCGTGTGTGATGGAACATGACAAGGAAACCAGCCTGGGCTTGTGTTCCCACATAGTAACTATCATATAGAGTAGGTTATCAGCACACTGCTCATGTATCCAAACCATGGAACGCGTGGGGTTTGACCCCATGGCAAGTGAGTTGTAAAACTCACTCGCCATGGATCAAACTCCACCCGTTCCGTGGTTTGTTTGTAATCGTGTTATTACGATTTCGGAGTCCTAATGTATCCAATTTTGCTAAAAAAAAAAACAAAGCAGTAACCCTCTCACCGACCCACCCACCAATACCAACGATCGACTTGTAAAGTATAAACTAATTGCATTCTTACGCGGTCATTAGTAAGAGATGCGACTCCATAACTCTCTTAAATTACATTCATACTCACCCCTCGCTCCTCCGCGTTACCCCTCACTCCTCCCCCCACACCTCACACCCCCACCACGTCCAATTTGCAACCTGGGATGGTGTTCCATGGTGCGCCATTCAAAAGCACTGCCCCTCCCCCTACAGGGGAAGATCAGCGTCGTCAATGAGGTGCTACCTGCCTCATCCTCATGGGAAAACGCACGGATTACGCATTCAATGGAAGGGCTTGTGAAATGGCCCACGAGGCGATGGTGAGTGTGATACGAGAGGGGAGGGAGAGGAGGGAAGATAGGAACCCCATGGACATGGCAGAGGGGAAGAGAAAGAAGAGGAGGAGGGGAAAGTTACTGTTCCAGGAGGGTGAAAGAAGACGTGAGAGAGCTGGGACAGGAGTACCTGAGAATATATGGGAAGGCAAGGCTGGGAATGACCTTGTATCCCTCATCCAGGTTATCAACTGAAAAAGAAATAACTAAAGTCCACTACCTTATTATACTATTACTACTAATAGTAATACTGTTAATACTACTAAAAGTAATACTGTTAATACTACTAATAGTAATGCTGTTAATAATACTAATAGTAATACTGTTAATAATACTATCGCTACTGCTATTGATACTATTACTACTACTACTGCTAATACTATTGTTATTACTACTACTACTGCTATTACTACTTGTACTGATATTACTACTCCTATTACTACTACTACTACTGCTGCTACTACTACTACTACACATCCTCCTAATCACTGTAGCTTAGAGAGAGAGAGAGAGAGAGAGAGAGAGAGAGAGAGAGACAGACAGACAGACAGACAGAGATACATGCCCCCACAACAGCATGTTATCAGTCAGGGGTAACAGGTATAAGGCAATGTCTCGTCCAGCCCTAGGATTAAACCCGGTTCATTCGGTTGTGATTCGAACCTTCTAAACTGCAGTTCCAATGATTTATTATCAGTTTTTTTCAATAAATCATCATAAATTTATTTCAGTGATTCATCATTTTCTAGATGAATAAAAATTTTGATCAGCCACTGGAGGCAGTGGAGATGTCATGTCTGAGGTCAATGTGCGGTGTGAATATAATGCAGAGAATTCGGAGTTTGGAAATTAGGAGGAGGTGCGGGAATACCAAAACTATTATCCAGAGGGCTGAGGAGGGGTTGTTGAGGTGGTTCGGACATGTAGAGAGAATGGAACGAAACAGACTGACCTCGAGAGTGTATAAATCTGTAGTGGAGGGAAGGCGGGGTCGGGGTCGGCCTAGGAAAGGTTGGAGGGAGGGGGTAAAAGAGGTTTTGTGTGCGAGGGGCTTGGATTTCCAGCAAGCATGCGTGTGCGTATTTGATAAGAGTGAATGGAGACAAATGGTTTTTAATACTTGACGTGCTGTTGGAGTGTGAGCAAAGTAACATTTATGAAGGGATTCAGGGAAACCGGCAGGCCGGACTTGAGTCCTGGAGATGGGAAGTACAGTGTCTGCACTCTGAAGGAGGGGTGTTAATGTTGCAGTTTTATAACTGTAGTGTAAAGCACCCCTCTGGCAAGACAGTGATGGAGTGAATGATGATGAAAGTTTTTCTTTTTCGGGCCACCCTGCCTTGGTGGGAATCGGCCGATGTGTTAATAAATATATATATATATATATATATATATATATATATATATATATATATATATATATATATATATATATATATAAACACATTGAATTTTAGAGGCTTGGACATCCAGCAGACCTGTGTGAGCGTGTTAGGTATAACCACATTTATATTTATTGTAAGTTACAAGAAAAACATAAAAAAACAAACTTGAGAACCAAAAGAAAACCGCCATGTATTAACAAATGAGCTAAGACTGCAAATAAAGCAAATCTGCATCGGGAGATTTTCCTCCAATTAAAGGATAAAGCAGAAATCAAGTCGGTAATTCATCCAGGATGAATATGTCATCGAAGTGACATTAGCGCGAGGCGAGAAGATTACCAGTAGAATTAATTAACAAATGTATTGCTGTTGAAGGTCCCAATCACATCAAAGAGAAACTCCCACGAGACAAGAGTCTCTCTCTCTCTCTCTCACAGCACGACTCGTCCTCACCTCGTATATAATGAGCGTATTGTTTCCAACGAATTTAGGAGTTGTGATAGCTTCCTCCCCTCCTCTCAGCTACCAGACGTTCCTCTCCCGTTTAAGTAATTTTGGTTATTAGTAGTTAACTGTGTCTTAGATTAGGTTGGGTTAAATTATGACACACTAAAATAAGGTTACGTTACGTTAAGTTCTCAAGGAATGTAACTGAGAGGAATGGTTATTCCTTCAAGAACCGCTATTCCTTGAGGGATAGCTATTAATCATGAATGACTATCCTTGAGTGACTGTTCCTCCACAATGTGGCTGAGAGCTCTGGAAAGTACCTGGAATATAATTCTCTTTTAAAGTATTCAAATTTGCATATTAAAATACCATTTTCCCGTGATTTACTGAAAAAAAAAACATTTTGTAACAAACTCAGAAAAAAACATTTCCCCATCCGATATCAAACTAAAAACACATATTAATACAGTCTAAAAAAAGAAAACTGGTATGCGCAAAACAAGTGTATATGTCTCCCAGTGTATACACATTGACGGTTTACTTTAATCCCTAATTTAGGGATTAGTTTTCTTCTCTAGTGGTATACAGGTTACATATAGCCTTAATTACCTTTGTGTAGTAAATAGGCTTTAAAAAACACTCAACCAAAAAAGATGGCTATCAAACGAACGTGAGAGTGAAACAGCCTTCTGCTTTTCTGCATCCCTGGAGTACATTCACTCACTTTAATAGAGGAGTTGGGCAGGAGTGACAATAGCTGTGTATGGGTTGATATAGCAGAATGGGGAAGTTTAGGAGGACCGAGCATAGCTGTGTATGGGTCGATATAGCAGCAGATCAATACCCACTGCTACCTGCTACACATGCTCGCTGAGGTTCCCCCACCCCTTACCCCCTCCCAACCCCCTTCATCCCCCTCCCTCTCCTGCTCCGCCAATTCATCCTGCACATCAAACTGCAATATTCGCCTCCGTCAACGGCAGAGGAAAAAAATACTTGGATGGCAGGTTGCAACCATCCTCTGTTGGCTCTAAATGAGTTTTCCACAGCCGATGTTTCGCCTAAAGGACAAAAAAGAGTGACTAATGGGGCACTAAAAGGCACAGTGCCATGACTGGAACAATACACAAGTGACTAATGGGACACTAAAAGGCACAGTGCCATGACTGGAACAATACACAAGTGACTAATGGGGAACTAAAAGGCACAGTGCCATGACTGGAACAATACACAAGTGACTAATGGGACACTAAAAGGCACAGTGCCATGACTGGAACAATACACAAGTGACTAATGGGGAACTAAAAGGCACAGTGCCATGACTGGAACAATACACAAGTAACTAATGAGGAACTAAAAGGCACAGTGCCATGACTGGAACAATACACAAGTGACTAATGGGGCACTAAAAGGCACAGTGCCATGACTGGAACAATACACAAGTGACTAATGGGGCACTAAAAGGCACAGTGCCATGACTGGAACAATACACAAATAACCCGCATATAGAGAAGCTTATGACGACGTTTCGCTCCGACTTGGACCATTTATTTGTCAATGATCCAAGTCGGACCGAAACGTCGTGATAAGTTTCTTTCTCCACTGTGCGGGTTATGTGTGTGGTGAGGGTTTCTGGGGTCAACGCCCCCGCGGCCCGGTCTGTGACCAGGCCTCATGGTGGATCAAGGGCCTGATCAACCAGGCTGTTACTGCTGGCCGCACGTAAACAGACGTAGGAACCACAGCCCGCTGGTCAGGTCCTGACTCTAGGTGCCTGTCTAGCGCCTACTTGAAGACAGCCAGGGGCTAATAACTCTCTAATAACTAATAACTCTAATAACAAACTCTCTGGTAAATTTCTTATAATTAGTCATTCTTTCGTTAAATGCGACTGGAAAACATTCAGAAATTAATAGCTCGTAGTTGCAATGATTTTCTAATAAATTTCAAATGAACATTTTTTTAATCGCATTTATAAAAAAAAGTTCTATATAGCGGAACTTCATAAGAGCTTACTGTATATTTTACAGTAGATCCCGTATCCAGAACCATCTTTTGAATCTGGTATATAGTGATCGTTTGTATTTTGAGTGTGGTTAAGACCTAGGTGGGGTAAGACCTAGGTGGGGTAAGACCTAGGTGGGGTAAGACCTAGGTGGGGGAGGCAAGCTGATGGTAAGCATGCTTCTGGCAACACAGTGATGGAGTGAATGATGATGAAAGTTTTTTTCTTTTTCAGGCAACCCTGCCTTGGTGGGAGACGGCCGATGTTAATAAAATAAAAATAAAAATATATATATATATATATATATATATATATATATATATATATATATATATATATATATATATATATATATATATATTATAATAATATATATATGTCTGCCGATTAGGTAAAACTTCGATTGCTTAAATAGCAACGCTCACCTCCATATAAGACAAGTGAAAATTTGTGTATGCAAAATTTCGCAAATCATTCAGAACATAACAAAAAATATATTTCATTGTGTTTGTTTATTATTAAATTAATGTTAACGTATCTAAATATATTTAGTTGGTTAGCAAATTAAATTGCGCTTGTTGTAATAAGGTTGGTAGGTTTTCAAAGTTTTCTTGGTACAAAATATAAATTCTACATTAACATAAATGAAAATATATCTTTAAACGTATAAGAAAAATTTTAGAAAGGACTTAATTTAAGATGAGTTCTTGTAATTGACCAGTTTTACCTAATCGGCACGAATATATATATATATATATATATATATATATATATGTATATATATAATGCAAATGATTTCTAAAACACACGTATATGAATATTCCACCCTCCCCCCTGTACCCATTTTTTGTTTTTGTTTTAATGTTGAACAGAGTGAACATCATCCTTTTCTTATAGAATCTGATGCCATTGCCGGGTCATGATACTCCATACTCCAGTCTGGGATGACGGAGGATCGAGCCTCCAGTGTTGTACACACACACCAGGTTCTTATATTCCCATTTTCTGTTACAAGGTTCAACTGAGCTAGTATTACCAGCTTTCCATATTCACGTTCTCTGTTGCAGCAATAACTCACACACCAACCATAATCCCACTATTGATAGGATTGCTCACACACAATTACCCTCCATCCCACTGTATTGCACATTTGGTCTTCACGTTCCTTTGTTGCAGAGCTCGACTGCAGGTAACAATGTGTGGTCTGCGGCTCAGTGGTCAGAAACCTTGGCTCATAACCCAAAGCACTTGGGTTCGATTTCTAGGCCTGATGAAAAATGCAAGCCAATTTCCTTACACTTGGTGTCCCGTAGCTTGGTTGGTAGCACACTCAGCTCACACATTAAGTGCCCTTGGTTCGATCGCCGGTAAGGGTGGAAACATTGGGCGTGTTTCATTACATCTACTGTCTCTGTTCACCTAGCAGCAAATAGGTACATGGGTGTTAGCCGACTGATGTGGGTCGCATCCTGGGGACAAAATTAATCTAACGTGTCCGAAATGCTCTGCATAACAAGGGGCTTTCTATATAGTATGTCGCTGATGTCAGCTATGATCTGTATAAGTTGAATGATGTACTTATAGAAATAAAAATTATTATTATTATTATTATTATTATTATTATTATTATTATTATTATTATTATTATTATCATTAAAATAAGTATCTAGGTTATTAGTCGACTGTTGTGGATGGTTGTTTTAAGTTTTCAAGAGTTGGGTGAAGACTAGTCGGGCAGTGAAGTGTTACTAATGAGGATAGTTAAAAAAACATTCCAATTATTTCAAGAACTTCCAAAAAAAATCCATAGCTACTGAGCCCATCAGTGGAATGTTTGACGATATCAACAATGTAACTCTCGTATTAAGCATGGCAGCCGCACACTGCAGGTGTAGAATAGTGTATCAGTACACTGGGAGTATTCCCACACTGTAACAGTGTAGCAGCACGGTGCTGCTGTACCCACAATGAACCTCAAACAGTACAACATTGCATCACAATATTGACGTATCCAAGCTTCTTAACTTAAAAAAGAGGCAGCAACCACGACAATGAGGTGACAACAGCTAACGTCCTCTTCCTTGTTATTCACCCTCTAATTGTTATCCCCCTCTTTCTGCTCTCCCTGTTTCATTTCTATAGCTCCCCTGCGTCCCCAGGGAGGGAGGCCGCGGAGGAAGGAACACTTACAGCAGCCAATAAAGCAGGGGGTGAAACACAGTCTATCACTAGTTTTCAATAAATAATTATCTATCGACTTGCACTCTTCAGAATTATTAGTGAATCCAACTGACGTTTTACCGATAATATTACAGTAAAATACACTTTTATTGGGACAATGTTTCGCTCTGTGTAGTTTCTTTCATCGATGAAGGTATGAGTTGATTAAGCTCTACAAAGAGTGCAACGTTGCAATCTCTGTCACACCTTCATAGCAGTCTGCAATACGCCCTTTCACCGATTCTCAGTAAGGAACTGCTGAGTGTGGAGAAGAGACAGTGTAAAGGAGATAGTGTAGAGGAGACAGTGTAAAGGAGACAGTGTAGAGGAGACAAAAGTTACTTGTTACGGAATTTAAAATATCGAAAATTTGTTAATACAAATTCAATACCTTGACGAGAATCTCGTAAAAGATAATTAATATATAACCCACCATGAGAGAGAGAGAAAAAAAATAGCTCTTAGGTTGTAAATAAAGTTAGAAACCCTTAATAACCTTGTAAAACCCTGTGTAAACGAAAGAAGAGAGAGAGAGAGAGAGAGACAAGCAGACAGACAGACAGATATAGAGGATAATTTACATGACACTCGAACCCACAACAGGCAACTGAAACAGAACACACTGAAATAACTATACACAAAAAAAAAAACAGGTCAGTTACTCTCTCCTACTGAAGACGGCTAATATGACCAGACGAAATACCACCCTGGGTTTGAAAAAAAATATATATATCCAGAAGAAATACTAGGTTACCTATAATTTATTATATTTTATTTCACGAAATGGAAAAAAAATATTCGTGAGGTAGTGGTGACGAATGTACTCTCGTTTTCTCCCTTAATTTAGACCACGTAAAACTATTTCGCTTTCAAATTGTTTAACCATTTTCCTATTGCAGTGATTCACCAAGAACAACAGCCTATTTCATCCGGCTTTTATGAACAGCGGCTGTTATTGGTAATTGTTTAAATTGTTTATGAAATTCTGTTCTATTTTAGGAGGCGTTGTTTAGCCCACGCTTGCCTACCCGATGCTTTGCGACAGTCCTGGTAACCGCGTTGTTTCGAGCCGTTGCTTCCACCCGCGATGTTTCGCGCCGTTGCTTCCACCCGCGATGTTTCGCGCCGTTGCTTCCACCCGCGATGTTTCGCGCCGTTGCTTGCAACCACGGTATTTCGCACCGTTGCTTGCAACAGCGATGTTTCGCACCCACATGAGTGGGTGTGGGTGGGTGTAAGTTGGACCTGACTAGCTTGTGCTACTAGGTCTTATGCCGTGCTCCTTCCTAAAGTGGAAGTGACCTGACTACCTGAGTTTACCTGGAGAGGGTTAACTCCAGGTAGTCAGGTCTAAGCTGGGGTGATGGACTTGCCTCGCATGGGTCAGTAGGCCTGCTGCAGTGTTCCTTCTTTCTTACGTTCTTAATTATTATTACGATAAACATAGGTAAGCGCTAAACCCATTAGGGTCAATACGCTGCAGAAGGTTATTAATTATTGCCTGGCACACAATAACAAGGTTAGGTAAGGTTTGTCAGGAAACAGGACAAGTGTTTCCTGACGCGGGTCTTAGTGATATGATGGCCTGCAGCTGCAACTTTTGAACATCTGACTGAGGCTTTCCGCCGGATTACCCCTCCACACCCTTTAAAAACTATGGTCACGATAATAACCATTAGATTTACATTTTTGGCATAATAGCAAGCCACCACCCACGCGCGCCCTGGCGGATTATCTTGTGAACTTACAAGCGGTTTCTTGAAAGCATTCTCCGGAGCTCTGATCTTCCCGTAAACGTTCCTCTCGCGTTCTCCTCTCTCTCTCCCTGAACGTTACTCGGCGATCCCCCTCCAGTAAAACGTTCCCTAGCGCTATCATCCTCTGATAAACGTTCTGTGAAGTCTCTTTTCCAATAAACGTTTCTTAGCACTATCATCCTCTGATAAACGTTCTCTTAGTCTCAGCTCCTCCAATAAACGTTCCCTGGCCATCCTCGCCTTCCTTCAATAAACGTTCTCTTAGTGTCTTCTCTTTCAATAAACGTTCGCAGGCTCTGTCCTCCTTCCCCATAAACATTCTTCCCACGCCTTTCTACCCTCCCTCAACATTCCCTGGCGCTCTCTTCCCTCCCTCAACGTTCCCTAGCACTCTCTTCTCTCCCTCAACGGTCCCTGGCGCTCTCTTCCCTCCTTCAACGTTCCCTAGCACTCTCTTCCCTCCTCCAACGTTCCCTGGCACTCTCTTCCCTCCCTCAACGTTCCCTGGCACTCTCTTCCCTCCCTCAACGTTCCCTGACGCTCCCTTCCCTCCTTAATCGTTCCCTGGCACTCTCTTCCCTCCCTAATCGTTCCCTGGCACTCTCTTCCCTCCCCAATCGTTCCCTGGCACTCTCTTCCCATCCTAAACGTTCCCTGGCACTCTCTTCCCTCCCTAATCGTTCTCTGGCACTCTCTTCCCTTCCTAATCGTTCCCTGTCACTCTCTTCCCTCCCTGAACGTTCCCAGGCACTCTCTTCCCTCCCTAATCGTTCCCTAGCACTCTCTTCCCTCCCTGAACGTTCCCTGGCACTCTCTTCCCTCCCTGAACGTTCCCTGGCACTCTCTTCCCTCCCTGAACGTTCCCAGGCACTCTCTTCCCTCCTTGAACGTTCCCTGGCACTCTCTTCCCTCCTTGAACGTTCCCTGGCACTCTCTTCCCTCCCTAATCGTTCCCTAGCACTCTCTTCCCTCCTTGAACGTTCCCTGGCACTCTCTTCCCTCCCTGAACGTTCCCTGGCACTCTCTTCCCTCCTTGAACGTTCCCTGGCACTCTCTTCCCTCCCTAAACGTTGCCTTTTACTCCTGTAACGTAACTGGTCTTTTTCATAAGTCATAAACTCATTAAACTCAAATTCACTTATTAACAATAAAACTAACAGCGTTAAGTCCCCTAATATGTTTAACATTTTATTCTAACCCTATGGACAGTAGTTTTTTGGTAGTGTCTTTTTTTCAGATTTCTTATGTCTTCGCCATTAACATTTTTGCCTATTTTTTCCCTTTAAAAATGCAGTTTAGAGAGCAAATTCGATAATAAGTAATTTTTGTAGTTTCCCACGAACTCCCGAGGTGTGAGAATGACTGCAGGCGACGTGAAGCGTCGGGGCGTGCGTTGATAGACGTTCCTGACAGGTTTACGTTCACTTCGGGTCATGTTCCCGAAAGAAGCGATCAGAACCCGCTCGTTCACTCCGGCTCACGGCCGAAATCAACTCCGAAAGATGTTTGCTGTAAAACGTGTAGTGAGTCTTTAACAAGAAGAAAATAATAAGAGGTGTTGAACGTTATCTACCATTATCTACTATTAACACAAGTAACCCTCAAAGAAAAACTCCAGACGACGTTTCGACCGATCTTATAAACTATATTATCAAGCCCAGGACGGATCTATAATTCTATAATTAAACACAGGATTCCGATCAAATCCTTCTTGATCAATATTCCTCAGCTGTTATAGACCAATTTATTAATTAATAATAGAGGGTCCCCAGACAGACATTAAACAACAGCACCAGATGAGGCTGCAGCCTGGCCGACCCTCGACCCAGTAGGACTCAAGCTCCTGACTCCCGCCTCGAAGGATGAAGTACGTATTGAAACTCGAACTGACAAAGAGGAGAAAAATGCTGCGGTGTTGTTCTTCTTTTGTTCAACTTTTGTTGAACAAAAATTATGAGTTAATACATGACTTGAAGGTGTTTTTTCTTTTATAAATACTTTTAACATTAACTATACCATCTGCCTGAAGGACAAGAGGACGGGTGTGGGAATAAAGAGAAGGAAAAGGAAGGAGGAATAGTAGTAGTAGTAAGAGTAGTAATAGTAGTGGTAGTACTAGTAGTAGCAGTAGTACTAGTAGTAGTAGTAGTACTAGTAGTAGTAAGAGTACTAGAAGTAAAAGTAGGAGTAAGAGTAGGAGTAGTAATAAAATAATAGTAGTAGTAGCAGCAGCAGTAGTAGTAATAGTAGTACTAGTAGTACTAGGAGTAGTGGTGGCAGGAGGAGGAGGAGAGAGAGGAGTAACAGAGGTGTAGAAGACACAACACTCACCCCAAGTACATAAACTTTGAAGCAGTTCCTCCACTACACAGCTACGACTCAACACTGCCCACACTCTGTATTCTCAAGAATTTACTTTGCTAAGCCTCGAGGATATACAGTAGCCAGTCTAGCCTCCACTCCATTCCTAGTGGCTCATCCCTACCCCAACGAAAAAAAAAGCCTTTGTTGAATAGGCATGGCATGAAAAATAGGGAGATACTTAGCATGAGATTTAGGAAGCCTATGAAAGAAAAGCTCTCGTAGGCCTAATTAATTTTTTTTAATATACTCTTCTAATTTTTAACTACAATAGGAAAAACATAATTGATCTTTGGTTGTGTAGACATGCACAAATTATCATAATTTTAAATAAAATTTACAATATACAAAATAAAAACCAGAAGGGAGACAAAGGAACAAAGACACGAGCAACAAAGAGAGAACAAGTAACGAAGCAAATACATAATAAAGATAGAGCAAGAGGTAAACAAAAAAATAAAAGAAGTTTCGGTACAAATCCTTCACAAGGAAGGTTGAAACTCCGTGACAGACCCACAGACTACTGCAACACTATTACGTAGAAGACACATAGCAGCATATCAGACAACATCAACAAACTGCTATTGTTGGAACCGATATTACATAGAACAAGAGGACACAATGCAGCATATCGGACAATATCAACAAACTGCTATTGTTGGAACCGATATTACATAGAACAAGAGGACACAATGCAGCATATCGGACAATATCAACAAACTGCTATTGTTGGAACCGCTATTACATAGAACGAGAAGACACAGTGCAGCATAGCAATAATATCAAGAAATTGCTATTGCTGGACCCACTGTTACATAGAAGACACAGTGAAACATATCGAACAATATCAACAAACTACTGCTACTTAATCTCTGGACCAACTCGTCCAGGGCAAACTCCCGTTTCACCGCGTCTATTTAATCACTTGCTATAGCCTACCCAAGGTGATTAAACCGGTAATTACCGTCGTGACCTGCCAGTTAGCGTGAGGCGAGCCAATCGGGCTGCCGTTACCAGGATCGTCCCACCAGACTCATTTTCTGTCAGGGTTAGTTTGCTAGGTTGAAAGTTTACCTGCTAAACGAGGTCGTTAATGATTGTGAATCTCTGGCTGTAAACCACTAGTCAAGAATACCTTTATGAATAAAACAGGGATTAAATAAACTCTGAGTGTATATATATACATCGCATAGTGAATATACACTCTTCTCAGTGTATATATACACATCTCAATGAATATATACACCTCTAAGTGTATATACAGCCCAGTATCTGGTATATTACTTGCTTCAGTGTATATTAAAGAATGCGATTAATTGTTAACCTTATGTATGAACAATATTTACGTGTATATGTATACATATGGTGTTAACTGCCTTCACTAGGTATACCAGACAAAAGCAGAAATGTAAGCAATTTACTTCTTACACTAATAAAGTGCTGTATGACCCCTAGTGGGTTTAACGCTTCCTTTTCATTATAATAATAATAATGCGCTAATAAAACTGGCAACTGGTTTTTCCAGGTATACCAAATACCTGGCAACAACTGTCATTTGGTATATATGTAGTTGAGACAGGACGCAGTTTACCCACTAGAATAAGAGGTCAGAGATATGCGGTCAAGAAAATTCGGCAGCTTTCCAACATGTTAAAACAGTTAATCACACTATCAACTGGAAGGAACAAACAACACTATCAACAGGGGGAGGGAACAAACAACACTATCAACAGGGGAGGAACAAATATCACCTACAAGGTTAACTACTCCTGCAAGGATAAAAACAAAGAGGCAGTTCTGACTGACCAATAACTAAACTTCAGTGTTAGAAAAGGTGTTTGAAAACCAGCTGTGAATACCACGTCGGCTGGAGCAAGAATACTCCAACAGCGAACCTGAAGTGAACCTTCACCCATATCATCTATTCCCTTGAAGGGAAGGTATTAGCCATTAACATCAGAAACATTGCTGGCTCTTCGTGATTAGCAAACAAACAAACAAAAGACTAGCTAGAACAAACAGATATAACCACCTCGACATGCTCACAGGATATACAAACAGAGGTGTCTTAATATTTATAAAATGAAAATTTATATTAATGATTATTTCAGGACTTAAGGTATTAAAGTCACGGTCACAAACTGGGTATCTGATTTTCATTAGTGTTTATGTAACTGGAATGACCTGGATGAAGAAGCTGTGGAGGCAGGCTCCATGCATAGCTTTATGAATAGGTACGATAGGGTTCATAAGGTTAAGAGAGTGAACCTGGTAAAAGCAAGCTAAAAGGCAGGGGCCAGGAGCTCAGAATCGACCTCAGCAAACACACACACGCACACACACACACACACACACACACGTACACACACGCACACACACACACACACACACGTACACACACGCACACACACACACACACACACACACACACACACAGAGCCGTGCACTTAATGAGCGCCTAATCAACCCTTTCCTCGGCCTAAGTAAATTATCTTGCAGGAAATCCCATTAGGAGAAAAGAAGATAAATACGCCTTTTATTGCGGCATTACCTGTCTATTCTCCTCACTGAGGACGTGAGAAAGAGAAAGGAGAGATAGAAAGAAAGGGGGAAGGGTTACAGCAACGAGTACTAAAGAAGCTGTGGATTCCATCTCACATTGGTCTTCAGATGCATGACAGAACTGATGAATTGACTAAGTTGTACGCTTTCAAAGATGGAATAGATTACAATCTTGGCTTGTCAGTTAGCAGTTTGAGAACACCATGAACACAGTAAAGGAGGAAGTGAAATATAACTTTCGTGTTCAACAAGACACTGGGTGCCGACAAATTGTCACCATGGATTCTCTGAGAGAGAGAGAGAGAGAGAGAGAGAGAGAGAGAGAGAGAGAGAGAGAGAGAGAGAGAGAGAGAGAGAGAGAGAGAGAGCATTGTCAGAACCACTAACAAAAATCTACTAGATAATCTAGGCAAATAACCCGTACATAGGAGAAAGAAACTTGCGACAACGTTTCTGTCCTACTTGGACCATTAACTAGTGACTAATTAATGGTCCAATTCGGATCGAAACGTCGTCATAAGTTTCTATCTCCTATGTGTATTGTTCCAGTCAGGGTATTGTGGCTTTCTCTTCATCTACAAGATATCAACAAATATCTAACAACTGCTAGAGATCTGAAAAAACGAGAATGCAATCCCAACATTTACTAAAGTGATAGAAAATAAGAAGTGTTACACACTACCGGGCGGTATGACTGATGTGCATACCAAGCAAGGCACTGGAGAAGACAAGCAAGGCACTGGAGAAGACAAGCAAGGCACTGGAGAAGACAAGCAAGGCACTGGAGAAGACAAGCAAGGCACTGGAGAAGACAAGCAAGGCACTGGAGAAGACAAGCAAGGCACTGGAGAAGACAAGCAAGGCACTGGAGAAGACAAGCAAGGCACTGGAGAAGACAAGCAAGGCACTGGAGAAGACAAGCAAGGCACTGGAGAAGACAAACAAGGCACTGGAGAAGATAATCAGTGGGAGAGTAGTCGAGAACTTGTAGAGATGTTATTTCGTAAACAATAACCAGCAAGGGTTTAGAGATGATAAATCTTGTATTATCAACCTGTGGGAACTCTAAAGAGAAAATAACGGAAGTGGGAAATGAGGACGGGATGGATGGATTGCATTTTCTTGGACTTCAAGAAGGCATTTGACACTGTACCCCACAAGAGACTGAGACAAAAATCTTGAAGACCAGATAGGAAAAGCGCTAAATAGACTACAATAGATCAAAAAGTACCTTGTGGTGAGAAGACAGAAAGCGACTGTCGAGAAGAGATGGAGTAAGACAGTGTAGCATGTGGAGTTCCGTAAAAATCAATATTAGCATTGGTAATGCTTCTAGTGTAGGCAAATGACAAACCAAATGAGATCGAGTCAGATGTTTTCCTCTTTACAGAAATCAAATTAACGAGGAGAATAAAACATAATGAAGACAAGGAGAAGCAACAAATGGGACAATTAGTTAAACATGATTAGTTAAACAATTGGCTACTAGAATTCAATCTCGGCAAATGCAAGGTTATGAAAATTGGAGAAAGGGTCAGAGGCTGCAAACCTCAACAAAAAGTTATTCACATCCTTATATACGACACATGTTAGACATGGAACCCTCACCTGAAACATGTTAAGAAATTGGAAAAAGTGCAGAGGTAAGCAAGGAGATAAGGGAAATGAGCTATAAGAGACTAAAGAACTGAATATAATGATATAAAAGGATAGAAAAAACCATGGGAACATAATAACGACATACGAAATACTCAAGAGGACTTGACAGGGTGAACAGGGATATACTGTTCAAGAGGGAAACTGATACACGAGAGCACACTTGGTAGCTAAAGACATAGTGATGTCTGGAACTATTTCTTTAGCTTCAGAGTTGTCACAAAGCTGAATAAACTGGACGAAGAAATATGAGGAGGGAGAAAGAATAAAGACACAATACCCCCACATATGAGAAACTTATAACGACGTTTCGGTTAGACTAGGACCACTAACTAGTCACACACGAACTACAGAGAATAAGAACTGACGCGTCCAAAAACACACTCCGCGCTTTCAACGGGAACATACAGTCATTTTTGAAGAGTAGCTTCAACTCTTTACATCAAGAGTTCCTCACCAGCCTCACGGCAGCCCTTGAAGATTCAGTGGATCAAGAGCCCCTACACCAGCATTAAGACACCCTTTAAAGGGTGGAAATAAAATAGACGTGTCGGTCCATCCTTCACCGGTGTCGAGAGTAAGAAAAATGTTCTCCAGGTTGTTCCATTGTTCAGGCCAGTGATCCAGCCTCACCCACGCGCCTCACTCATTAAAAGTTCATGTAAAGGATTGTATACAAAGATTTCTAAAACGTGAGCATCTTCTTTTGAACATTAGTTATGATGCGGTTAATGGTTATTCGTAATACTGATGGTATGTTAGTGAGCGAAACGTAGCCGCATAAATATGGCTACTTTTCGCTCACTAGGAGAACTGTCAACCATTACTAACAATATATGGAGACAAGTGTATAAAGGGAGTAAGGTGAGATGTCCAGAAATCGAGGTATTCTGTAGTAGCAGCAGCAACAGCAGTAGTAGTAATGGGCGAGCCAGTGGTAATAATGATATAGGTGTGCGATATATATATATATATATATATATATATATATATATATATATATATATATATATATATATATATAGTGTATATACACAGAGGGATATATATAGTTTATATACTCTGAGACATTTTCGGTCTCTATTTTAGGGGTTAATGTACTCTTACACCCTTAATGACCATCGTGGAGTCGACAGACTTCAAACCTAACATAACAACCCGCCCCCCGCCTCCACATGGGCAGGAGGTGATGTTTGGCCTCCCATGGCGCCCATGTCTCTTAACAAGGCTTACATCTCTGCCCCACTGGGCCCTCTAACATGAAGAACCTAACCTTACAGCCCACGACTATTGCTTCCACACACAACTCTCATGTTCTCCTCATTATCCCCACCATTATCGCGTGTTTTAGGGCGGTACAGCACCTCTGTGATGTGAATCTGTGTTTCAGATGAAATATAAATTGAATCACTGTCATGCTGGCCATGTTGGACATACACAGAGCTGGGCTGTATGTAATGTTTAAGGCGTGGGACTTGGCATCTCTGTCACCTGCTGCCATCTTGAGGTACGCACTTGTGCTTACTGTGTGTGTGTGTATACGTGTACTCACCTATATGTGGTTGCAAGGGTTGATTCACAGCCCTTGTTATATGAGTGTATGTGTGTGTGTGTGTGTGTATGTTCACCAATGCTAATCACGAACTGAATACACACTATAAAGATACTCTTATGGTATACAAACGTAATATACACACTTTTAACGAATATATATTTTACACATACAGTAAACAACGCACATGTACAAATATACATATTTACACAAACACACACACACACACGAGTTACAGCCAGGAGCTTTGACTCAACCTCTGCAACCACAAATAGGTGAATACACAGCATTAAGTAAACATCAGACAACCTTGGTGAGGATACCCAAGCTTCCCCAGCTCTCCTCCAGCTTTCCCCAGGATGAATCTCTGAAGATATAAGCTGGGGAAGAGCTGGAGGAGCCGTGGCATCGTTACCAAAGTTCTAAGCTGTTTACCCGACGCCTCTTATTACTCCTTTATTGAAGCTTTAACTAATCCTTAATGAGTTTTCAGCGCCTCACGTGTATATAATATACTCTTTATTTAGTAAGGAAGTCTTCACGTCACACCTGTTGGAAATATTCTTTATTTAGTAGTCTTGTTCACCTGTGCAACACCTGGATAACTTTATTGATCCACATCAAGACACCTGTGCAACACCTGGGTAACTTTATTGATCCACAAGACACATGTGTAACATCTGGGTAACTTTAATGATCCACAAGACACATGTGCAACACCTGGGTAACTTTATTGATCCACAAGACACATGTGTAACACCTGGGTAACTTTATTGATCCACAAGACACATGTGTAACACCTGGGTAACTTTAATGATCCACAAGACACATGTGCAACACCTGGGTAACTTTAATGATCCACAATACACCTGTACAGCTTTATTAACGACACATCTTGCACTACTACTGTCTCCAGGTGTCATTCATTCACTCGTCAGTTTCATGTACCGTTTATAATACGACAGAAGTAATGTTATTGTAGCGAGAAGGAAAATGAATGCATTCGTGTTCATCTTCCACAAGAGTTACTGGCCGAGGCGTCATTCGTGTTCATCTTCCACAAGAAGAGTTACTGGCCGAGGCGTCATTCGTGTTCATCTCCGTCAAGAAGTTACTGGCCGAGGCGTCATTCGTGTTCATCTCCGTCAAGAAGTTACTGGCCGAGGCGTCATTCGTGTTCATCTCCGTCAAGAAGTTACTGGCCGAGGCGTCATTCGTGTTCATCTCCGTCAAGAAGTTACTGGCCGAGGCGTCATTCGTGTTCATCTCCGTCAAGAAGTTACTGGCCGAGGCGTCATTCGTGTTCATCTCCGTCAAGAAGTTACTGGCCGAGGCGTCATTCGTGTTCATCTTCGTCAAGAAGTTACTGGCCGAGGCGTCATTCGTGTTCATCTTCGTCAAGAAGTTACTGGCCGAGGCGTGGATCGTTCAGAAACCATCGTAATTAAACTGCATAGTGAGCGGAGCTTGCAGCGACGCGGAACCCACACAAAAACACATTTTTCACAGCATTTCATCGTTTTTCTCATTTCCAGAGTCGAATTTTAATCCGCTGTAATGTATCGTTAACGGGTGTATGGGACAACACACAGAAAGCAGGCAATTTAAAAAAAGAGAGAGGGAGAGAGAATCAAGTGAAATCTCACCGCCAGAGTTGGCAAATGGGATCAGTTTATCTCAGTTCAACAAGATGGAAGAGGATATTTCTATTTGGGAGAACGTTGCTATTCTTCCTTAAACTTGAAGTTAAATTCGTCTAAAATAACAAAAAAAGGCACAATACCGTAACTGGAACAATACACAAATAACCCGCACATAGGAGGGAGGCGCATACCACGACGTTTCGGTCCAACTTGGACCATTTATAAAGTTACACTCTCGGACCGAAACGTAGTCGTAAGCTCCTCTCTCCTATGTGTGAGTTATTTGTGTAAATTCGTCTAAGTTTGTTAATGTATATGTTGAGAGTCTCTGCCTCCTGACGCCCTCCAGGGGAAGGTGAGAAAGTGCCTGTAGTAGCAGTAGTGGTAGTAGTAGTAGTAGTAGTGGTAGTACTAGTAGTAGTAAAGTAGTGGTAGTACTAGTAGTAGTAAAGTAGTGGTAGTACTAGTAGTAGTAAAGTAGTGGTAGTACTAGTAGTAGTAAAGTAGTGGTAGTACTAGTAGTAGTAAAGTAGTGGTAGACAGTAGCTAGTAGTAGTAGTACTAGTAGTAGAGTGAGTACAGTAGTAGTAAAGTAGTGGTAGTACTAGTAGTAGTAAAGTAGTGGTAGTACTAGTAGTAGTAAAGTAGTGGTAGTACTAATAGCAGTAGTGGTGGTGGTGGTACTAGTGGTAATAGTTGTAGTATAGTAGTGGTAGTACTAGTAGCAGTGGTAGTACTAGTAGTAGTGGTAGTACTATTAGTAGTATAGTAGTGGTAGTACCACTACTACTAGTAGTAGTAGTGGTGGTAGTAGTATTTGTAATAGTAGTGGTATAGTAGTAGTGACAGTACTACTACTAGTAGTATAGTAGTAGAAGTATTTGCAATAGCAGTGGTGGTAGTAGTAGTAGTGGCAGTGCTACTAGTAGTATAGTAGTAGTATTTGTTATATTAGTGGTAGTATTACAAGTAGTAGTAATAGTAGTATTTGTAATAGAAGTGGTAGCAGTATTTGTAACAGTAGTGGTAGTAGTAGTATAGTAGTAGTGGTGGTGGTACTAGTAGAAGTAGTAGAAGTTGTAGTAGTATTTTGTAATAGTGGTGGTTAGTACTAATACTAGTAGTAGTAGTAATAGTAGTAGCAGTAGTAGTTGTAGTATAGTTGTTGTTTTAACATCACAAACGGTACTGAAATTTGTCTATTTTTTTCCATTTAAAGAGTGAATCTGATTATTATCAAAATGCCGATCAGAGTGAAAATGTGATTAGTAATATTTCTCAACCTTCCATTCAAGTACTCACCAACCACTAACATTTATCTTTCACTGCAGATCAGAGACATCGTAAGCTAGAGGTATTGCAAGTGAGACATTGCAGGATAGAAGCATTACAGGAGAGACACTGCAGGAAAAAGGCATTGCAGGAGACATTGCAGAAGAGGCATTACAAGAGACACTGCATGAGAAAAGCATTGCAAGAAAGACACTGAAGGAGGCACTGTAAGAGTGAGACATCGCAGGAGAGACATTGCAAGTGAAAGGCACTGCAGAGAGATGGAGGCATTACAGGAGAGGCATTGATCCTGTCCTGAGACATCTGTAGCCGTCGGATTTGGTCTTATTCCTTTTATTGCATCGATACCAGAAACTGGCCGGAAATCGACTTGGCTTCCCTTTCATAGGAGCTGCCCCGCTGGGAGACGCGTTCTGAGTGTTCCAGTGGGATTCTGATCTTCATACCCCGCTGGGAGACGCGTTCTGAGTGTTCCAGTGGGATCCTGATCTTCATACCCCGCTGGGATACGCGTTCTGAGTGTTCCAGTGGGATCCTGATCTTTATACCCAGCTGGGAGACGCGTTCTGAGTGTTCCAGTGGGATCCTGATCTTCATACCCCGCTGGGAGACGCGTTCTGAGTGTTCCAGTGGGATCCTGATCTTCATACCCAGCTGGGATACGCGTTCTGAGTGTTCCAGTGGGATCCTGATCTTCATACCCCGCTGGGAGACGCGTTCTGAGTGTTCCAGTGGGATCCTGATCTTCATACCCAGCTGGGAGACGCATTATGAGTGTTCCAGTGGGATCCTGATCTTCATACCCAGCTGGAGACGCATTATGAGTGTTCCAGTGGGATCCTGATCTTCATACCCGCTTGGAGACGCGTTCTGAGTGTTCCAGTGGGATCCTGATCTTCATACCCAGCTGGGAGACGCGTTCTGAGTATTCCAGTGGGATCCTGATCTTCATACCCCGCTGGGAGAAGAATTATGAGTGTTCCAGTGGGATCCTGATCTTCATACCCAGCTGGGAGACGCATTATGAGTGTTCCAGTGGGATCCTGATCTTCATACCCAGCTGGGAGAAGAATTATGAGTGTTCCAGTGGGATCCTGATCTTCATACCCAGCTGGGAGAAGAATTATGAGTGTTCCAGTGGGATCCTGATCTTCATACCCAGCTGGGAGACGCTTTCTGAGTCTCAACTAGTATCCTTTTTTTGGCATAGTCTTAACCTTACGCTAATGAGGTATTCCCTCGGTCACTGTATCATTCGCCAATCAGGTTCGCCAGTGCTCCTTTTTCCTGCTTATTCGCCAGTCAGATTTTCAGTCTCGTAGCTCCGTTGCTAGCGCATTCAGCTGACACACTGACGTCCGTGGTTCGATCCCCGGTATGGGTGAAAACATTTGGGCGTGTTTCCTTTAGACACCTGCTGTCCCTGTTCACCTAGCAGTAAAATAGGTACCTGGGTGTTAGTCGACTGGTGTGGGTCGCATCCTGGGGACAATATTAACCTAAGTTGCCCAAAATGCTCTGCATAACAAGGGGCTTTTTATAAATTATGCTAGCTATGGTCTGTATAAGTTGTATCATGTACTTGTATGAATTATTATTATTATTATTATTATTTCACCCCTGTACGTCCGTTAATCAGGTTCATCCAGTCACTGTATTCCACCAATCAAATTATTTCCCTCTCCCAGTAGTCCACCAATCAGGTTCTCCCCTGTACCCTGTACTCACCTATTTGTGGTTGCAAGGGTCGAATCACGGCTCCTGGCCCCACCTCTTCGCTGGTTGCTACTAGGTCCACTCTCTCCTTGCTCCAAGAGCGTTATCGTACCTCTTCTTAAAGCCATGTATGGATCCTGCCTTCACTACATCAATCTCTAGATTGTTGCACTTCCTGACAACTCTATGACTGAAAAAATAATTCCTAACATTCCATGTGACTCAACTGAGAACCTATCAGGATCTTCCCTTTACCCTATGTTCCACCAGGGGTAGCACCAATTCCAATACCTAAGGGAGCCCCTCACAGGCATTAAGGCGCCCCCTTACCCCCCTTAGAAAAGGGTAGGTGACGGGGGAAGAGGGGAAACTTAACACACCGGATATCACCCTCGTAGCGACCACGTGTTAAATGGTGCGTGACAAGTGCTCAAATGGGCGGAGGGAGAGTGTTAATATTGTTCACCTGACTGCTGCTGCCTGCGATACCTCCCTCCAACGCCCCTCTTTTATTTGGGACCGGGCAACAGTGCAACGAGCACCAGCAGGCTTTCATACGCAGCTTTAAGAATGGGTATGAGGATAGTTAAGGGGCAGATGCAAGGATATCACCCGCATTAACAGCTGTTTAACGCATCCTCAGCGTCACTGTCAGCAGCTATTTACCGCATCCTCAGCGCCTCCGTCAGCAGCAATTCACCGCGTCCTCAGCGCCTCCGTCAGCAGCAATTCACCGCGTCCTCAGCGCCTCCGACAGCAGCTATTCACCGTGTCCTCAGCGCCTCCGTCAGCAGCTATTTACCGCATCCTCAGCGCTTCCGTCAGCAGCTATTTACCGCATCCTCAGGGCCTCCGTCATCAGCAATTCACCGCTTCCTTAGTTCCTCTGTCAGCAGCTATTCACCGCGTCCTCATCGCCTCCGTCAGCAGCTGTTTACCGTGTCCTCAGCGCCACCGTCAGAAGCTATTCACCGCGTCGTGTCGTCACCGTCTCCATCGGCAGCGTCTCCGTCAGCAGCCATTCACCGCATCCTCAGCGCGTTCGAATCACATTAAGAGAATGATTTAGGCGACAGCTCGTGAAATGTTGGAGGGTGGAGACCATAGACCTTTAATCAGCAAATTGCCTTGTGGGTCCTAAAATAGGCCGTTTTTTCTTGTTCTAAAAGAGGCTTTTTGTTCTAAAACAGGCTGTTTTTTTTGGTCCTAAAATGGGCTGTTTTTCTTAAAACGGCTTGTCTTTTTGTTTTAAAATAAGTTATTTATGTTCTAAAACAGGCTGTTTTTGTTCTAAAACAGGATGTTTTTGTTCTAAAATTATTTATTTTTGTTCTAAAACAGGCTTTTTTTGTTCTAAATCAGGCTGTTTTTGTTCTAAAACAAGCTGTTTTTGTTTTAAAACAGGCTGTTTTTGTTTTAAAATGAGTTGTTTTTGTTCTAAAACAAGCTGTTTTGTTTTAAAACAGGCTGTTTTTGCTCTAAAATTGCTGTTTTTCTTTTAAAATGGGCTGGTTTTTTCTACAAAGGGCTGTTTTTGTTCTAAAATGCGATGTTTAGACGTTTGATCAACAAATTGTATTGTGGGTCCTTAAATAAGTTCTAAAAAAAAAAATAGGTTGATTTTGTCCTACAGTGAACGGATGTTCAGTATTTACATGTGCAGTAATTCTACAAGTGCTATACCCCTTTATTTCTACAAGTGCCATACTCTTTTAATTCTACAAGTGCTAAACCCCTTTATTTCTACATGTGTCATACTCTTTTAATTCTACAAGTGCGATACATCTTTAATTCTACAAGGGCTATACCCCGTTAAATGTACAAGGGTTATACCCCTTTAATTCTACAAGTCCTATACCTATTTAATTCTACAGGTGCTATACCCCCTTTATTTCTACAAGTGCCATTATCTTTTAATTCTACAAGTGCTATATCCCTTTAATTCTACAAGGTTATACCCCTTTATTTCTACAAGTGCTATACTCCTTTAATTTTACAAGTGTTTTACTCCTTTAATTCAACAAGGGCTATACTCCTTACACCTGACTTGAAAAGAAAGGATTACACATACTTGAAGCAGTTCCTAAGTTGAGTGCCATGGGTAAGGCAACTAGATGGAAAGACAGATTACACATGCTTGAAGCAGTTCCTAAGTTGAGTGCCATGGGTAAGGCAACTAGATGGAAAGACAGTGAACTTTGATAAGGAATCAACTAGCTGGGAAGTGCCGGGAAGAGATTCATTCCCTTCGAATTTTGGTTGATGAGTAAGACAGTTTGGTATCTCTATTATATTTTTAAAGATACCAAACTGTTGCACATGTGTCTTACTCTTCAATTTGTCGGTATTTTAAGACCATTTTCAACGAATTGTGTTGGAAACTGTTTGCTCTCGACCCTCACGAGTTCGTGACAACGATGCTAGACTCTTGTACCACAAGATCCAGACTTAAAAATAATGAGTAACTCCATTTCTTATCTGTTTTTGTTCTAAAGTGGGTTTTTTGTGTTATAAAGTGGGTTGGTTTTTGCTACAAAGGGGGCTATTTTGTTCTGGCTGTTTTTTTTCGAAACTGGGCTCTTTGTGTTTTAAAGTGGATTGTTTTTGTTATAAAGTTGGTTGTTTTTGTCCTAAAGTGGGCTGTTTTTGTTTTAAAGTGGGTTTTTTTTCCAAAGTGAGCTCTTTTTGTTTATAATTAGACTTTTTGTTCTAATTTAGGCTGTTTTATTTTAATAAATTGGGCTGTAAATGTCATAAAATGAGTTGATTTTTATCCTAACTTACTATTTTTATAATAAAGTGAGCCATTTTTGTCCTATAGCATCTAAAGCCAGTACAGGATCAGCCGGGCTGTGGTTCGTACGTTGGACTACGTGCGGACAGCAGTAACAAATTAGTTGATCACACCCTGATCCACCGGGAGTCCTGGTCATGGACTGAACCGGGGGGGCGTTGATCCCCGGAATACCCACACCACTCCCGGTTGCTTCTGAATTGCACCTTGTGTTTAATTACGTGGGCTGTTATTGCATCATAGTTTTTTTCATACTGATGGATTTATTTGTATCAACGTAGTCGTTTTTTTGTATTAAAGTGGGCTCTTTCGATACTAAAATGGGCTAAGTGTCTTCTAAAAGTGGACTGTTTTATCGCCCTATATAGTAACTTTTTTTGTCATAGAGTGGGTTTTTTTGTACAAAAGTGACTGTTTTTGCACGAACTCGGCTGCTTTTGCAAGAAAATAGTTTTTCTGCACTAATATAATGTTTTTGAACGAAAATGGCAGTTTTTTTCACTAATGTAGGCTGTTTTTCCACAAGTGATTGTTTTTTGTACGAGAATAGATTTCTTGCCCTAATGTAGGCTGTTTTTTGCCCGTTTCTAAGACTTATATGACTCGGTCTTAAACCTTCATGCCGAAATAGTTTAATTAAAAAATGTCGACAAGTAAATCAATTGGTATTCCCGAGCCAATTTTCATGAATATTAATATACACGGAGCTGTCTGAAATTCTATACGAGCGAGTAATAAGCTTAATGCACAGAATACATAAATGACCTAAAAATGCAGAATAATCTGCCTACGCGACGGGCAATCTTGGATACAAATTTGAAGTTACTGTCACAACTCCCGTGGGACTTCCAGTAGGTACACTGAAGGTACTGACGTATGGTTCATTCCTAGCTGCCCTAGCTTGCTATGAACATCCGAGTGAGATACACGAGAGGAAGTGTAAAAAAAAAAAACCTCACTGAAAGCAGAAGTGTCATAGACACAGAGAAATCTGTGTCAACATCCGTGAATCACGACTCTTTAACCTTATACCAGCAGATGCCAGAAATGTGGGAACAAAGAAAGTTTTGCTGAATACAGACACATGTACAACACTTGGGTAGCTTTAATACCGAAAAGTTACGTCTTTGCAGGAGGCTTCTTCAGTCGAATACAGACAGGCATAGGTAAAATGTTTTGGCAATAAAGACGCCCAGTGCTACACATTTCTCTCATTCATCAACTAGTCGAGGTTGTATACTATCAACAAAAGATAGTATTGTCAACGAGAGAACTGATAGCTTCCTGAAGGATACCAATCATCAAGTTGTAAGTGGATTTATTTAGGCACAGGTACACATAAGTACAATTATCATACATAGCGTAAGTTACCTAGGTAGGATAACCCAAAAGAAACAGACAATGACTTATTTCCATTGAGTTCCTTGTTTAATAGGTGTCGTGTACCTACAGACCGCTAGCAACTATAGCCTGGTTTATCAGACCATCATTAACTTGTAGATTTTTTCAGAAAAATTTGCAAACTTATATTTTCGGAGCGGTTTTCCTGTAATCTTGTTTTTTGTCTGTTTTTTCCCCGAATTTAATAATGTTGAGGGGGGAAAAGTGAGGTCTCTGGGGAAATAAGGAGCCCGCTGGCACCTTAAGGGAGCTGAGACTGTTTACTGTGGCTCCTCCTTCCTTACAGATGTTAGGTCCAGGCACCTAACACTCTGTTGGAGGTGATGGTGGCGTAGTGTCATTTGGTGGTGGTGTTGCTGCTGCCTCTGCTGATGCTGATTGTTCTGATGGTGCTACTGCTGCTGCTATTTCTGTTTCTGCTCTTGTGTTATCAGGTAATGACGGTGGTAGTGATGGTACCTCTACTGCTGCCTCTGGTTTTCTACCTTATCATCCTCCTCCTCCTTCCTTTCATCCCTTTCTGCCCGAAATGTCCCGCATGATAGTGGCTTTCTTTGTACTTAACAAATCAAAATTGTAATTACATATTGTAACCTTTGCAAAGAAATAAAATCTTCATTCTTATTCTCCTTTGGCTCTTTTTTTCATCCTTCTTCTTCTCCCCCCAATGGAAATAAGTCACTTTGACTTCTTTGGGTTATCCTGGGTAATCTACACATATACTGCTATGTATGATAATTTACGTAACTGTATTTATGTGTACCTACACCTGAATAAAAGCTTACTTACTTTCTTCTTTTTCGCCTCCTTCGTTTACCTATAGTAGAGTTCGTGACCCTACCAACGTTTTCTATGAATTGCCGTTTTCTCTCATCACTTTCATGGAGTACTACTGCAGACCTCCAGCATGCGGTCTTTGGCTGTATTTCCCAGTAAAGGAATTCATCAAATCAGCCAACCGTAAAATAATATGGATTTTTTTACGATATAGTAGTGGAATGAGAAGACGCAATTGTAAAGTTAATGGACGTGGCTGTAATTAAAATACACGTATGTTCATACACCGAGAATAACAGTGAATGTACACGTGAAGGCGTGTATAACTCAGTGTGTATGACTTCTTGGGTTATCCTAGATAAGTTACACTATGTATAAATATTGTACTTATGCGCACCTGTGCCTAAATAAACTTAGTTACTTACTATGTAACTCGTACAGACATATACAAATAACATCAATGACATACTACTATATGGAAAGCCCCTTGTTATGCAGAGCATTCCGGGAAATTAGGTCAATTTTTGTCCCCAGGATGAGACCCACACCAGTAGACTAACACCCAGGTACCTATTTTACTGATAATTGAACATGGACAATAAGTGTCTTAAGTTATTTTACAGCTCTATACATCACTAGTGAGACCTCATTTGGATTATGCAGCTCAGTTTTGGTCTCCTTACTACAGGATGGATATAGATTCATTGGAGAACATACAAAGAAGAATGACTAAAATGATTTACAGTATAAGAAATCTCCCGTATGAAGATAGACTTAGAGCGTTGAATCTCCACTCTCGGAGAGACGTAGAATGAGGAGATATCATCGAGGTGTACAAGTGGATGATGGGCATAAACAAAGGAGATATTAATAAAATACTGAGGATATCGAACCAAGTAAGAACCAGAAATAACGGATTTAAATTGGATAAATTTAGATTTAGAAAGGACATAGGCAAGTACTGGTTTTCGAACAGAGTTGTAGATGCGTGGAACAATCTTCCGAGTAGGGTGATAGAGGCTAGGACCTTGGGTGGCTTTAAAAAGAGATTGGACAAATATATGAGTGGGAGGGGCTGGGTTTGATTGGTGTCGTGAGTACGGGAGTAAATTCTTAGGTAGTGGTGGTTTTGATAAGGACCTGCCTTGTATGGGCCAGTAGGCCTTCTGCAGTGTTTCTCCATTCTTATGTTCTTATGTAATTTTTCAACCCGTACCAGGGATCGAACCCTGGATCTCAATGTGAGAGCTGAGTGCACTAGCAATCGAGCTACGGAACACATACAATAATATGAAAGCCCATATATTCATGGGATACTTACACTTTGGGGTGTATGTTTCTCAGTGTGTATAGACTGATTTGTGTATGTTTCTCAGTGCATACAGACTGATGGGTGTATGTTTCTCAGTGCATATAGACTGATTTGTGTATGTTTCTCAGTGCATATAGACTGATGGGTGTATGTTTCTGTGTGTATAGCCTGATGGGTGTATGTTTCTCAGTGTGTATAGACTGATGGGTGTATGTTTCTCAGTGTGTATAGACTGATGGGTGTATGTTTCTCAGTGCATATAGACTAATAGGTGTATGTTTCTCAGTATATATTGGTTGTTGAATAGGTTGGTTGGTTAATGGGGTTCAGAGTCTGTCAGCTACACGAGGGTCGCTAAGGCTACAAGTCACTTGTTCACCACCAGTCAAGAATACTTTACTATCGCATCTGCTAGAAAAATGACAGGATGGATAATGAGAACCTTCAAAACCAGGGATACCAAGCCCATGTTGACACTTTTCAGGTCGCTTGTTCTATCTAGGCTGGAATATTTCTGCACACTAACTGCACCTTTCAAGGCAGGTGAAATTGCTGACCTAGAAAATGTACAGAGAACCTTCACGGCACGCATAACTGCGATAAACCACCTCAATTACTGGGAACGCTTGAAGTTCTTAAACCTGTACTCCCTAGAATGCAGGCGGGAGAGATACATTATTATATACACTTGGAAAATTTTCGAGGGATTAGTACCAAACTTGCACACGAGAGTCACTCCCTACGAAAGCAAAAGACTCGGCAGGCGATGTAACATCCCCCCAATGAAAAGCAGGGGTGCCACTAGCACGTTGAGAGACAACACAATAAATGTCAGGGGCCCAAGACTGTTCAACTGCCTCCCAGCATACATCAGGGGGATTACTAACAAACCCCTGGCTGTCTTCAAGCAGGCACTGGACAGGCACCTAAAGTCGGTGCCTGACCAGCCGGGCTGTGGTTCGTACGTTGGACTGCGTGCGGCCAGCAGTAACAGCCTAGTTGATCAGGCCCTGATCCAACATGAGGCCTGGTCACAGACCGGGCCGCAGGGGCGTTGACCCCTGGAACTCTCTCCAGGTATACTCCAGGTATACCTAAACTAGGGTTTAAAGTAAACTCTAATCATATATACAGACACACACACCTCTGGTTGTATATACCTCGTCTTAAATACGAATAAATAAATAGCTGTTATTTTTTTAGTTTTATATATAGTGATATTGCTTAGGTTAGGTTAGATTTGTCAGGAAACAGGACAAGTGTTTCCTAACGCGGGTCTTAGTCATATGATGACCCACAGCTGGAGCTTTTAGTCATCTGACCGAGGCCTTCCACTGGCTTACCGGTCCACTCCTTTAAAAATTATGGTTATAATTATAACCATTTATACGGGTCTTAGTCTTATGCTGCCGTATTATTTATCTTTTAATTATTTTTAAGATAAAATTAACTTTAGTTATGCAAATTCTTAACTATATGTATCTGTGTTCTCAATCCAAAATACAGTAAATATATATATACACCAGATCTACATAAGTTACTGCATAATAAAACTTTAAAAATTTATACTTGTGTTTGGGACAGGAATAAAAATTCTCAAGACTACATGTACACCACCAATCAAGAATATTTGAATCCTAAAATAAGGATTAAAGTAAATTCTTAAATGTATATACAGTGACACACAGTGTTACCTCTCCCTAGTATGTCTCCTCGAGGTAACTAATTCCAACACATCTTTCATCCTGGCAGATTAATATTGTGTGGCCCGCGGCCACGCTGCTGCTGCTGCTGCCTCCCTCATTACTGCTTGCATGTTTCCTCTCCCTTTCCTCTTTCTCTGCTTCCCTCTATCTCTCCCTCCCTTCCAGCCCCTTGACTTTACATCTCTAAGTGTGTCTCTCTCCTCTTCCCTTCCTCCATTTCTCCATCTGCCTCCTTCCCTCCCCTACTGCTCACTTCTATAACGCCTGAAACCCTTTGCTGATAGGACGTATGCTTTTGTCTTTAATTCTCCTCCGCCCTCTCTCTCTCTCTCTCTCCTCTCTCTCTCTCTCTCTCTCTCTCTCTCTCTCTCTCTCTGGCAAGTACCTCAGCCCTATAATTTCTCTGTTTAATATTACTAATTTATATCTAAATATGTAAATCAATAACAGGAATGAACTGAAAAGATATTACACCCACACACACACACACACATATATATACATACCTGACCTTAATATTAAGTCAGGATTCAGAGGAAGAGTAATATATATATGATCCACCAGTATCAGTAATGTTTATAATTTGAAGGCTTCAAAGTCTCTCATGAGCACAAGCCCAGCATCTCCACCCACCGCCTCCAGCCCGTCTCTCTAGACCAGTGGTTCTTAACCTTGTTGCAGGTACTGAACCCTGCAAGTTTCATCCGTGCATTCACCAAACCTTCGTAATTGGAAAAATGAAATATGATTTCTTCAAAATATGATTTCAATCAAAACTGCAAATCAATGTGACTTGCTGTTGGGTTTCAGAGACAAGTTCAGAAATGCGCGGCTTCACCTTGCCAAGTGCCACTCTCACCTTGGCAAGTGCCACTCTCATATCATTTTCGCAACAAAGTCTGTTCCTTTTCTTCGTTTTGATGTCTAGCATCCTCGAAATGGATTGCTCACATAGATACGTTGTAACAAACGGCGTGAGTATCTCAAGAGCTTTCTTAGCAATAAGAGGCTACGCTACGATTTGGTGACACTTAAACGTTGAGAGCGTTGTTGTTCTGAAGAGTTGCTGTTGAACCTGACTCTGCTGAAGTTCAATGATTTCGTCGAGGTATTCATCATTGACATCTGATGTCACAACAGTGAACGTGAACGGCTGTCTCACCCATGCTGGATGTGACTCTCTGGTGGGGAAGTATCCGTCGAGAGACTTTGCGAGCTCATCTAAGTGCATGACAATTGATTGCTTCTGTTCCCCGGGTACAGAAATGTCTCCGATTCCAGACACGTCTTCGATCTTACACAGTCCAGCAGGGGAAAGTTTGCGAAGTTATCATTCTCTGTTCGTCGGTTCAGGTTTTCTTCCGCTTCGAAGATGTTGACTCCACCGTTCTGCATCTGTCGACTGAGATGATTGACAGCATCGAAGATATCGGACATGTACACCAAAATGAAAATGAACTCAGAATTTTCGAAGCAATCTGCATGACAATGTTGGTGCTCTCGCAAAAACAGGGCTAATTCCACACGCAAGGCAAAAACACGATTCAGCACCTTTTCCCGGGATAAACACCGAACGTTAGAATGGTACAGAAGTACCTCGAATTCAGAGCCCATTTCATTACACAGCTCTTTGAAGATGCGGTGCGGTGCTTCATAGCACTATTTTGCACGTGTGTGTGTGTGACCTCCGCCGAACCCCTGGGGTTCGATCTAACCCAGGTTAAGAACCACAGCTCTAGACCATCCTCAGAGACCATCATTCCCAAGTAACAGTAACTCCAGTTTTGATAGAAGGAAAACTTTAGAAGCCTTCAGCATTCTCTGAAGGGCCATGTCCTATAATAATAATAATAATAATAATAATAATAATAATAATAATAATAATCTTTATTTCTACAAGTATATGTACAAGGTATACAGACCATAGTTGACATCAGTTACATACTATATAGAAAGCCTCTTGTTATGCAGAGCATTTCGGGCAAATTAGGTTAATTTTGTCCCCAAGACACAACCCACACCATTCGGTACCTACTTACTGCTAGGTGAACAGGGACAGCAGGTGTCTTAAGGAAACACGCCCTAATGTTTCCACCCGTACCGGGGATCGAACCACGGACCTCAGAGTATGAGCTGAATGCGCTAGCAACCGATGCTTGTGAAGGGCTCTTGATCAAAGGAATATGAGAAGCCCTTCCCACAAACTGCATGACCCCTACTGGTTTAGTGCCTCGTAAATAGAATAGAAATATTTCCTGGCCAAACTTCAGAGTGTAAACCAGGTAGCAGGAGTTGCCTGACCTGATGGCGGTGGGTCAGGGTAGGGGTGGTGGGGGTGGTAGGGGTGGTCGTGGACGGGGAGGGAGCAAGTTGGTGGTAGACGGGGTGAAGGTGTTGATACTGTGATGGCTGAAGTGTGTAGGTGTTGATACTGTGGTGGTAGACGTGGTGGTGGCTGAAGGGGTGTAGGTGTTGATACTGTGGTGGTAGTGGTACTTGTACTTCTAAGCTTCACTTACCATACTCTAATTAGGTAGTGCTTTTGTGGAAGTACTCAACACAGAGTGGCAACTACTCGGTACTGAGTGGGAATTACACGGTACCGAGGAACTGCTTCAAGGCACCCACCTAGAAGGAAGAGGTTCAGTGATCACAGGAGAGGTGGCTGGTGCGCGCCTCCCTACATCACAAGGCCACACATGCTGAAGATAAAGTGGTCTCATTATAGATCAATGTGAAAGACGCCATGGCTTGCTCCTGCTCAGTCTCCCCCATTATAGACTACAGAAGTTATACGCCAGAAGTGTTTGTTATCTCTGCTCTAGTAAGTTAGACGCCAGATACGTTTGCTCCATCGCCTGTGGAAAGTTATACGCCAGACTCGCTTGCTCCCTCGCCTGTGGGAAGTCGCACTTTAGTTATTCCAGTGGTTCTACCTGGAGGGTGTTCCAGTCAACACCCCCGCGGCCCAGTCCTTTACCAGGTCTCCCGGTGAATCGGGGCCTGATCAACCAGGCTGTTACTGCTGGTCGCACGTAGTCCAACGTACGAACCACAGCCCGGTTGATCGGGTACTAACTTAAAATATTTGTTCAGGTCCCTCTTGAAGGCAGCCAGGAGTCTACTGGTAATTCACCTTGTGCATGATAGTTAAGCATATACCTGACATGAGACAGGCATGGGTCATGTTGCACCTGGGGAATGAGAGACAATCAAATTTGATTTGAGAAAGGGAAAGGTGGCTCCCATTCCTTTTGGTCAAAATATATTTACCATCAAGTCCCTCTCTACCCCTTCCCTTGAAGGGGAAAAAAACGAAACTAATCAATAAGGACTCCCTTCTACCAAGCATCAGTAGCGGTATTAATATTAACATCATTATTATTTTTATTACTGATACGAATATTAATATTAGTGGTGTAATGGTGAGTTTGTGTTAATGAGCCTCGTGTACTCGATAGCCTTAGAATCGAATTAACGAACCATTGTTTAATAAGACAGGAAATATCGGTTTCTCAACACAAGGAACGCATAACACCAGTAAAACATAAACAGCAAAAAAACACAACTCTCTTTTGCAAATAATGACTCCGAAAAACATTGTAAGTATAATATAACAGAGGAGACACACACAGACGTAGACGTACGTACCATCTTCTTGAAGATTATAAGCATAGACAAAGAAGAGACCTCGACCTTTCGAAAGGCTTACAAACACAAACGCAATAACACAATCGTCTTCAAGAAGGTTTACACAGACAAAAGGAATAATACCATCTCCTTCAAGAAGGCTCACAAACACAGACAAAGAGAATATCACCATCTTGCTCCTTAAAGACGCTGCTGCGACGCCCTTCTTTCAGCCTCAGAGAATGCTAATGGCTTTGTTTTCCCACTCAGACACGAGAGGAGCTCATCTTATGCTCGTGAACACAGCCAACCATTTACCCTCACGAGGCTTCTATCACACTGAATATCCTAACACTCTCCCCAAACCCTATTGCAGGATACATAACAAGGATAACCAACAGTATTTGTTATCAAGTAAAAGTAAATATCCGGACATGTTGAATTAAGGACCCCAATGGAAAATAACAAGGACCCCCATGGAAATAACAAGGACCCCTAATGAAAATAACAAAGACCACAATGGACATAAGGAGCATAATGAAAATAACAAGGCCCACAATGGAATAACAAGGACCCCAATGGAATAACAAGGACCCCAATGGAAATAACAAGGACCCCAATGAAGATTAATCAGTCTGACCTTTTTGGGGGTTATCCTAGGTAATTTACACTATGTATAACTGTACTTCAGTGTACCTATGCCCAAACAAGCGTACTTTGCTCTCTTACGAAAAGCAGGATAGCCGTATGTGGATAAAGCGAGTTTATCATAGGATTGGATATTTAGCGCTCAGTTTTTTTATTATAATAATGATAATAGGATTGGATAGGGTTAGGATGCGATAGGTTTAACTCTTATTGACTACACGTGGGTCACTAGACCAGCAGTTCATCTGTACATTGACATCAAGGATACAGGAATCCCTAAGATAAGAATTAATTAAAAATCAGTGTATATAAATTGATACCACTCCGTATATACATTGATATACATACTTCTCAGTATATATATATATATATATATATATATATATATATATATATATATATATATATAATATGGGTTAGGTTAGGTTAGGTTAAGTTAATTTAGGTTAGGGTGGGTTAGGTTAGGTTAGGATGGGTTAGGTTAGGTTAGGATGGGTTAGGTTAGGTTAGGATGGGTTAGGTTAGGTTAGGATGGGTTAGGTTAGGTTAGGGTGGGTTAGGCTAGGCAATATTCGTCACGAAAATCTAATAAAAGATTCAAGATCAGATGAACGCCTTGCAAAACTAAATGTGAGTCGCTCTCATTACGAGGATCAATTAAGGTATCCCTGGACTCCTAAATAAGGTATTCCTGGGTTCCTAATTAAGACATCACTGGGCTCCTAATTAATGTATCCCTGGGCTTCTAATTAAGGTATCCCTGGGCTCCTAATTAATGTATCCCTGTACTCCTAATTAAGGTATCCCTGGGCTCCTAATTAAGGTATACCTGAACTCATAATTAAGGTATCCTTCTGCTCTAAATCAAGGTATCCCTGGACTCATAAATGAGGTATGCCTGGACTCATTAATAAGGTATCCCTTGACTTACTGAGGTATCCGTGGACTCATAAATGAGGTATCCGTGGACTCATGAGGTATACCTGGACTCATAATGTATCCCTGTACTCATGAGGTATCCCTGTGCACCTAAGTGAAGTATCCCCTCGGAACCTAAGTGAGGTACCCCTGCGCGCTTAAGTGATGTATCCCTGGGCACCTAAGTGAGGTATCCCTGGGCACCTTAGTGAGAAATCCCTCGGCACCTAAGTGAGGTATCCCTGTGCACCTAAGTGAGGTATATCTGTGCACCTAAGTGAGGTATCCCTGTGCACCTAAGTGAGGTATCCCTGGCACCTAAGTGAGGTATCCCTGGGCACCTAAGTGAGGTATTCCTCGGCACCTATCCCAGCACGAACAACAATCAAGTTGAGAAACAATCTTAGTGTTTCTCTTGCTGTTTTTTCCCTCTGTTTCTCCTTCACTCTGACCTCTTTCTCTCCCTTCCCCTTTTTCCCCCGTTTCTATCACCTTGTCCTCCCTATACCGTCCTCCCTTTCATTTTCACCCTTCCTCCTCAATTTCCTCCTCGCCCCTCCCTAACTCCCTTTCCTTCTCTATTTTTTTAATACTAAAAAAGTAAGAAAAATGTATCGAGCGAAGAAAAAAAAATTGCGGAAAAAAATATAAAATGTATTTTAACGATTTCAAAAATTTATCAAATTTCTAAGAAAAAAAAATATTGCGGAAAAAATAAAATATATTTTGACGATTTAAAAAAAAAATCTAGTATGTCACCTGCTAATAGTTTTCGATCCAAATTCAATCAAGAGTTGATCCCTTCCTGGGATCAAATCTCATTGAATCCGAGTCCAAAAGCGCCGTGTGATCCTCCAGGCTCCAGAGGTTTCCTTGAATATACTACTACTAATATCGATGACAAAACACACGTTGCAGAACGAGCTTTTGCTGGGACGACGTTTCGCTCGTGGTGGTGCTTTATCAAGTCGTGGTTCGTGCGTAGTTTGTGCAGAAGCAGTTGAATGATCAGTGGAAGGCCATTTAACTGGGCATTTTACAGTATTCTGTCCATGGGGCATTGATTCACAATATACAACGCGCGAAATATAACGGAGCCTCAGTGACGACATTGTGAAGTTCTACACAGAGCCAAACAATGCCAAAGAGCCTGTAACAACATTATTAAGCTCTACACAGAGCGAAACAGTGCCACAGAGCGAAATGTTGTCAGAGAGAGAGAAGAGTTACCCCAATAAGCTTTCCGTAACTTCTGCATTTTTTTTCTATAGCTTCACCTCGCTGTGCTGCGCCACTACCTGGTCCAGGTGACAGACCAACCAGGCTGCCGTCACTACGTAAGCCTGCCGGCCGCTAGCAGCAACAGCCTCACTGATCACACACTCATCATAGACGTCTAGCCTGGCTCTCGCCGTACGTCACCAGACGATTTAAATATACACATAAAAAATACGTAAAACTACTCTTATTATCTTATTAAAGCTTGGTCTTGATAATAATAATAATATTAATAATAATAATAATAATAATAATAATAATAATAATAATAATAATAATAATAATAATAATAATAATAATAATAATCTTATTCTCTGCAGTATTCTAAATTAATATCTCACACAACATATTCTAACTTTGTTCAACACTTGGTCTTAGAATCTTCTAACTTAAGGACTTATAAACCACAATTTTCTAACTTAAGGACTAATAAACCACAATCCTGAGGTCTTTTAAACCAGACTCTCCTAAACATGAAAAAGCAGACGTCACAAACCACTACAGCCAGACTGAGGCTAGTTATTTGCTTACTATTATGGTATAACGCATTAACGTGAGAATAACACATACAAGAATAATATATTAACTTTTACATAAGCTTTGGTAACGTCTTAAATACTCAAGAAGGAGTAGGTAAGAAGACATCTTCAGGGCTTCTTGAGAAAGATGGAATTAAGCCGTAATACGTCTCTCGGATAGATATGAGAATGTGTGTGTGTGTGTGTGTGTGTGTGTGTGTGTGTGTGTGTGTGTGTGCGTGTGTGCGTGCGTGCGTGCGTGAGTGTGGGGGGGACGCTTTCGTGATTTCTCATATTATCACAGTTCCTTGATAATATGAGAAATCACGAAAGTACTGATTGACTTACTGGCGCCACCATTAGGTCTTCCCTTATCTCTGCACACCCTTCTTCCCTTACCTACCAGCTCCCCATTACCTGTCCAACACACATCCCTTCTCCCCCTCTCCCTTCACCCATGTTCTGCCTTATCCAAACAGCGTGGGCCCCAGCACCACCCCCAACTTGTTCCTGTGGCTTGCCCCGACGCCCTCCTGAGCGTGCCCCACCCAGGGACCTGCCCTGGGCACACGGTAGACTGACCACACCCTCGCTGCAGAGGAACCTTGCCCTTGAAATCGCCCTCAATGTCGCCACCCTCTGTCTGCTGTTGCCAAACACAGGGTCACCTGCGTAGGCTGGCAAATCGTGCCGTCAAGTATGGAAAACAAGAGGCGGTTTGCACAGCAGGTTTTTAATATGACGACGTTTTGCTCTTTACCACAAAGGGTCACCAAAGTAGTTTCGCCCCAGCCCTGTCAAGAAATACACGAAATGCTGCCCATCCTGTGGGCTTTTCAACTTTCTTTGTATTATATAGTTTCTGCATAATGTTTTGAAAATAAATGCCAATGGTCTGGTGATACTAACATGACAGGTTGTTTATTTTCTTTATTGTCACGGTGAAACTACCGCGGGAGGATAGTTTCACCACTGCTCACGGTGATAATTTGTTGATACGGTGGCAGTAGTGTAGAGTACTGTTATCACAGTGACAAGCATGTAGGTGATTAAGACACATGTGGAACAGTTGGGTATCGTAATAGATAAAAGATTTCGCCTACACAGTAGGCTTCTTCAGTCAAATACAGAGGCAGCAGGTGTAGTAGTGAAATAAAGATGCAATCATTCAACCTTGGAGAAATATTATCTGAGGTGGTCAGTCCCTCAGCCTGGAGAAGAGTTCAGCTTCATGGTCTGGAACGATATGAAGCTGAAGCATGATAATGGAGTCTTAAATACTGTCGAAGGTGAGGTGGAAGATCTCGAAGACGTTGATGGATTGATTACATCGTCTTCATTTCACTGCTACACCTGCTGCCTCTATTTGACTGAAGAAGCCTACTGTATAGGCGAAACGTTTCTACAATAAAGATACCCAACTGTTGCACATGTGTCTTAATTATCAACTTATCGATATTTTATACCATTTTCAACATAGACAATAATGCAGCAGTGTACGTCGCTACTGTTCTGTTGATAACCTCAACAGTCGTGTTAAATGTCTATAAGGACTTATAACAAGAAACAAAATGCAGTATGAAAGGACTATAAGAGAAAATTTAATCCTGCCGGAAAGATTAAAACAGGAAAAACCATCCAGTGTGAAGGATAACAGGGAAAAAACATCCAGTATAAAGTATAACAGTAAAAAACATCCTGTATGCAGGATAACAGCTGTGATAGATATGTGGGGCTGTGGGTCGCCAACAGAAACAGCCTGGTTGACCAGGCAAGCACCAGACGAGCTTGGCCCATGCTCCGGGAGTAGAAAAACTCTCAGAACGCATCAAAGGTATATCAAAGGTATCAACAAGTATTCGCCCTTGATTTCAAGGTGACAACATAAGACTGAAGACCATGTCACAATACCTTGGCTGGAACAACTTGCAACACTGGAAATATTCTATATCCTTTGACGAGGTTCCGTTCCATCCTGGTACTGAGTCGGGACGGACCGAAACGTCGTCGTTCCATCCTGGTACTGGATCAGGACAGACCGAAACGTCGTCTAGATCTATCTCCAATTTGTGGATTAGGTGTGGAAGGAGACCCATCTACTGTCTCTTGTCTCTTCCCAAGTCCCTGTGTTACAGCCACGGTTGATGAAGTTTGAAGCCTATCGACTACACTAGGGTCATTATGGCTGCATATCACCTGTACACCATCAGTGTTCACAGTATATGCTGAGAGTTCAAGCCCTACATTAGGAATTAAACTCTCAGCATAGATACACACCAATCGGTGTACACAGAGATAGTGTACATAGACTGAGAGATATGCACCTCTCGGTGTGTGCACAATAAGAGATACATACACACTCTTTGTGTACATAACCTTGCTCACATTCTCTGCAAGGTAAGCGTGCCACTCAGAATGACTGACGACACTCTGCAACACATCTGCCAGTTGCTATGTAGCACATATACAGAGATATACACCCCCCGCCTCTTGCTGTGCAGGGAAAGACTGAACTGGTGTATTTTTCCTGGCCACACCCAAACCATATTTGTCTTGTGTGTTGGAAAATACTTTTTTTTTTTTTTAATACCTCAAGTGGCCAGGACCCAAATCTGAGAGGAAATGTGAATATAAAAATATCGATGCAAGCCAAGAAGTGGTTTTGAAAAATAATAAATTTTGGACAGGTCAGAAGCGAATCTAGAATTAAAGTGTATCCACTACGGACAAGGACACATGCTAACAAGGACAACGACAAACAAAAACAAAAGCAAACCTCAGTAGAGATTCATCACCCCAGAGAGAAGTACACACACGAACACAGACAAGGACAAACAACAGCAGAAACACATCGGAGACTCATCACCCAGAGACAAGGACACACACACACACACTCATACACACACACACACACACACACACACACACACACACACACACTACACACACACACACATACACACACACACAATCTGGAGAGTGAAGTAGTGTAGGCAGGATCCATACATAGTTTTAAGAAGACATACGATAAAGCTCATGGAGCAGGGAAAGAGTGGACCTAGTAGTGACCAGCGAAAAGGCGGGAGCCAGCAGCTGTGACTCGACCCCTGCAACCACATATAGGTGAGTACACATACACACACTAACATAAACAAGAACAAACACACACTCGGACTCTCAAAACACTTCTCTATGACACACACTTGTCACTGCTAATGACGCGACCCAGACAGGTGTGGCACAGCTTGACACCTGTCACTCACCTGCAAATCGGTTTGTACATTCCCGGAGAGCGCTAAACCCGCTGTGGTTTAACAGCGGCTGGCGAGGATGGGGAAAAGGAGGAAATCAGGCCTGATCCAAGGAAGAAGAGGGATAGTTCTAACGCTTTGGATGAAGAGCCTGACTGATGTCATGTGCTTGATAATAAAAATATAATAACGTGAAATAAAATATACACGAATTTTTAGCATGGCTAATACCTTCCGAAATAACACAAAAATTACAAAATACAGAAATATGATGTTTGCCCTTATCTCGCAGGCTACGGTGCGAGGTATACACGATATATACACTGACGTGTGTATTTCTCTTAGCGTATGTATGTGCTGACACTTTACTCTGATCCCTTTTTTAGGGATTAAAGTATTCTTATCTGGTGGTGAAAAGGTTACGTGTAGTATTAATGACCCCTCGTGTGATAGATAGGATTGAAACCCCATTAACCAACCTAGTGTGTGACTGATTTCCTCATTTATATCAACACTAGAAAACAATTATAGACAAAATGAAATATTCTAAAGAAGGATGAACTGCATCCTTCATGTGATAGATGAATCATCATCACCATCATAAAATAATAATAATAATAATAATAATAATTTTGAATTTCATTCTTGAGTGTTTGTTCGTCCCAGAAAATCAAGAGCTCTGCCCCACCAAGCGATTAATGCAACAACGACGATGATAGACATTTATATAGTAAAATATAATTATGTTGGATACAGAACTGTGATGAAATCCTTTCCACAGACACTAGTCTGTGTCACGGGTGTGTGTCACGGGTAGTCTGTGTCACGGGGTGTGTGTCACGGGTAGTCTGTGTCACGGGGTGTGTGTCACGGGTAGTCTGTGTCACGGGGTGTGTGTCACGGGTAGTCTGTGTCACGGGGTGTGTGTCACGGGTAGTCTGTGTCACGGGTGGCATTCCTACAATAACTGCAGCAAGTGAAGTGAAAGATGAGACAGTGAGCTCTGTAAAGAGAGAGTCAAACTCTTAAGAGTATATAAAGACTGTGGGCAGGAATACACAAGGAAAGATACAATAAGAACATAAGGAGTAAAAGGGAAAAAAAGATATCTGAGATCCGAGAATTTGATTTCAAGAAACTCTGCCTTTTTCTGTGTTCTGAAGTACATAATAAAGGCTTAAAATGTAGAAGCCTGTAGACAGGAGGCTGAAAATTTGGATTGTCAGTAAGAGTTGAGGTTTGAAAGTAATGTTACTAGAAGAGAATGAACGGGGCCGTGAGTGTAAATAAGATTCACAATGGAGATTAAGCATTGTGAGTCTTTTTTTACATACCGAGTGTATACTCTTACACTGTATTACCGAACGGAGCTATACTCTGGAGAAAGGACATAAGATTGGAGGAACACTGCAGCAGGCCTACTGGCCCAAACTACGCAAGTTCTTCTCTAAACCAACCATTCCCACCCACCCACGTTTCCCATGAACCAGTTTCAGCACCTCAGTTACTAATCAAACCCAGTCCTTCTCACTCGCATATTTGTCCAATCTCTTTTCTATCCAAGATCTTAGCCTCTGTTATCCTACTGGGAAGATTGTTCCTTGCACTGACAATTCTGTAAACCAGTACTCACCTATGTCCTTTCTAAATCTAAATATATCTAACTTAAATCCGCTATCTCTGATTCTTACTTGATTAAAGGAAGAAACCAGTTGAATATTTGGCGTGTCTTGCATGGTAGCTGAAGAAGCTGTATATCATGAGAATTATATGTCATCTTTCTTGAAGTGCGTGCTAGAAAACGAAGGAAAAAAGGGGACGACCCCCTTGTATCAGCATTTGCCAGTGTGTTCTTTCATAGAGCACAGTGACGACTGGCAATTTTCTTTAGACTAACGGCAGGTTGTTGAATAATGTTCACCAGCAGAAGCAATACTGAAGCCAAAATATAATAGGGAAAAAGCGTGGCATAATCATGTCTGATGCTGAATGTAAATCTAGTGAAGTTTGTTTCTCCGACGCTCGAGACGTAATTCAGTCGTCTAAGAATGGTTATAAAATCAGCAGCTACTATAAGTGAAGAGGTTAGATGTATGACACTGAAAAGAACCCACCTGGTGTGTGACACTGAGGGGAACACACCTGGTGTAAGACACTGAGGGGAACACACTTGGTGTAAGACACTGAGGGGAACACACCTGGTGTAAGACACTGAGGGGAACACACCTGGTGTAAGACACTGAGGGGAACACACCTGGTGTAAGACACTGAGGGGAACACACCTGGTGTGTGACACTGAGGGGAACACACCTGGTGTAAGACACTGAGGGGAACACACCTGGTGTAAGACACTGGGACACCTGGTGTAAGACACTGAGGGGAACACACCTGGTGTGTGACACTGAGGGGAACACACCTGGTGTAAGACACTGAGGGGAACACACTTGGTGTAAGACACTGAGGGGAACACACCTGGTGTAAGACACTGAGGGGAACACACCTGGTGTAAGACACTGAAAAAACTACATCTCAAATTACTGTTGTTGTTGTTGTTGTTGTCGTTGTTGGTGAGGATGGAGAGCTGGCAGTTTTGTCCACTAGATTAACTCCACAGAACATGAACATGTTATTTTTAAAGCCAGTACAATTGTGTTGTAGATGTCTGAGCTTTGCTCACACCTCTACAACACAATTGTCATCAAAGATTTGTTAAGTTATACCATGAATTAAGGAAAGATCCTGGACTTCACCTTACGAAACAGACAAAGCAAATGTGATAGTAATTATGGACAAGGTAGATTATAGTGAAAAAATGAACATGTTATTGGAAGACAGAGGAACTTATGTGCCCCTTAAGACAGCAACAGCAGCAGGTCCGGTACTGCCTCTGAAGCTAATATTATGCACATCCAGGAAGGGTTGCAATGGATGATGCAACTGCAGAGAGGCAGCCTTAATGTCCATACTCAAGTCACTGACGAGAAATAAATAGCAAACACTAATGATGTACATTGCTGTACTTCTTCTCAAAATGATAATTTTTTTATCATGACATAGATGATGATGGTGATGTCTCACTTTTTTTTTTTTTGACATTGGAGGCAATTGTGCTGAGTCATACGCCAAAATAAATGATTAACGAGTAAAATGCTCAAAAAACACCAGTCGTTAGTCGGGATGTATAACGCTAAGAACGCGTTCCAATAATACTAACAGCTATATTTCATTAAAAATTAGTTAAATAAATCCTAATTTCAAAGAAATAATAATAATATAGCCACAATTCCTTCAAAATCTAAACTGGTATTAATCAGCGACAAAACTCTTTTCGAAGCATCTAATTTTTTGAATACTGTTTATCACTAGTTAATAAAAATTAAAAGTTTGTATTCCAAGACTTCACTTCCATAGTTATATAGTTTATCCCTGTCTTTCTCACACTGTTTATCATCTCTCTCTCTTAATTTCTCTCAGACTTTCCTAGCTGGTCTCTAATTCTTTCCTCCCTCATTTCCCATTGTCCTCTTTCTCCTTTCTTTTCAAATTTTCTTCCCTTTATCCCCTTCCCTCCTTACCTTCCCCCATCTCTCTCTCTCTCCTCCCTACTTACCCCCTCCCTCATTTCCCTCCGCCCCTCCCTCCCTCCATCTCTGGACCGCAGACAGCCCCGCCCCATAATAGCAGCTGGCCACGACCCTCTGGCAAGAGGAGTCTTTAAGATGCCCACGGTATGCCACGCCCGTCCACGCCCTCCCTACGGGAACTCTTGTCTCCATGCACACTATTTCATGTCTCCAAAAAACACATTATCTACCTTCACGTCTTGAAACACTCACACACTACCTATCCTTACGTCTCCAAACACACACACACTACCTATCCTTACGTCTCCAAACACACACACTACCTATCCTTACGTCTCCAAACACACACACACTACCTATCCTTACGTCTCCAAACACACACACACTACCTATCCTTACGTCTCCAAACACACACACTACCTATCCTTACGTCTCCAAACACACACACACTACCTATCCTTACGTCTCCAAACACACACACACTACCTATCCTTACGTCTCCAAACACACACACACACACACACACACATTACTTATCCTTCCTTCGATTATAATAATAATAATTACTTATCCTTACTTCTCCAAATACAAACGCTGTCTATTCTTGTTTCCAACAACAACACACACTCTCTTACGTCTCCAAACACACAGTGCGTATCCTTAGGTCTCCAAAAACACTCTCAATACCTTATCGTCTCCAAAAACGATTCCTATCATCACATCTTCAAACACACACACACACACACACACGCGCGCGCGCGCGCGAGAGAGAGAGAGAGAGAGAGAGAGAGAGAGAGAGAGAGAGAGAGAGAGAGAGAACAGAGAGACAGAGACAGAGTGAAGTAGTAGATGCAGTATCCATACACAGCTTTAAGAAGAGGTATGATAAGGCTTTTCGCTAGTCGCTAGTAGCGAAGAGGCGGGGCCAGAAGCTGTGACCCGACTCTGCAAACACATATAGGTGAGTACATACACACACACACAAACACTGGTCAGCGCCACAAGAAAATGTAAAAAAAAAAATCCTCGGCCATGTTAATTTAGGACAGACCAATTTAGTATTCAGGTTCATTAAGGAATCTGGTAAGCAGTGAGAACAATGACCACATATTACTTCAAGAAGATTGAAGGCAGTAGTGGTGCTTATGTACAGTAACCCATCCGGCAGCAAGAGACCAAGCCAGGCACAAAAAATAAACACAATTTTTATTTCTTTGCAAAGGTCACAATGTGTGATTTATAACATGTTGTTAAGTACAAAGAAAGCCACTAACATGCCTGAATATTTCTGGCAGACATTAAAAGTACGTACTTACTACCCATACAGAAAGAGACAAAGAGATTCTCACATGGTCAAGGCAAAACTTGTGACTATGTAAACTTTCAATGTCCCGTAGCTCGATTGGTAGCGCACTTAGCTCACACACTGAAGTCCTGGGGTTGATCCCCGGCACAGGTGGAAACATTTAGACGTGTTTCCTTAAGACACCTGCAGTGTCTGTTCACCTAGCAGTTAAATAGGTATACATGGGTGTTAGTCGACTGGTGTGGGTCGCATCCTACCTGGAGTCTACCTGGAGGGCATTCCGGGGATCGACGTCCCCGCGGCCCGGTCTATGACCAGGCCTCCCGGTGGATCAGGGCCTGATCAACGAGGCTGTTACTGCTGGCTGCAGTATTGACTTAATTTGCCCGAAATGTTCTGCATAACAAGGGGCTTCCTATAGTTTGTCACTGATGTCAGCTATGGTCTGTATACCTTGTACATGTATTTGTAGAAATAAAGATTATTATTATTATTATTATTATTATTATTATTATTATTTTATTATTATTATTATTATTATTATTATTAAATGGAAACTTCGATTACCAGGAAAAGAACTTCAGGAAATGGCAACCAAATGGGATAATTGAAACGAGGAGTGCTAAACCTGTGGAGGTAGCCACAACAAGATAATTATTTGGTGATTGTGGTGGATAGAGATGAGTGTTTTGTTGTGATTGTAACTATAATGAACAATTGTGTAAATAAGGGTGTTTGTCAGTTCTTTGTGAAGTGATTGACCCCCAAAAAATGTATTATGTTATATCTTTCTGAAGTCCGTTACGTAGAGGTCCGTTATATGGAAGATTGGGAACTGGGTTTCACCATAGGCCAGCACCACCAGACACCTTCAGACACCTCCAGACACCACCAGACACCTCCAACACTACCAGACGCCAGCACTACCAGACGCCAACACCACCAGACGCCAGCACCACCACAGAACCCACGGAAGGACCCGTACCAACAAAGGTTGAACTCTGATCTTCATGGTGTTAAAAGTCACCTTAGAGGCAGGGCGCGGCAGATGCCTCTCCGACGGGTCAAGATGCTGGGGCCCCACCCATGATGCCGGGGCATCACCCCGAGATACTAGAGCATCACCCCTCCCAAGATGCTGCAGCCTCACTTATGCTACTTGGCGTCACTCAGTCTGGCTTCATTATTGCCAAATTGTTTACTCTTGTATAGCAGGATACCTGAAAGATATAGGGGGTCAATGCCCCTAAATCCAGTACCAAACTAGGTCTTCTGGTGGATCAAGGTCTGATCAACCAGGCTGTTACTGACAGCCCGACTGATCAACACTTGCAAGGTGTGTTCATCCTGGGGTTTAGCATCTTCTCATGAATTGGAACTACCTGCCTCTTCCTCAGATCAAGCCTAATAATTCCCAATCCCCGGTTGAGCTATTAACCATGAATTAAAATCAAAATTATTTAGACATACTTCAGTTTACCCTCACTTTTGGCTGTTGTATTAATGTCTTACGCAAAGCATCTGTAACTGTGCATATACATACAATATATATATATATATATATATATATATATATATATATATATATATATATATATATATATATATATATATATATATATATATATATATGTGGTATTGGAAGGTGGAGGTCAACCTTGAGGAGTGAAGGTGTTGGGCGGTGCTCTACTTGTTCCTTCACTCTGGCCAACGCTCCCTCTCCCCTAATTCCCTAACCCCTGCCTTCCGTCGCCTGCCTCACCTGCCCCTCCTTCCACCCACCCCCCTTCTCTTCCTCCTTTTCCTTCCTCTCTCCCTCATTCCCTTCCTCCTTCACTCCTTGCCTCCTCCTTCCTTCTTGACCCCTCTCCCTACCTTCTCTCATCAACACCTGAGGCCATTACCTAGGTGTGTCACCAGTGTGTCTCACTCTTCACTTGTGGTTATTCCATCATTTACATCACTTGTGGTTATTCCATCATTTACATCACTTGTGTCTCATTAATTACTAATAGAGAAGTCCTACCTGTTACCTGGACCTGTGTCTCACTAATTAGTGATGGAGGACACCTGGCTGTGTTACCTGTATCTGTGTCTCACTAATTAGTGATTGCGGACATCTAGCTGTGTTACCTGAACCTGTCTCACTAATTAGTAATGAAGAACACCTGGACCTGTGTCTCACTATTAGTGATGGAGGACACCTGGCTGTGTTACCTGTATCTGTGTCTCACTAATTAGTGATGGAGGACACCTGGCTGTGTTACCTGTATCTGTGTCTCACTAATTAGTGATGGAGGACATCTAGCTGTGTTACCTGAACCTGTCTCACTAATTAGTAATGAAGAACACCTGGACCTGTGTCTCACTATTAGTGATGGAGGACACCTGGCTGTGTTACCTGTATCTGTGTCTCACTAATTAGTGATGGAGGACACCTGGCTGTGTTATCTGGACCTGTGTCTCACTAATTAGTGGAAAACCTGGGCTGATCAGCCGAGATCTTTCAAGGAGAGGAAAAGGGGGAGTGTCTTGATGCTAGTGAAGAGCTCTTGATCCAAGGAATTAGAGTCGTTTTCCCCTTCCTCGGATCAAACCTGATTACCTTCCATGAAAGATAGATAAATTCTTAAGCCTCACTGTCCCTCTGTTTCCACCTGTGAATTGAATCTCATCCCTTCAGTTGGACGGGTAAGCCAGTAGAAGGCCTCGGTCAGATGACCAAAAGCTCCAGTAGCGAGTCACAATATGGCTAAGACTCGCGTCAGGAAACACTTGTCCTGTTTCCTTACATGTCCTCTCCGTCTCTCTGTGTCCCTTACAATATATGTATCATCTCTGTTCATTACAATATATGTATCATCTCTGTTCATTACAATATATGTATAATCTCTGTTCATTACAATATATGTATCATCTCTGTTCATTACAATATATGTATCATCTCTGTTCATTACAATATATGTACCATCTCTGTTCATTACAATATATGTATAATCTCTGTTCATTACAATATATGTATCATCTCTGTTCATTACAATATATGTATCATCTCTGGAGTTTGCCTTCTGGCAGTCACCGACACAACTCACACATACCATCTTCCCTTTAAAAGACACAGCCCGCTACACTCTGCCACACCCAGCCTGCTCACACCCCCACACCCACAACACTCGACAAGTGAACTCACGTCGACACCTCTACACCTCACCCACAGGTACTAACACATCTGCACCTCATCCACAGGTACTAACACATCTGCACTTCATCCACAGATACTAACACCTCTGCACCTCATCCACAGATACTAACACCTCTGCACCTCATCCACAGATACTAACACCTCTGCACCTCATCCACAGATACTAACACTTCACCCACAGGTGCTATCACCTTCACACCTCACTCAAAGGTACTAACACCTCTATACTTCACCCACAAGTACTAGCACCTCTGCACCTCACCCATAGATACTAACACCTCTGCACCTCATCCATAGATACTAACACCTCACCCACAGGTGCTATCACCTTTACATCTTACCCAAAGGTACTAACACCTCTATACTTCACCCACAAGTACTAGCACCTCTGCACCTCACCCACAGATACTAACACCTCTGCACCTCATCCACAGATACTAACACCTCACCCACAGGTGCTATCACCTTTACACCTCACTCAAAGGTACTAACACCTCTGCACCTCACCCACAGGTACTAGTCTCCTAAACCTCACCATCTCGACTTACAACTCAAATAACAGCTGTTAGCCCTTGTTAAGCTAGGCTGTTAACGCCAGCTAACTTCTGTTAACTTCAAAACAATAAAAATACAAACCATTTAGCTGTGCCTCAACTGTATGATAATACACACTCAAACGAAAAATCTAAAAAATATAACTACACAAAAATAGAGTCACACTTGTCTACCACACAGTCATTCCAGTGGTCACACCTTGGAGTACTATCACTAACTCATTCCAGTGGCCACACCCTGGACTACCACTCAAACATTCCAGTGACCAAACCCTGGACTATTACTCAATCATTCCAGTGGCCACACCTTGGAGTACCATCACTCAATTATCCCAGTGGCCACATCTTGGAGTACTATCACTCAATCATTCCAGTGAACACACCCTGGACTACAACTAAAACATTCCAATGACCACACCCTGGACTACCACCCAAACATTCCAGTGGCCACACTCAAGCATTCTAGTGGCCACAAACATTCCAGTGACCACACTCAAACATTCTAGTGGCCACAAACATTCCAGTGGCCACACAAACATTCCAGTGACCACATAAACATTCACGTGGCCACACCGTACAACAATACCTCAATTTTTAGAAGCTTACGAAAGGCTCTTGATCCAAGGTAATGTAACTACCCTCCTCTTGCTTGTAGCTATTTCCTACCACTCACCAGGTGCTGCATAACTGTCTACGGGTTTATCGCTTCCCATAATAATAATAATAATAATAATAATAATAATAATATTGATACACACAAACTACAAACATATGCTACACTCAACACATACACAACACATACACAACACACATACACAACACACACACACACAACACACACACACAAAAGGATGAACAAAAAGAAGTTAATCCACATTCTGACTGAGCGGTCCAAAACTCTATTGCAAAATTCTATCTGCCACGCCCTGAGTCTGTTCCTGGCTGCAGGATACTTGTACTCGCATCAAGGGCGCTAAATCCGAATGGGTCACAGCGCTGGCTGAGCAGAAATGCCTGAAGGGGCACTGGGTCTTACCTAAACATGAGGGCATCGCGTAGCCAGCGTCCTCCTGGATATTAAGACAAGAGTCGTGGATCCTAAACGTCGTACTGCCGAAGGAAAAGATGAGAGCGGCGTAGCGCACGCTGTTATTGTGACCACGTTTCGCCCAGTGATTTGGAGTCTTTCTCTTGGTTTGGTAAAGCTCCTCACGGTGCGAAACGTTGTTACGATGAATGACTGCTCTGCAACGAGACTCTTTTTTCTTCTTAGAGTTCTACGGCCCAGGGCCTCTTGCAAGGTATCGTAAATTGGTTAAATCTTTCCAGCCACGACTTACACTTCGTATCCACTTCTACACGACTACAACCACTCCCTCTGATACTTACAGAAACCTTTCCTAAAGCATTCAACCACGCCCTGTAAATTCTTCAAGCACAAGCTCTAACGCCTTCAACCACGACCTCTAAAGACTTCAAAAAATCACCAAGTAAAGCCTTAACTACGACCTCTAAAGCCTTCAACCACGCCCTCTAATGCCTTCAACCACGCCCTCTAAAGCCTTCAAGCATGACCTCTAAAGCCTTCAACCATGCCCTGTAAAGTCTTCAACCACGCCCTCTAAAGCCTTCAACCACGACTTCTAAAGCCTTCAAGCACGACCTCAAAAACCTTAAAAAACGACCTCTAAAGCCTTCAAGCACGACCTCTAAAGCCTTAAAAAACGACCTCAAAAGCCTTCAACCACGCCCTATAAAGCCTTAACCACGCCCTCTAAAGCCTTCAACCACATCCTGTAAAGCCTTCAACCACGCCCTGTAAAGCCTTCAACCACGCCCTGTAAAGCCTTCAACCACACCCTGTAAAGCCTTCAACCACGCCCCGTAAAGCCTTCAACCACGCCCTGTAAACCTTCAATCACGCCCTCTAAAGCCTTCAACCACATCCTGTAAAGCCTTCAACCACATCCTGTAAAGCCTTCAACCATGCCCTGTAAAGCCTTCAACCACGACCTCTAGAGTCTTCAACTACGCCCTCTAAAACCTGCAACCACATCTTCAAACGTCTATAGCCACGCTTTCTAACGTCTATAACCACGTCTTCTAAAAAATACTGCTCTATGAACAACACCCTCAACTACGCCCACCAACACTCAACCACACCCTACAACAACACGTAACCACGTCGAACACTAACACTCAACCATGCCCAACAACAACACTCAACCACGCCCAACAACAACACTCAATCACGCCCAACAACAACACTCAACCACGCAGAATGTAATACTAAACCGCAATTAGAACCACGCCCTCCAGCGTCTCAGGTACAACTAGTCTAAAGAGAGATCCAAAGGTGTTGCTGAGAATGCGATAGGGGTGGGGGCGGTGGCCCCCCACCCCAGGCGTGCTAGGGTAACATCAATACCATTGATGATGGGTAAATACACAGGCTCCCCATCCCCCATGACGGTATTAATCCCATCTTCCTAGGGTATTTATACCTGCCTTAATCCTTTTAGCTCAACGAGGTGGCTGGGTTACTCAATCGACGATCTGGGGGACGGGGAGTCGTGTTTACAACAATGGGTCGTCTACGACGACCTCAGAGCCCCCCACGACAAATTGTCGTCTTTTTTACCCTTCATGAAAATTTATGAAAAGAAGTAATCTGAGTTAAGCTGTGGGCGTGGAGTCATGGTTGGCGTGGGGGCGTGGAGGGGCGTGGGCTTGGGTAAACGAGTGATGAGGATGATTTATGATCATATTGGTCTCCTGACGGGGTATTGTAGCCTCCTGACAGTGTATTGTGGCCATGATAGTGTATTGTAGCTGACGGTGTATTGTGACCTGATGGTGTGTATTGTGGCCTGGTGTGTATTGTGGCCTGGTGTGTATTGTGGCCTGGTGTGTATTGTGGCCTGACGGTGTGTAGTGTGGCCTGACGGTGTGCATTGTGGCCTGATGGTGTGTACTGTGGCCTGATGGTGTGTATTGTGGCCTGATGGTGTATTAACACAGTCACTAACACAGTCACTTAACACAGTCACTAACACAGTCACTTAACACAGTCACATACAGTCACTAACAGTCACTTAACACAGTCACTAACACAGTCACCTAACACAGTCACTTAATACTGTCACTAACACAGTCACTTAACACAGTCACTAACACAGTCACTAACAGTCACTTAACACAGTCAATTAACACTGTCACTTAACAATCACTTAACACAGTCCCTAACAGTCACTTAACATAGTCACTTAACAAAGTCACCTAACACAGCCGCTTAATACAGTCACTTAACACAGTCACCTAACACAAACAACATCACAGTCACTTAACACAGTCACCTAACACCGCCCAGAAAATCGAGGACTGAGCCTCCATAATTTCTTGACCTGAATAACCCACATGGGTTTGGCGCTTACTGAAAGTTTATCGTATAAATATACTACACACACATTTACTGAAGTCTGGCTGCTGGACTTCAGTAAATGTCCTGGTCCTGACGGAGTACTGCTGAGGTTCCAAGAATGCCCAAGGACTCCCCCGGGAGTAGTAGGACCTACCACAGAGGTACACAGAAAGACCCGTGTGCCCTATTTTGCACCAGGAGTGCTGCTGGCTCGACCCTCCGTTCCTCTAATGACCTGACAAACACTCTTCCTCGTTGTACTCACACAATTGTTAGAGCGAGTGATTAAGTCCAGTCAACGCGTCCAAAGCTTGTTCTGGAGATACACAGGTGTTGTATAAGGGGATGCAGGTGTTGTGTCAGGGATGCAGGTGTTGTGTCAGGGGATACAGGTGTTGTGTCAGGGATGCAGGTGTTGTGTCAGGGGATACAGGTGTTGTGTCAGGGGATACAGGTGTTGTGTCAGGGGATACAGGTGTTGTGTCAGGGGATACAGGTGTTGTCAGGGGATACAGGTGTTGTGTCAGGGGATACAGGTGTTGTCAGGGGATACAGGTGTTGTCAGGGGATACAGGTGTTGTGTCAGGGGATACAGGTGTTGTGTCACGGAATACAGGTGTTGTGTAAAACAATACAAGTGTTGTGTCAGAGGATACAGGTGTTGTGTTTCAGGGTATACTGATGCATTTATTAAATATATATATATATATATATATATATATATATATATATATATATATATATATATAGAATGGGGTCCACCTCTAGTGCAAATTATGGGACCCATAGCATCGGAGAAGTGGATAAAAAGGCTTCAAGGAAGAATATTTGGATTTCTTCCTGAAGCCATTTGAATATTCCACTTCTCTTACCACCCCATCTTTTCATTCTTTTTTTTTTACCAATAAGTATATTTTATTACATAATATGGTACAAAAGATTTAAGAGATACATTGTTGATATAAAGATGGCATATACAGTACACGAGGTGTGAGAGATACATGTCTAGTACATATTGTTACATGTTTGTCACTGATTATAATGCGAAAATCTCATCCAGCTCCTCAGAGCTGGGGCGCGTGCCCAAAATACACCATGCATTACCCCTCTGAACAGCAGCGCTGAGTCGCTGGAACAGAAAACTAGCTGCCCTGGGGTCCCTAGTTACCCTGTTGAGTCTTTTGCCCAGCTTCTTGAGGACCTTAGATGCACTCTTTCCCCATGAGCCAAGGGTCTCCGAGCCTATGGGAACAAACATATAATGATGGGCAAGTTCTCCATATTTTCTAGATTTTTGGGACTCCCTGAAGGTGGCAGCTGCCCCCTCCTTCCTTCCTGGTGTATTGGAGATAGGTATCAGCCAAGGTAGATGCACATGTGTAGTCCCACACCACCTGCTTGCCGTCTGTCCAGGCTTGAAGGATGATACCATCTGGATGCTTTTGGCTGCCATCAGATCTGCATAGTTGGGGTGGCTCCCTTACTGCTGGGCATCCGGCTGTTGTGAGACTCCTCTTGATAATGTTATTAACCTCTTCATGTCTTGCAATCTTTTCCTAGGTCTGCTGCTTCACTGCCACAAATACACCTGTGTTCGGCGATAATAGGGGCGGCAAGTGGAAGGGCAACACCAATGCGGATGGTCTGTGGGTCGAGGCGTGTGCCAAGGCTGGAGTTGGGAACAACCAACAGAAAGTCCCCTGCATGATGAGCTCTCACTGCCAGGAGGCGGGCTCTATCCTTCCCTGACACACTCTGAAGCATTCCTGAGGATATATTCTCTACTATTGGGCCATCCCTGTGCGACTGTTTGTAGTTGTTAGGGGGAGCAGGCCTGGTTTCAGAGCCCGTTAGATTATCCCAGATCCTGGCTCCGTCAACGAACGTTTGGTCATGGATTCCAATCTTGTCCCTAAGATGTTCAGGGAGAATCGCTGCTACAAGCCCTCTGGATGCAATGCATGATTACAAGAAAGCAGGTAGCGCAATCTGGGACGACTTGCGGACGACCAATGCCTCCTAGTCTGACGGGGAGTGTAGCTTGGTCCCACTGCCCATCTTCTAGAGTAAGGTTAAGTACGTTAGTAAAGATCTGCCTCAGGATACTGTCATATTCGTGCAGTATAGGGTTATCATGTGAAGGAGGACATCTTAGGAAATATGTCACCCTGGGCAGACTCAAAGCATTTTGTGAGAAGGTACAAGGCATCATTGCTGTCAAGATTGCCTATTCGTTGTTCCATTCTCCTCAATTCTTCCAGTTTCTTCCTGAGAATTGTGTCAATGGCATCGCTTCCCAGAGGTGCTCCAAGCAAGACACTATTTGTAGGGGCAATGACTGTTGCTCCTGGTAGTTTTGATCTCACTGCATCTATCACTTGTTGATTGACTGAGATGATTTCACATTTGGATGGATTCAGGATGAGACCCATTTCCTGTCCCCGTGTCATCACCTGTGTAAGATAATCTAGAAGGGACTCCTTTGTACCTGCTAGTGTGCCATCATCTAGGAGCCAGATGTTTAGCTCACTGGTCAGTCTGACTGTGATTTCCCTAACTGCTATACAGAAGAGAAATGGTGCGAGAGGGTCCCCTTGCTGGACACCCTCTGATGATGTGATTTCATGCTCTCCAAACAGGAGCATTGATTCCTTGCTATATCCAGCTGAAACAAAAGGGAAGAGACCTGGGAAATGTTCTTGTACAGCTGCTAATACCACGTCTCTTTTCAGGAGATTAAATGCATTCTTGAAATCTAATTTTACCACTGCATTGTCCTCAGGCAGGTTGTCGATATACGCCCTTGTTGCATGAACCGCTGCTTCACTTCCTTGAGAGACCCCAAAGCCAAGCTGGTTTGGTTGAAGCATGATGGCCGCCTCTGATATATATATATATATATATATATATATATATATATATATATATATATATATATATATATATATATATATATATATATATTATATATTATATATATATATATATATATATATATATATATATATATATATATATATATATATATATATATATATATATATATATATATATATATATATATATATATTTATATATATAAACCATTAAACCAAAAATAATTATTGATCTAAAGTGTAAACAGATTTTTTGTTATTTTTTTTGCCCCATTAGAGCTATTAAAGACACAACCTCGCTCTCCGATGTAAACAAACGCTTAGATCTGTGTGTCTACCTCTTCTTACTGGAGAGCATTTAGAGTGTTTTTCCTAGGTAATTAGTCCCGCTCTTCTGCTAATTATCCATCCTTCGTTCTTGATTCATTTTAACTGGTAATAAAAGAACAGAACCACATGGGGTGATGAAGAGGAGACACTTTATAACTACGACAACGTTTAGTTCTGCGTAGAGCTTGAAGAGCGAAAATGGTGTCTCGATAAAAGCTTGTTCCTCAGCATGTATCTTTTTTTGTCCTCAGCATGTCTTTTCTTGTCCTCAGCATGTCTTTTTTTGTTCTCAGCATGTCTTTTCTTGTTCTCAGCATGTCTTCTCTTGTCCTCAGTATGTGTCTTTTCTTGTCCTCAGACACACGTCCATTTGACACGATCAACTACCTCCGACACTTGTATGCGTGAAAGAGGCGGCACCAGGAGCCGTGATTCGACCACCAACGCCCTGCAGCTACAAATAGGCGAGGTGATTACTAGTAGGCGAGGTGACTCGATAGGTGAGGAGAGTACGAATAGGTGAGACAGAGGAGGTAAAGGTCAAGCCTCAGCAAGATGTGCGCTTCAACCTTATCAAGGTATACAGCTTAATAAAACCCTTATTCAAGTTATTTACAGCTACGCTTGTCAAGCCCAACCTTGCCAGTCAAGCACTCCTTACCTAAAAGTCTGTCAAACCACCTACGACCACGTCTGTCAACCTAACCTTGCCAGTCAAGCACTCCTTACCTACAATCAATGTACCTACAACAACGTCTGCAAAACTACTTAGAGTTAGATTAGATTTTGCCACCGAAGTGGCTAGTTTATTGGGCACCCCATACCCATCCTGTGAAGGAGGGCAAAGCAAGAGCATACGGATACACAAAAGACCTAGGAACTAGGCCCCAAAAGTTTTACAGGAGTACATCTGGATTTATATCTACAGCTCACTTATGTTACAAGAAAATTTGGGAAATTTGTTTAATATGTGTCAAACCACGTAAACCTACGTTTGTCAAACTACCTGAAACCTCGTCTGTCAAACTACCTACAACCACACTCACATGACTACAAAAGGTCGAGCGGGTTTGACAGGTGGGCGTGGCTGAGGGAGGATGAATAGATGGGATGGAGTAGGGATTAAGGAGGATTGAGAGGGAGTGGGGGCTGGCAGGATGATGGGCTCCACAGTTGGTGTGTGGGTGGGGAGGGAGGGACGTTTGGGTTTGGGCCGGGGGGAAGGGGTTCCAAAGTTGTAGGTTTTGCGTGGGCGGGGGAGTGAGCTGGTGACCACACCCTCCAAGGGTCAACCTTGACCTTGAGAACGGCAAAACTTGACTCCCAAGCGGTGTCAGTGTTGCCAGGGCTACATGGGTTAATTTATACCTGAAGTAAACTTAAAGGTAAACTTCAGGTATGAGTCAACACTCGCTGAAGTTTGTTACCGTGAGTTATATTCTTAATATTGTGATATATTAAAGTGTAAACTGGCTTTAGAATATATATAATAAAGAACAGATTCTCTGGATTAGACAATAACTTGTCAGCATAATATTTGGTTAAAACTGGTTGAGATATGTTAGTTACATTTTGTTAAATCTCTGAATGTTACACTGTTAACTGTTAGTCTATGTTAAAACTATTGTGTATGCACAAGACTCATTGGTGGAGGGCAAGTCTTGCCTACAAATATTATCAATTATGTATACATAAAAATTATACATATTATTCTAGCGACGTTTCGCTTATCAGGTCGATATTAGGTCTTTATCAAGTCACGTACTTAAAAACTAAATGGTTCTACCTAAAGCGAAACGTTGTTTATAGGGTTTGCAAAATTTGCTTAGAACTATTAATGATGGTCTCATTATGCATCCGTGAGGATTTTTCTTTTTTCATCTCCTGATTTTTCAAGAGAAACAGTCACATGAAGAGGAAAAAAAATACAACTCACGAGAGGAACCATTAGAAGTATGCTAATTTTCTTCGAAGGCCAAGACGAGTGGGATGGAGAAATATTTTTTTTCCTGCTGAGGAGTGAGTGTTGGACTCATATGGGTGTTGAGGCGAGATAATCTGACAGCCATTAGGGCCAGTCAAGGCGGTGTAATTACTGTTACACACTCAAGTGGGCACCAACAAATGGCTGGCCCTGCTGCCAGCCCGCTGCAGGCACAGCTATTGTGATTCAAGTATACCAAGTGGGTGGAGAGGTGGGGTGAGCAGTGATGGTGTGTGTGTGTGTGTGTGGACACACGAAGTGTGGCAGGGACACAGGGAGTGAGGCAGGAATCACAGGAGAATATATATATATATATATATATATATATATATATATATATATATATATATATATATATATATATATATATATATATATATATGTCGTGCCGAATAGGTAAAACTGGTCAATTAGAAAGAACTTATTTAAAATTAAGTCCTTTCTAAAATTTTCTCCTATACGTTTAAAGATATATATTTTTTTAATTTATGTTAATGTAAAAAAATAATAATTTTGTACCAAAAGAACCTTAGTAAACTTACCTAACCTTATTATAACAAGCAGAATTTAATTTAGCCTAACCCAACTAAATATATTTTAGATAAGTTTACAATAATATAATAAACACATACAATGAATTTTTTTTTTTTCGTTAGGTTCTGAATTTTTCCGAAATTATTGCATGCACAAACGTTCGCTTGTCTTATTCGGCAAGAGAGATGAGAGATGAGCCATAGAAGTGACGAAGGGAACAAGGTGGGTCGTGCATTGAGGCATTTGTGGAGACAGAATTTTATCCATGGAGGCAAAAAGGGTAATGTACCAGAGAATAGTGGTACCAACACTGTTATATGGGTGTGAAGCATGGCTTTTGAATGTTGCAGCGAGGAGGAGGCTAGAGGCAGTGGAGGAGGCTAGAGGCAGTGGAGATGTTGTGTTTGAGAGCAATATGTGGTGTAAATATTATGCAGAGAGAATTCTTCAAAGTTTGTGGATTAGGAGGAGGTATGGAGTTACCATACCTATTATTCAGAGGACTGAGGAAGGGTTGCTGAGGCAGTTTGGACATTAAGAAAAGATGGAAAAAATAGAATGACTAGGAGGGCTTATAAATCTGTGGTTGAGGGAAGGATGGGACGGGATTGTCCTAGGAAAGATTGGAGGGAGGGGGTAAAGGAGGTTTTGAGTGATAGGGGCTTGGACATCCAACAGGCTTGTGTGAGCATGTTAGACTGGGGTGAATGGAGGCAAGTGGTTTGTATGATTTGACGTTCAGTTGGAGTGTTAACGATGTAACATGAAGGGATTCAGGGAAACCGATGAGATTAAGATTATATCAGAACTGTGAGCCGAGTTTGGCTTCACAAATATAACGAAGCCTTTCTGAGAGGTGCTTTTATGTCAGTGAAGGACGTTTCCTTTGAGATTCGGAGCTACCATCCCCTGTCTTAGATCAAACCTGATTACCTCTCGTTTCCTATACTCTACATGACGCAAAACGAGTTTAACGCTTCTCTATGTATATACCGTGGGCAGAGTTAGGTGCCACGGACAAATATGAAAGCTTAATTTACGTTGTCATGTTTAATCCTCTTAATGGTTCAGCGAGCACAGAGTGGCAGTGGGCCACAAGTATTTCGCTCACGTCTTTGTTACCATTGTTAAAGGTTCCATCTTCCTCATTTGAGAAATTATCCAACAAAACAAGTAGTTTTTTTTTCTTTACCTTTTGTACAGAAGAAACTGTAACATCCTTCAAATTTCTTTGATGGCTTTTTTCCTCTCACTGACTCTCTTGTTTACCGTAAGATGTTTAACATTTAAGCTCCGCTGAGCGTCAGTAGAAACTTTTGTTTTTTCATAATAATAATAATAATAATACAATCGGAACTACGCGTTAAACCCACAAGGTCCATACAGAGCTGTTTTTCCTCGACGAGCAAAACACCGCCACCACCTCTGATGCCAGTCTGTTTGCTAAGTGATCACTAGTCTCTACCTGTAAACAACGTCTCTCTCCTGATGTACATATTTTTCTTAATGATTCTAGTGGCACTGGCCTCATTCTATCAAGGCACTAGTTGGTCTCATTCTATCAAGGCACTGGCCTCATTCTATCAAGGCACTAGTTGGTCTCATTCTATCAAGGCACTAGTTGGTCTCATTCTATCAAGGCACTAGTTGGTCTCATTCTATCAAGGCACTACTTGGTCTCATTCTATCAAGGCACTACTTGGTCTCATTCTATCAAGGCACTAGTTGGTCTCATTCTATCAAGGCACTAGTTGGTCTCATTATATCAAGGCACTAGTTGGTCTCATTCTATCAAGGCACTAGTTGGTCTCATTCTATTAAGGCACTAGTTGGTCTCAATCTATCAAGGCACTAGTTGGTCTCATTCTATCAAGGCACTAGCTGGTCTCATTCTTACGAGGCCCTTGTTTAAGCCTGTCACTCATTACTTTTTTCCCACCAAATTTAAAAAAACGTCAGGATTTGCTTACAGCACATGTCTGTGGCTGTAGCTAAAATTGGTCGCTTTGATGGTAAAGACGAAACTATAATTTTTTTTAATAAATGTAAAAACTCTTTGAATGGCATGTATATTCTTGGCTCTATCAGTGTTGTAAAACTTTGCCGGTTGCAGTTTGCCAGTAATTAACATTCCAGATCTTTCAAACACGGTCCAGATGGGTGCGGCTCTCTCCCTCTTCCTCTCTCTCCCATCTCTTTCTCTCTCTCTCAGTCCGAAAGGGCGCGGCTCTCTCGTCTCATCTCCCCCACGTAATAATAGCGATTTCTGGGAAGCAAAAAAACTTCTGTTCCACGAACATTATTTCTCCGACGCCCGAGTGTAAGAAGTAGCTACGGGGGGAGGAACCCTCGCAGGTGAGGGAGGAACCCTCGCAGGTGAGGGAGGAACCCTCGCAGGTGAGGGAGGAACCCTCGCAGGTGAGGGAGGAACCCCTCACAGGTAAGGGAGGAACCCCCCTCACAGGTGAGGGAGGAACCCTCGCAGGTGAGGGAGGAACCCCTCACAGGTAAGGGAGGAACCCCCTCACAGGTGAGGGAGGAACCCTCGCAGGTGAGAGATAAACCCCTCACTGGTGAGGAGATATCCTCACCTTTCAGTGATCCTAAAACAAATATTTCCCATTGTAATTCACATAATTCTGCAGTGAAACAGAAGAAACCTGAAATTTTCTATACGGAAAACAAATTCATCAAAAAGCCAGTATAAATACAATGGATAAGAGGATTTTATACCACATGACTTTTAAAGTTAGCCTAGTGTGTTATTATTATTATTTTATTATCATCATTATAGGGAATAGCCTTTTTCGTAGAAGTCCTGGTCAACCAGACTGTTGTTACCAGCGAGACGTAGACCTACATAGCTATTAACAACCTAGCAATTCTGGCACTTTGTTTCAAAAAGAGGTACGATACTTTCTAGACAAAGGCCACAGTGTGACACTAAGGGTCACACTCTCTTTACTCTCCGACACTTAAGCAAATAATCAAGATCTTAGTACAAGAAAAAAAAAGCCAAACGGTAATAGCAGATAAACAAGAAATTGTTTAAAATTAAAATAAGATACGCATGATAGAGACACTGAACCCGACGTCCCTTGAGCAGTCAGCATTAACTGAAACAAATCCAATGAGAGAAGTAGTGAGATTAGAGCCGCCGTGATCTTGACAAAAGACCAACAAGAGATATTGATGAGGAACTTCAGGAGGCTCACCCGTGATTTGATTTGGGGAATTCAATCATTCACGGAGAGGAAGGAAGCCTTTACTGATGATCCTTCCACCTTCTCTGTTACCTCTTATCTATATTTGTTACACAATAACCGCACTAAAGAGGTACAAAACGAAGACGAAAGATTATTTTTATCAATTTAAGCGTTAACCCCAAAAGGGTCGTACAGCGCTGCAGGGAGGTGAAAGTGAGAATGTGCAATGTATAAGAAGGAATAAACAAGAAGAGGAAGAAAGAAGACACGAATAAGCCAAGCATTTACCGCATATTGCCACAAGATTGGACTAACACTCAGGTACTTATTTACTGGCAAGTGAGGCAACAAGTGGTTATAAAGACATGTAATACAGACCATGCCTGTACTTTACACCGCGCTTCCCTCTTTACTTAGCTTTATAAAGTCTAAGGAAAATGTAATAAATCTAGGAAAACAGGAGTCTGATGTCAGGTCACTTGTGACGTCGTAAGGACGGGGCCTTGTGTGAGGTTACCTAGCAAGGGGTTTGCCTTAGCATGGGTTATTTAGGTTGGTTATTGGGGTTTAAAGACTACCGACTACACTTAAGTCATTAAGGCTATACGTAACCTTTTAACCACCAGACAAGAATACTTTAATACCTAAATTAGGGATTAAACTCTCAGCATATATACGCTGATATATACACTTGTCGGTGTATATATCTTGAGTTAGCCTGGGTCTACTCAATGGTGGTGTATTCCCTAGTGATGGCTGATTCCAAACACGTCCTCCTATCCTTGTCATCCTCTTTTAAAATCTGTCCTCCACGACAACAGGTGTGCGAGTAAAACAAAGTAACGCATGGACCCACGAAATCGTAGTGACACGATTGCAAACAAACCATATCTGGAATTCAACGGACATTATCTCTGTGGATCGTAACTCTAGAGGGTCTGACACAAGTAACCGGGTGCTCTTCGATCCTCGGTTTCCCTAATAAATTTATAGCCAGCTCTTTCAGGAACTTAGATCACTCCTCTCCAAACACCAGGACCCCCGTAACGATTTGTGTAGTCTGTGGTAGCTGGCCTCTTGAGACCTGAAGCTAGCAACACCCCCTCCTTCTGATCTGCTGTTTTTAAGATACGTGTCTCCGGTTGTATGTGCTCATGTGTAGACTCACCATCTGTCTAAGGTAAACATGGTGACTCCGTGGAAGATGAATGCCCTTTCCATGAAAGGAAACCCACATATTGCTACTACGTTCCCACTTACTGCCTCTACGCTCCCACATACTGAATATACGCTCACACGTACTACCTCTACGCCCCCACATATTGACACTACGTTCCCACATACTGCCTCTACACTCCCACATATTGCCTCAACGCCCACATACCGCCTCTACGCTCCCACATACTGCCTCTACGCTCCCACATACTGCCTCTACACTCCCACATATTGCCTCAACGCTCCCACATACTGCCTCTACGCTCCCACATATTGCCTCTACGCTGCTCCAATAAAGCTCTCTGTAGAGTTCCTTAGGGCGCAACAATGGTCAATGTTTGGGAAAAACATCGTCCAATGTTAGGGCGAAACATCGTCCAATGTTAGGGCGAAACATCTTCCAATGGTGGAGCGAAACATCGTCCAATGTTAGGGCGAAACATCTTCCAATGTTAGAGCGAAACATCGTCCAATGTTAGAGCGAAACATTGTTCAATGTTGGGGCGAAACATCGTCCAATATTAGGGCGAAAAATCTTCCAATGTTAGGGCAAAACATCGTCCAATGCTAGAGCGAAATATCATCCAATGTTAGAGCGAAACATCGTCCAATGTTAGAGCGAAACACGGTCCAGTGTATCTACGGTTTTAGTCCCGTAAGCAAAACGCTTTTCAATCAACTTTTTTTTTTTTTGTTCTGCACTGCCAGTAAAAAGTTAAAATAGCCTTGTTGTGTCTTCAGCTCTTGGACCCGTCATGTGTGCCTCTGTAACCTCTGCAACCACGACCAACCATAATAGTGCCTCTGCAATCACGGCCAACCATAATAGTGCCTCTGCAATCACGGCCAACCATAATAGTGCCTCTGCAATCACGGCCAACCGTAATAGTGCCTCTGCAACCACGACCAACCATAGTGACCGAGTGGGCGAGACAGTGAGTGGACAGTCACAGTTTTCTTGTCACTTTCAAAGTCTGCAGTCTGAAATTTACCCGAATACTGACATTAAGGATATTTTATTCCCTAATACGGAGGTTAAAGCAAATTCTCGGTGTATATACACTGAGAGATATACACTGCTAGGTGTATATACACTGCGAGATATACATTGCTAGGTGTATATACACTGAGAGATATACACTGCTAGGTGTATATACAGAGATATACACTGCTAGATGTATATACACTGAGATATATACACTGCTAGGTGTATATGCACCGAGATATACTGCTAGGTGTATATACACTGAGAGATACACTGCTAGGTGTATATACACTGAGAGATATACACTGCTAGGTGTATATACACAGATATACACTGCTAGATGTATACACTGAGTGGTATACTACTCTTGGTTTGTTTACAATGAGAGATACTTCTCGGTGTATATTCACTAAGTAATATGTTTTTCTTGGTGTGTATACACTGAGAGATGTATTTCTAGTTTAATATACTTTGTGATATACTCATCTTGGTGAATATAAGCTGATACAGGTGACAGCTGAGAGAATAATCTACATCCTTTAACATTTATCCATGCGGTATTATCCTTGAGTCATGAATTTCAGAGAATCTGACCTTATTTGTTCTATCAAGCCTTCTGAATAAGGTGTGTGGTATCATTAGGCAAATAGATACGAAGATCAGCTAATGAGACGTGTTTTACGGCTACGTTTCGCTCTCCAGGTGCTTTATAAAGCCAAAACATCGTGACTGAGGTCGCTAGGTTATGCTCTTGTAGTTTATCCTTTTGTGCGTGTGTGTGTGTGTGTGTGTGTGATAACAAACAGTGTAAGTGGGCAAGTGGGCGGTGAGTAAATGGCTTGAACAGGTGAGTCTTTATTTATACCCACTCAAAGCAGGTCTCATCTTCCGTTCCTGCTTCCTGAGAGGATATATATATATATATATATATATATATATATATATTATATATATATATATATATATATATATATATATATATATATATATATATATATATATATATATATATATATATATATATATATATTCATAAAATATAGGAGGTACCACCTCTGGAACTGGACTGGGGACTTTCATCCTCAGAGAAAAGAATAAACTTCAGGGAAAACTCGAGGTTCTCCTCGAAGCTGTTTGAATATTTTCTTCTCCTACCACCCCCTATATTATACATTCTATGTGAACTTTATTTAAAGACAGAATACACTGACAAAAATACAATGGAGAATAGAACAACATAAATAACATCTCAGAGCCTACATCTGTAATACTTCATCCAGCTCCCCGGCGGTGGACCACGTGCCCAGAATGCTGCAGGCATTTCCCCTCTGGATCGCAACACTGCGTCTCTGAAAGAGGAAGTTGGCCGTTCTGTGATCCTTAGTTTCTGTGACGAGCTTTTCACCCAGGTCTTTGAAGATTTTAGAGCACACTTGCGCAATGCTCCAAGGGTCTCTGACCCTACTGGGATGAACTTATAGCAAGGGGGCACGCCTTCATATTTGCGGATCTTCTGGGTCTCCCTGTAACTGGCGGCTCCACCCCCTTCAGCTTCAGAGAATGGCAAGTAGGTGTCCGCCAAAGTGGCAGCAAAGGTGTAGTCCCATGCAATCTGCTTACCATCCTTCCAGGGTAGCATAGTGACTCCAACAGGACGCTTTTGACTTCTGTCAGACCTCTGTACTTGGGGTTCCCGTTCAGCTGGGCAACGGGCTGTGGCGAGACTTATCTTTATGATGTCGCTGACCTCCTCATGTCTAGCATACTTCCCTTCTGATGTGTGACACACGAGACCAAGCAGTCCGAATTGATCAGCAGACGCCCTGCCGCAAATACACCTATGTTCGGTGAGTATGGGGGCAGCTAGGCGAAGAGCAACACCAATCCGAATGGCCTGAGGGTGAGTCGAGTGCCCAGGGAGGAATTGGGAACAGCTAAAAGGAAATCTCCTAATGTGGTGCCTTCACCGCTAGGAGACGAGCTTTGTCCTTTCCTGAAGCGTTGGTGAGCACTGTGTTGGCATTTTTTTTTCATTCTCGGTTTGTCCCAGTGGAACTGTTTGTGCTCTTTGAGAGGAACTAGTCTGCTTGAGGGGGTCCACAAGGGTGTCCCACATCATGGCTGTTTGAGCTCCTACCGCACCTCTCAAGCGTTCGGGGACAATCTCCTTGACTAGTCCACTGGAAGCCAAACACGAGGACAGAAATACAGGTAAAGCTACCTGCTCATTCATACATCATTGCATGATATTAGTAGCCTTGCTTAGCTCTCTCATATTATGGTAGCTGTTCATTGGTGCGTTAACCTGATACATGGATACTTTTGTCAGTTTTCTTGGTAAATATTCTCTTTCTCTCTTTGTGCTAAGAGGTACACAATACTACACATAGTGCTGAGGTGTACACATGGTACTGAGGTGTACACATGGTACTGAGGTGTACACATGACACTGAGATGTACACTTCGGGCCTTCCCACTAATTACCATTTTCTTCCATGTTTCTCCTACATTATCTCATCTGGTTAATTGCTCTGAGTATCCCCTATATTATTTCTTCTATTTCTTTCAAGTTCTCAGTAATTACCCTGATTATCTCCTTTATTCTCTCCTCTGTGACTTTGTTGATCCTCTCTTCCATTCTTATTTGCAACTCTTCGTAATGAATTACTTTTTGTATTTGACGTCCATATATTTTGTACATCTTTCTGTTTTTAACTGTCCCCCACCTCATTCCTTTCTTATTTTATCTCATTATTTTAAGTGTACTCACCTATTTGTGGTTGCAGGGAGTCGAGTCATAGCTCCTGGCCCAGCCTCTTCACTGATCGCTACTGAGTCCTCTCTCTCCCTGTTCCATGAGCTTTATCATACCTCGTCTTAAAACTATATATGGTTCCTGCCTCCACTACGTCACTTGCCAGACTATTCCACTTCCTGACAACTCTATGACTAAAGAAATACTTCCTAACATCTCTTTGACTCATCTGAGTCCTCAACTTCCAATTGTGACCCCTTGTTTCTGTGTTCCATCTCTGGAACATCCTGTCTCTGTCCACCTTGTTAATTCCTCGCAGTATTTTGTATGTCGTTATCATGTCTCCCATAATCCTCCTGTCCTCCAGTGTCTGATGTGTGTGTGTGTGTGTACTCACCTAGTTGTGGTTGCAGGGGTCGATTCACAGCTCCTGACCCCGCCTCTTCACTGGTCGCTACTAGGTCACTCTTCCCGCTCCATGATCTTTATCATGTGATAAATGGTTTTGAAAACCGACACGTTGAAGATTGAGACACTTATGCAACATATGGCATAAGTGTCTCAATCTTCAACTTGTCGGTTTTCAAAACCATTTATCACATCTGCCAGACACTGCAACATCATGGGATCTTGATACAAGAAATTCTTCAATACTTGTCCAACCTTTGGACGAAGACCTACTTCGACTAGTGGATGATACCACTATGACCCCGCCTCCTCCTGATTCGCCTCACCTGACTACAGTATATACTAAGCCACTTCTACGGCCTTATGCTGTACTTTTTACAAGATTGATGGACTGAACACATCGACTCCAGGCTGAGAGACTGATTACCTCAAACTCCTCCTCTCCTTACACCTTTCTGCTTTGTATTGGACTGATGAAGCCACTGTGTGGCGAAACGTTTCCTTAATAAAGATTCCCATATGTTGCATAAGTGTCTCAATCTTCAGCTTTATCATACCTCTTCTTAAAGCTATGTACGGATTCAGCTTCCACTACATCACTTCCCAGACTATTCCACTTCCTGACAACTCTGTGACTGAAGAAATACTTCCTAACATCCCTGTGATTCATCTGAGTCTTCAACTTCCAACTGTGACCCCTTGTTGTTGTGTCCCATCTCTGAAACGTCCTCTCTCTGTCCACCTTGTCAATTCCTCTCAGTATTTTATATGTCGTTATCATATCCCCCCTAATTCTCCTGTCTTCCATTGTCGTCAGGTCGATTTCCCTTAACCTCTCCTCGTAGGACATACCCCTTAGCTCCGGGACTAGTCTTGTTGCAAACCTCTGCACTTTCTCTAGTATCCTTACATGCTTGGCTAGGTGTGGGTTCCAAACTGGTGCTGCATACTCCAATATGGGCCTAACGTGCACAGTGTACAGGGTCCTGAACGATTCCTTATTATGATGTAGGAATGCTGTTCTTAGGTTTGCTAGGCGCCCATATGCTGCAGCAGTTATTTGGTTGATGTGCGCCTCCGGAGATGTGCCCGGTGTTATACTCACACCAAGATCCTTTTCCTTGAGTGAGGCTTGTAGTCTCTGGCCCCCTAGACTGTATTCCGCCTGTGGTCTTCTTTCCCTTTCCCCAATCGTCATGACTTTGCACTTGGTGGGGTTGAACTCCAGGAGCCAGTTGTTGGGACCAGGCCTGCAGCTTGTCCAGATCCCTTTGTCGTTCTGCCTGGTCCTCGTCCGATTGAATTTTTCTCATCAACTTCACATCATCTGCAAACATGGACACTTCTGAGTCATAGTCCTTCCGTCATGTTGTTCACAAATACCAGAAACAGCACCGTTCCTAGGACTGACCCCTGTGGCACCCCACTCGTTACAGGCGCCAACTCTGACACCTCGCCACGTACCATGACTCGCTGTTGTCTTCCTGACAGGTATTCCCTCATCCATTGTAGTGCCTTCCCTGTTATCCCTGCCTGGTCCTCCAGCTTTTGCACTAATCTCTTGTGGAACTTTGTCAAATGCCTTCTTACAGTCCAAGAAAATGCAATCTACCCACCCCTCTCTCTCGTGTCTTACTGCTGTCACCCTGTCATAGAAGTCCAGTAGGTTTAGTGTGTGTACTGTTAGTTTGTGTGTGTGTGTGTGTGTGTGTGTGTGTGTGTGTGTGTGTGTACTCACCTAATTGTGGTTGCAGGGGTCGAGACTCAGCTCCTGGCCTGGCCTGGACTGAGAGGAATCGACAAGGCGGACAGAGAGAGGATGTTTCAGAGATAGGACACAACAACAATGGGTCACAGTTGGAAGTTGAAGACTCAGATGAATCACAGGGATGTTAGGAAGTATTTCTTCAGTCACAGAGTTGTCAGGAAGTGGAATAGTCTGGAAAGTGATGTAGTGGAGGCTGGATCCGTACATAGCTTTAAGAAGAGGTATGATAAAGCTGAAGATTGAGACAGTTATGCAACATATGGGAATCTATATTAAGGAAACGTGTGTGTGTGTGTGTGTGCGTGTGTAAGTGTGTATGTGTACATAACTCTTTCCCTCTGATTTCCAAAAGCTTGCCTATTTAAATAGCCCCCTTTATACACTTACAGATTTGTGTAGTCAGTGGACATATCATAAGTGAAACTGCATGTGCTAAGAGTGTGTAATAAATATAGGTAAGGGGTGGAGGGGTGATGCTGCCTCTTCTGCCTCCTGCTCTGAGGCCTGGGAGGACTGAGCCTTACCTCTCTCCCCACTCGGTCACCCCCATCACCTAGCGACTCCACCCTTCACCCATTAATTTCACTCCCCATGCATCTCTAGTGCACAGTTGTCATGGCTACACTCCCTCACCACTCACTGACATGCCCTCCCGGCAATGGTCATGTTTTTGGCAGTGGCTGTGGGCAAAAAATGTGGATAATTCTCTCCAGTTGTCATCATACCGCGTGTCCTCAGCCCTCAGTGTTGCCACAGCTAGCTCCCCGGTTAGTTCAAGACACGCCCAATGTGACACGTGCGCCGATAAGGAAGTATTTCCTTCTCGCCATAACTTTAGCGTTTATTAGCTTTCCAAAAGTATTTTGAGCTTTCCTATCACAATATCACAAGCATTCAGGCACTACTAATGTGATGTTTTATGTAAATGTGCTCTTTCTCTCACAGTGATGTTTACACACGTAAACATTCTTTAAATCCATTATAAATGTTATAAATATTGACGTCTATGAGTTACTTACCTTCACTGCAGGTATCCATCCTTCACTCGGGTCCTCGGAACATTACCGGTCACAAAATTCACATAAATTTTCTTGCTACGCGCAGTAGCGACGGTTTGCTAATGCCACATATTTCTTCGGTGGCTCTTGTGTGTGTGTGTGTGTGTATGTATTTGTGTGTATGTATATATATATATGCTTGTGTATGTATGTGTATGTGTGTTTGTATTGGTGTTCCGCGTTCACTCTCACCTATATCTAAGGCCACATAACTCTCGGGGTGTAAATCCAATCCCGTAAATATTTAATTTTAATTTGAAGTGTAAATTCTATTCATATGAATTTTTTTTCAGAGTCACAGGGCTTATTGGGTTATAATTTTGTGTCTTTGCAGTCCCCTGCCAGCGCCTTATACATTGTTCAGATTGATAAAATAAATTTTCAGCGTTTATTAAAATATGCTTAACTTCTAGCGTATATCTTTTATATCATCACTTAAACTTAAAATAATGTCAACTCTATTTATATTATCAGTTATTATATCCAATTATGTTAAGAATAAAATACTCCAGGTTAAAAAAAAGGTTCCTTAAAAATTACACAATCTTGATTTTTTTACAAAGTTTCTTGTGGCTTCCTGTCTTGAGCTCCCACAACAGGATTTGCGAATAGCCAAATTCTAATTAACTATTTTTTCTGTTATACAACACATTCTTTTATTTTGGTCGCCGAAACTACAACTGGATTTAATTTTTTTTTGAAGTTTCAGTGAGATTGCTTTCAAAAATCTAGTGGCAGAGATCTAGGTTCTAGAAAGTCTGCATTAAAAAGATTCGATGGCCAATGCTCTTCCGTGGGAAGTGATCTCTCGAGGAAGCCGGAGATAATACCTTATACAATGTAATGGAAGAATGTCAGCACAGTGGCTGAGTGTCTGCAAGATCCTGTAATCTCAACCCAGGGATCAGACACTTGATCTTGTTGATAGGTCTATGCTATCAGTGTGTGAGGTGAGTATCGTCGTCGGTCGAGGGGGAGTTAGCCTATCAGGTATTATTGGGAAGACGTGAAATCTGATTTCTCAATTCTTGCTAACTCGCTCCCTCGTGGTAGAACAATTAAATATACAATTCAGAGGGTTTTATTTTCAACAATCCCCAACAAAAAATTGCTTTGAGCAAGTGCCTGGTGTCAACAAATGCCTGACATATATTGCAATAAAACAGGTGTCATGAATGGCCACAACTCAGCGAGTATTTACGGTCACGTGGTTGGGTTTCCTTCTATGAACCACACTGTGGTGGTGTCAAAACTGTCCAGATAACTCTCCTAGCTAAGCTACGGTAGCCACTAATTAGTGTGACATCACTTGGACGTCACTGGAAGAAAAACGTGGCAGTTGTGCTTCTTGTTGATAGTGTATTTTTCTTGGCGTAATCTAATATTAATTAAGGAAGACGTTCATGGTTTCACCATTGTGCATAACAGTGCAGTGGTCGATCATGTTGTGCGAGCAGGTGTTATTAGGGCAATTAGTCACTCATCACATTCAGGTATCACAATCAATATGAGCCACGTGGTGCAGGGTAAGGTAGGCCCCGTGGTGAGGTGGTGTAGGGGTGAGAGTAGCGTGCAGGGGGTCCCTGCCTCGTGGGGGTATGCAACTGCAGCTTTAAAGAGCGCGTCTCCCGCCCCTCCTCTTACTTCACTATTGACTCCCCCACCAGGCTGAGGTGCACACTGCTGCTGCTGCTGCTGCTGCTGCGGCAGCGGCTCCTGCTGTAGTGCTGGTGCTAGGTGGTGCGTTCCAGGGATGATATACCGTGCACGTGGTGGTGCTTGTGGTGGTGGTGGTGCAAGTGATGTGCAAGGTGCTTGTCACGCGTGGGTCCGACAAGGTGTCGCGGTGCAATTCACACGAAATAAACAAGAACACAACAACTGAAATATCAGAACGCGGTGCGTGCATGAAGCAGCAAGTAAAACTCTCAGTGTCTTTGGTGCAGTGAGGTGCGTTAGAGTAGATCTGGCCGGGGCCAGGTGCAGTATCCAACAAACGGTACAAAAGCGTGACAAGAAAACACAAACAACATAAAAGACTGTGCCCTTGGCGGAGCAGCGGCAGCGCGTGTTCGGCCGCCGCGGCGCTGACAGGGTCTGGGCGGTGGCTAGGGCGGTGTGGCGGCGGCGGTGGCGGGCGGAGGGTCCGCCCAGGGGCGTGGGCCGTATTGATTGTGGGGCGTCCGGCCACCGCTTGTACACCGGTGTACCGCCCTCCTACCTCACCTCACTGTCCCCGCCCCTCTCTCCCTCACACCTCACTGTCCCCGCCCCTCTCTCCCTCACACCTCACTGTCCCCGCCCCTCTCTCCCTCACACCTCACTGTCCCCGCCCCTCTCTCCCTCACACCTCACTGTCCCCGCCCCTCTCTCCCTCACACCTCACTGTCCCGGCCCCTCTCTCCCTCACACCTCACTGTCCCCGCCCCTCTCTCCCTCACACCTCACTGTCCCCGCCCCTCTCTCCCTCACACCTCACTGTCCCCGCCCCTCTCTCCCTCACACCTCACTATCCCCGCCCTCTCTCCTCACACCTCACTGTCCCCGCCCCTCTCCCTCACACCTCATTGTACCTGCCCTCTCTCCTCACACCTCACTGTCCCGCCCTCTCTTCCTCACACTTCATTGTCCCCGTCCCTCTTTCCTCACATCTCACTGTCCCGTCCCCCTCCCTCACACCTCACTGTCCCCGCCCTCTCCTCACACCTCATTGTCCCCGCCCTCCTCACACCTCATTGTCCCTGCCCTCTCTCCCTCACACCTCACTGTCCCCGCCCTCTTTCCTCACACCTCAGTCCCCGCCCTCTCCTTCATACCTCACTGTCCCGCTCCTCTCTCCCTCACACCTCACTGTCCCCGCCCCTTCTCTCCCTCACACCTCACTGTCCCCGCCCTCTCTCCCTCACACCTCACTGTCACCGCCCCTCTCTCCCTCACACTTCACTGTCCTCACCCCTCACACTTCACTGTCCTCACCCCTCACATTTCACTGTTTTCGTCCCTCACACTTCTCTATCCTCGCCCTCACACTTCACTGCCCTCGCTCCTACACTTCACTCTCCCTCCTCACACTTCACTGTCCTCGCTCCTCACACTTCACTGTCCTCGCTCCTCACACTTCACTGTCCTCGCCCTCACACTTCACTGTCCTCGCCCCTCACACTTCACTGTCCTCGCCCCTCACACTTCACTGTCCTCGCTCCTCACACTTCACTGTCCTCGCCCCTCACACTTCACTGTCCTCGCTCCTCACACTTCACTGTCCTCGCTCACACTTCACTGTCCTCGCCCCTCACACTTCACTGTTCTCGCTCCTCACACTTCACTGTCCTCGCTCCTCACACTTCCCTGTCCTCGCTCCTCACTTCACTGTCCTCGCTCCTCACACTTCACTGTCCTCGCTCCTCACACTTCACTGTCCTCGCCCCTCACACTTCACTGTCCTCGCTCCTCACACTTCATTGACCTCGCTCCTCACACTTCATTGTCCACGCCCCTCACTCTGCTGTCCTCGTCCCTCACACTTCACTGTCCTTGCTCCTCACACTTCACTGTCTCGCTCCTCACAATTCACTGTCCTCGCTCCTCACACTTCACTGTCCTCGTCCCTCACACTTCACTGTCCTTGCTCCTCACACTTCACTGTCCTCGCTCCTCACACTTCACTGTCCTCGTCCCTCACACTTCACTGTCCTTGCTCCTCACACTTCACTGTCCTCGCTCCTCACACTTCACTGTCCTCGCCCCCTCACACTTCACTGTCCTCGCCCCTTACACTTCATTGTCCTCGTCCCTCACACTTCACTGCCCTTGCTCCTCACACTTCACTGTCCTCGTTCCTCACACTTCACTGTCCTCGTTCCTCACACTTCACTGTCCTTGCTCCTCACACTTCACTGTCCTCGCTCTCACACTTCACTGTCCTTGCTCTCACACTTCACTGTCCTCGCTCCTCACACTTCACTGTCCTCGTTCCTCACACTTCACTGTCCTCGCTCCTCACACTTCACTGTCCTTGCTCCTCACACTTCACTGTCCTCGCTCCTCACACTTCACTGGCCTCGCCCCCTCACACTTCACTGTCCTCGCCCCCTCACACTTCACTGTCCTCGCCCCCTCACACTTCACTGTCCTCGCCCTTACACTTCATTGTCCTCGTCCCTCACACTTCACTGTCCTCGCTCCTCACACTTCACTGTCCTTGCTCCTCACACTTCACTGTCCTCGTTCCTCACACTTCACTGTCCTCGTTCCTCACACTTCACTGTCCTTGCTCCTCACACTTCACTCTCCTTGCTCCTCACACTTCACTGTCCTCGTTCCTCACACTTCACTGTCCTTGCTCCTCACACTTCACTCTCCTTGCTCCTCACACTTCACTGTCCTCGTTCCTCACACTTCACTGTCCTTGCTCCTCACACTTCACTGTCCTCGTTCCTCACACTTCACTGTCCTTGCTCCTCACACTTCACTGTCCTCGTTCCTCACACTTCACTGTCCTTGCTCCTCACACTTCACTCTCTTTGCTCCTCACACTTCACTGTCCTCGTTCCTCACACTTCACTGTCCTTGCTCCTCACACTTCACTGTCCTTGCTCCTCACACTTCACTCTCCTTGCTCCTCACACTTCACTGTCCTCGTTCCTCACACTTCACTGTCCTCGTTCCTCACACTTCACTGTCCTTGCTCCTCACACTTCACTGTCCTTGCTCCTCACAGTTCACTGTCCTTGCTCCTCACACTTCACTCTCCTTGCTCCTCACACTTCACTGTCCTCGTTCCTCACACTTCACTGTCCTTGCTCCTCACACTTCACTCTCCTTGCTCCTCACACTTCACTGTCCTCGTTCCTCACACTTCATTGTCCTCGTTCCTCACACTTCACTGTCCTCGCCCCTCACACTTCATTGTCCTCGCTCCTCACATTCCTTAAGAATGTAAATAGAATTGATTTCACTTTTATTGTAGTCAAATTGAATTGGTGTGGGTGTGTGTGCGCGCGTGTACTCATCACCTGTATGTACTGTATATGGTTGCGTCTTAGCTCCTGGCCCCCGTCTTCACTAGTCGTTACCGGGTTTGCAGTCTCTTGGTTTCGAGAACCTTATCGTACCACTTAAACATATGTGTGGATTTTAAGTTTAAGGCTGAAAAAATACTTCCTAACATCCCTGTGACTGTTTTCAACTTCCAGCCGTGCCATCTCTCAAGCAATCTGTTAATGTCTAGCCTCTCGATTTCTCTCAGTATATTGTACGTTGTTATCATATATCCCTTAGTCCTCCAGTCATCAGGTATAGTTCCCTTAATAGAACATAACCCCTTATCTCCGGGACTAGTCTCGTTGCAAATCTCTGCACTGTCTCAAATTTCGTGACATGCTTCATTTGTGTGGGTTCCATTCTGGTGCTGCATACTCCACTAAGAGAACCCATACCACGGGCGGGGCTTGAACTTGCGGTTCGTGAGTCCAATAAGACCCCAATATATGCAGTATACAGTGCCACGAAAGCTTATATAATTGTCAGACGCAAGTTATTCGGTTGGTGTACACCCCAGATACAATGCTCAACCTGAGGTCCTTAAGTAAGGTTTGCGGCTTTTGCCTTACATCCTGTACTCCGTCTGCAGTCTTCTTTGCCCTCAACCAATCTTCATAACTTTGCACTTGCTGGAGTTAAAATCCAGTAGCCACTTGTCAGACCAGACCTGAAGTCTGGCCAGGTCCAGATGTAGTCTTTCTTGGTCCTCACCTGTTCACATTCTCCTCATTATTTTTACATCTCATTATTTTTACATCAACAGGGATACAAAAAGACACAATACCGTGATTGAAACAATACACAAATAACCCCCACATAGGAGAGAGGAGCTTACGACGACGTTTCGGTCCGACTTGGATCATTTACAGTCACACAGTATGACTTTGTAAATGGTCTAAGTCGGACCAAAACGTCGTCGTAAGCTCCTCTCTCCTATGTGTGGGTTATTTGTGAACAGGGATACCTTTGACTATCTCTCCCATCATGTCTCACACGTATAAAAGAAATAGTACCAGTCCTAATACTGATCCTTGTGGAACCCCACTCTTCACTCGTGTCCATTCCAGTACCTCTTCTCTTACGATCACTCGTTGTTTCCTTCTTGTTACGTATTCCTTGATCCAATGTAGCTTTTGTCCGAGTCTCTTGTGAGGAGATGTGTCAAAAGACTTCTTACAGTTCAAAAAAGTATGCAATCTATCCATCCCTCTCTCTCCTGCCTCACTGGGGTTGAATTCCATGGGTAAGAGTGTTTGGATGCCTGTGAGTGCGCGTGTACGCTCCTGGCCCCCACCTCTCAACTTGCTGCTTGACAGATTCCCACGTAGCCTCGTAGGCCCTATCGTACCTATTCTTAAAACTACGTATGGAGTTTGCCTTCACCACTTCTTCATCGAGGTCATTCCACTTCCTGACCACTCTGCGGCTAAAAAAATATTTTCTGACATTCCTGTGACTCATATGTCTAACTTCCAACTGTGTCCTCAAGCACCAGTTTCTCACCTCTCGATCAATTTATTCCTGTCCGCCCTACCACGGTCCTCTTGCATATTTTTTATGTTGTTATCATGTCTCCAGGCTCTTCTATCTTCTAATATCGTCAGCCTTAGACACACTACGCCCTTGTCTTAAAGTAGACAGACTACGCCCCAATCTTGAAGTAGACACACCACGCCCTCGCCTGCAACCCACACCCCGTACGCCCACTTTTGCAACTCACGCCCGAAACACAAAATCAATATTCACGGGGAAGCACTAAACCAGTAGGGGTCACACCGAGAAATGGGAGGGGAGTAGATTCTATCTTAGTGGAAGATTGCTCCGGTTCCTTAGATCAAGAGCCCTTCACCAGCATCAAGGCACCCTTGAAATGAGATCTTCCAAAAATAATCTGCTTTTTAAGCAAATTGTTTTTTCGAGATGAGAACATCGGCCATTGATGTCCCATTGACGTTACTGAGAAACATCCTACCAGCACAGGAAGCTGTCTAAAAACGAGTGATGTCGAGGGTCTTCCCTAGGTGACACTGACCTCTGGTGACACTGACATCATAATGCTGCCTAAATAATGTGATGTCGCCAGGTGACACCGACCTCTGGTATACAGCAAGTGACACTGTTATCATGGGGCTGCCTACAGCATGTAATGCCACTAGGTGACACCGACCTCTGGTATGTCGTAGGTGACACTGGTATCACGGGGCTGTCTAGAGCATGTGATGTCACGGCTCCTCTTCTCTAAGTGACACTGACCTCTGTCACGTCCTAGGTGGCACTGACATCATAGTGCTGCCAACAGCAGCTGTGATGTCACGGTTCATCCCTAATGACATACTTCTGGCATGTCCTAAGTGACACATACTTCTAGCACGTCCTAAGTGACACTGACCAACGCCCAGTACTTGCAGTTCACTAGTGTAATTGTTGGTGTCGAGTCGCGGTTCCTGGCTCTCGCATCTCAGCTGCTCCCTCACAACTAAACACTCCCTAAACTCCCACAGGCTGAAGAAGTATTTTCTGCCATATTCTAAGGTCAATCCACACCATCTTCTCCCAGGTCCACGCCTTGAAAACTCTTTTTAACTGCTCTATCATGTCCCATGATTATCTCTATCACCGTAATAATGTCTTCTCTGCTCTCTGGTATTTCCGTCAACGATTTGTATAATCTTGTACTTACTGTGAAGTTAAACAGGTACACGTCTAACCATTCCTCCTGTCTGCACATGTCCTATCGCAACCTTCCCTTTCTTTTCTAATATTTATTCTACTCACTGACTTTACTTCGTCTGTAAACAGGCTAAGATATTAAGCCCTCTGTCTCGTCGGATGTGTCGTTTATGATCAGAAACAGTAGCGGTCTTGGAATGAAACCATGCGGAACACCCTTCTTGACATTCGCCGAACTCGTCTGTTTCGACACTTCTTCCTGGACTGTCTCTCCCCGTCTTTCCCCGCTTAAATATTTCTTGTTCAGCAAAGTATATTTTTTTGGTTATCCTCACATGCTATACCAACAAGTCTATTTAGTAGAAAAGTCCAGAAATATGCAGTCAATATATCCCTAACCTACATGCTTAATTTCAATCACCCTAACATAAAACACCAGTAAGATGAATAAAACTCAACACCTGGGTATCCTTATTGACATGACGTTTCACATACGCAGTAGGCTTCTTTAAATAAATACAGAGAACATTTAAATACTGAAGACAGTGAACGAAGTGGAGAGGTAAAAGCAACAACAAAATATTTAACTTACCATAACGGAAGAATAACAAAAATAAGAGATACAAAGTGAGTGCTCAACACAGCCTTCAAGTCTGTATTTACAACAGATCATAACACCAACAACTTATTTTTAAGGCCTGAATATGAAAGTACAATAAAGAAATTAGCAGTCTTGACATTCTAAAATACTTTGAAGAGCATAATATTAACAAATCCAACAGGCCAGATGAGCTACCTGCTAGTTGTGAAAGAATATAGATACCAAATCGTTAAACCACTAACACTACTTAAAAGACAACAAGGTACCAAAACACAGGAAACTTGCAAATGTCACAATACCGGAAACTACCAAATATCACAATACCAGAAGGTAGTAAATATCACAATACCAGAAAGTAGCAAATGTCACTCCATTAGTTTTACGTCGATTTAAGATAAACAAATGGAGATTGTAATTGGGGACAAGATCTCATTTTTTTGGTATCATAATAACATGGATTTCGCAACAAAAGATTATGCCTGATTAACTTACTCAATTTTACAATCATGTATACAAAAACTGGGACGGAAAAACTCAACAGATGTGGTTCCCCAATGAAGTTTCCTGGCCAAACTATAGGTACGTGTTATTGTCGACAAACTTCATGGATGGCTCGCAGTAGTGCTGGCTTGGTAATACAGTTGTAGATGCGTGGAACAAAGTCCTAAGTAGCATCACTGAAGCGAATAATTTGAATAGTTTCAAATATAGGTTGTACAGGCACACGAGTGGGTGTGGTTGGGTTTGAACTGGACTTGCCTAGCATGGGCCAAAAGACCTAATGTAGTGCTCCACTGTTCTTATATTGTTAAATGTACATATTTCATGACCTGAATAACTCTTTGGAGTTCGTCTAAATTAATGTCTTGATATATATATATATATATATATATATATATATATATATATATATATATATATATATATATATATATATATATATATATATATATATATATATATATATGCTTTATTTCTTTATATGAAGACAACAATCATTTTTTGCAAGTATTTTTTATTGTTATGTCGTATGTAGTTATTGACAGTAACAATTTATGTATGACTGATCAAACGTTTTGATTCGCAAGTTTATCTTTTTTTTTCCTACGGGAATTATGTTATATAGTGAAGTTAAATACTTAAGACGGAGAATTAAACTGTTCTGTCTGTATGATTTTATCTCGGATATTATTTATAAACAGTTGTTTTTCACATATGTACACAGGAGTTACACGGTTGATTCTGCAAAACGTCAAGGAACACACGATCAACACAGGTTTGGGTACCACTGATCTACATAATACATGGCAGTCTTTAATCTAGATGGAAGAAGATAGTCCTCAGCAGACTGCCTTGGTGTAGACTTTGCTAGTCCGCACATACACACACACACACAATCTGGAGTGATATAGTGGACGCAGGATTCATACATTGATTTAAGAAGAGGTACGATAAAGCTCTTGGAGCAGGGAGAGAGAGTGTGGACCTAGTAGCGATCAGCGAAGAGGCGGGGCCAGGCGCTGTGAATCGACCCCTGCAACCACATATAGGTGAGTACATATAGGTGAGTACCTCACTCTCTCACGTCTTTCCCCTCGTCGTCTCATATATCCGGCCCATCTCTGCTATTGTACTCAGTCACTCACATTCTCCAAACATCTGAGTCGGCAGATGTGTGTCCCAAAAGCCGCCAGATATACTTCTCATCGGCCTGCCGCTCCGCTTCCTCCATCCATCCTATGTAACTTTTCCCTCTATCACTGTTCTCAGTGAGGCTACCTATCTCAACTATGACACTCCCTCTCGCTTATACACACAAACTATGATATTCACCTCTCACGTAAACATTTAAACTATATTACTACTTCTCACTTTAACATACAAACTATGACACGCACTCTAGTTTAAATACGAATTATGATATTCCCTCTATAAACTGTCTTGTGCTTTTACATACAAACTATAAAACTCTTGTGTTTATACATACAAACTATAAAACTCTTGTTTATACATATAAATTATAAAAATATATTGAGCTTATACAAACTATAAAACTCTCTTGTGTTTATACATGCCAAGTATGATGTTCTTTCTCTCTTACTAATACAACTTTGATATTCCCTGCCATGTGCATACAACCTACGATACGCCCTCTCGCTTGCGCATACAAAATATAGTCCAATACATCAATTAACAATACTGAAGTTTAAAATTATTCTTTACGTTTAAATGTAAAAAAATGGTCTGGATAGGCTAATCATAATCTACTCAAAACTACTGCAAGGTGTCACGTCCTCTTTCCTGACGAACAAAACACCACTGTCACTAACAACTAGAATCATAAAAACAAACAAAAAATCTCGTATTTGATACAAGACGAAGGGATCCGTGTATGATCCTCGGACCAGGCAAGACATATGTATGTTTAAGTCTGCTCACACCTGCTGCCCCTAATCACCTTAAATTAAGTAAATAGGCACCCAGGGGTTAGTCGACTGTTGAAGGTGGCATCCTGTGCAATGGTAGTGCCTTAGATAGGACTGGGCCTATAAATGAGCTGTGGTTAGATAACAGCTCATAGCCTATAAATGAGCTGAGGTAGAATAGCAGCTTATAGCCTATAAATGAGCTGAGGTAGGATAACAACTCATAGCCTATAAATGAGCTGAGGTATGATAACAGCTCACAGCCTATAAATGAACTAAGATAACAGCTCATAGCCTATAAATCAGCGGTGGGCAAACTACGGCCCGCCAAAGGTTTTCATGCGGCACGCCAAGATGAAGTTATATACTCACGTTATTTGGGGACAAAATGTTAGTAATTTTGAAAAAAAAAGTTACCACGCAACGCCAAATAATATTGTGGAACATTAACACGTTACTCGCAAATGGCTAATCTGGCAACTTTGCTGTACCCACAAATGATTATACATTGGTCAACAACCAAAATGCTTCCGAGACCAGAGAAGCAATTTCCAACTAATTTTAGGTCACTGATGATGAATATTATAGTTAAAATTGTTTGTTAGCTCTACTTTTCAATATACACCTACGTGTCACAACAGGTTGCAACAGGCTTGCGGCAGTGTGTTTCTTACCACACTCACAGTCTCATGACCTTCATTATTGCTCCAGCAGTCATAGAAGGTGGTTGTGCTGTCCAAGTTTATATTTTGAGGTAAAAGATAGGAGAATTTCTTAGCCAAACATTTTTTAAGCTTATAATAAATATTCACTGAGCAAGCTATTGATATGCATGTGAGGCATATTATATTAATTTTATTTTCCTACTGAATGATATAAATACTTCAATCATTGGAGTCTAGGATGAACAATGTTCAACATCCACCTCTCATTGAACCAAACAAAATTTTGTTACCACCACCACACATAAAACTGAGGCTCATGTAAAAGCTATGGACAAATCCGGTCAGGGATTCAAGTAATATATAACATCAAAATTTCCCTCATTGAGCGACGCTAATATAAGAGAGGGAGTCTTCAATGGTCCTCAGATTCGAGAGCTTCTTAAAGATGGTGACTTTGAATCAGACCTTCATGGGGAGAAGAATGCTGCTTGGGAAGCATTCAAGTTAGTGGCGAAGGGATTTCTGGGAAACAGAAGGGAAGGCAACTATGAAGAATTGGTGGAAAACCTCATCAAGGCTTACAAGAACATGGGATATAACATGTCACTTTAAATCCACTTTTTGGACTCGCATATATATATTTTTTTTCCAGCGAACTGTGGGGCAGTTAGTGACGAACATGGTGAAAGGTTTCACCAAAATATTTCAACCATGGAAAAATGGTACCAGGGCAAATAGGGCACAAGAATGCTTGCAGCCTATTGCTGGATATAGGTAAAAGATGATTATTCAGCCCACTATAAGCGTCATGCAAAAAGGCAGAGAGTAGGTACGACGTTTAAAACATACTGACATATATTTTACGTTATAATAAAATACGTGTAATCAAATATTACATGTCTCGTATCTTTAAACCTATAGCCAATAAGCATTTTTCAAGGTGATATTTGGATTCAGGACATGAAAATACATAAGAATTAACTTATCTCATTTAGGAAGTATACAACTTTTCAAAAAATGTCGACACTGATAATTATCAGTGTTGCCAGACTGGGCTACAAATTTTATAGGCTATAAACCTTAAAAATTCGAAATTAAATAGTTGTGGGATATATCTGTTCCTACTGAACAAATGTAATTCAATATCGTTGTGAAGTTTCTATTTTAAACAAATAATAGTTTTTTTCTTTAAAAACGTTTTATTTTGGCTATTTTAAATATTAATTATTTTACTTAATATACTATGCGGCCCCTTAAAATTGTGAATTTCTGAATGTGGCTCCTGCACTGAATTTTGCCCACCCCTGCTATAAATGAGCTAAGATAACAGTTCATAGCCTATAAATGAACTAAGATAACAGTTCATAACCTATAAATGAACTAAGATAACAGCTCATAACCTATAAATGAACTAAGATAACAGCTCATAGCCTATAAATGAACTAAGATAACAGTTCATAGCCTATAAATGAACTAAGATAACAGTTCATAGCCTATAAATTAACTAAGATAACAGCTCATAGCCTATAAATGAGCTGAAGTAGGATAACAGCTCTTAGCCTGTAAATGAGCTGAAGTAGGATAACAGCTCTTAGCCTGTAAATGAGCTGAGGTAAGATAACAGCTCACAGCCTGTAAATTCAACAGTGTAAGAGAGAACTTAGTTGTCAAATTATTTAAAAAATGTCTGAAATTGTAGCCTTTCTGTTACGACACATACTTAAGACCAAATTTACTCCACTCTTTGAGGAATTTATGTCAATTAGGTTAATATATATAATATACCCGAATGCTATATTAAAATTCACGGGGAAGCGCTAAATCCGCACGGGTCACACAGCGCCTGGAGAATGGCAGGAAATCAATTTTAATTGGAGAACGGGGAAGAGTCGCTCTAATTCTGTGAATCAAGAGCCGTTCACCAGCATCAAGGTATTTCCCTTCAGGGATTTATAATGTTGGTATTTTTTTTTTTTGCGGCATTGTATGTTGGTTGGTTGGATAACGGGGTTTAAAGCCTATCTACTACACGAAGGTGAACGGCAAAATTTTCACCACACAAGAATACTGTAATCCCTAAAATAAAGATTAAGGTAAAGTCGGTGTGTATATCCCGTATACATGTTCTCATGTCTCATTTAGTACGTTTGCGTATACAGGGTTCATACACCCATTCAGTTCTAAACGCTCACTTGCGATTTATTGCTGCATTGCTTGCTATCTCCATTATCTACGTATTAAAGATTTAATTATAGAAGCTTATTCATTTGCGATTAGTTTTTGTATTGTTTCGCATCTCAACACAATTAGTATTAAAGATTAAGAAAACTTACCTGACGATGTTACCACATCTTGTGCCTCCTGGAAACAGGGTCACTTATCTCGGTGTTATCCGCAGATCCACGGCTAAAATCTCTCACTATAAGCTGAGGTACGACCACTGGATATTTCTAGCGCTATATCAATGACGTATGTCCTCGGATGATCAGTATTTCCTATTAATAAACGAGATATATATCACCACGGCATTACCGCCGCTGAGGCTTGCCCTCGCACATGCGCTCTCGTTCCTTCTCAAATCTGATCCAGAAAAATAAAGTCGCAGGAAAAAATGTCAGAAAAAAGGTCACAGAAAAAAGTCACAGGAGAAAAAATAGCAATGCAAGCCTAAAGTAACAATGAATATATATGTACTGCCACGATATTATGTGAGATGTTTTCAATCTCTAAACGTCATGTGGAGATTGACTGATTTCAAATGTTTTTGTTTCGTTGTCTTACTGTGTAAAGCCCTCATATATAAACTGTGTTGTCAGTGTGTACAAGTCATGTACCGTCAGTTAATAATTGATTTAAAATATTTTTTGTTTTATTACTTAATTGTTTATGGTATTTTAATAAAATGGTACTTTTTTTCCAGTGACTTTTTTTCCTAGTCAAAACTGTGACTTGTTTTCTGTGATTTTTTTTTCCAGTGACTTTTTTTTCCCCTAGCCAAAATTGTGACTTATTTTCTGTGGGTTTTTTCCAGTAACTTTTTTTCCTAGCCAAAATTGTGACTTATTTTTTTGTGACTTTTTTTCCAGTGTCTTAAATTTCTGGACACCCTCAAATCCACACTTTATTTTCTTCTCATTTTTCCATGGTAACTATTTCTCACTTTTCCCTCTTATTATACTACGTAATTCCAGTATTAACTTCAAAATTGATTTTCATATATCATAAGTTTCGCTAAGATGTTTGTTAATACGACAATAACGTTAATAACACGAGATGAGGCACAACAACTCTGGCTTGGGATTGGTTAAAAAAAATGAGGGTGTGTCTCTTTCCCAGCTTTTTAATTGGTTGGTTAATTTCCATCATTATTACACGCAGGGTAAGCGCTAAACCCGTAGGGGTATTTATAGCCCCACTGGAATGGGAGGCAGTTAGGTTTGATCCAAGGAAAGGGAGGGTTGCTATAAGAATTAAGGAATCACGGTTGTCCAGATATGTGAATAGAGGATCGAGCCTCCACCAGTTCTTGTGCTGAATCATCCTATACGGGTTTAGCGCTTCCTGAAAATATAATAATAATAATAATAGCACTAATAAGAATAGTAATATTCATAATAATTACAAAAATAATAATAAAAATAATAATAGCATAATAATAGTAGCACTAATAAGAATAGTAAAAATATTGATAATAATTACAAAAATATAATAATAATAATAATAATAATAATAATAATAATAATAATAATAATAATAATAATAATAATAATAATAATAATAGTTAAAATATTGATAATAATTACAAAAAATATATAATACTACTAATAATAATAATAATAATAATAATAATAATAATAATAATAATAATAATAATAATAATAATAATAATAATAATAATAATAATAATAATAGCAGCTTCACATTTGCTGAAGAGGGCCTCAGTTGGAGGTCAAATATACAGACAACTTATAAGTCATGTCTGTGTGTGCGCGAGAGGGCACTAACCTCATTGCTAAGTGATCATTATCTTGGTGATCATTACTTATCGCTACTAATCATTATTGATCATTATCACCTGTGATAATGATTATTCTCACAGGATAACGCAGACATCTGCAGGATAACGTGGGTATATAACGAATTTTCCCATAGGATGACATGGATAATTTGTTTATTCACCTTCAAGTGTTGAATAAAATTTAAATGATTTAATGATTTTTTTTCCCTTCCTCCAAACTTTCGTTCGTAACATGAGAATGCCTCTTCCGATCGACTTCAACTTTTGAACGCTGTTTTACAGTACCTGGGAAAGGGTCCATGGAACTACTGACACGCGCAACTGCCCCATGATCAGTTATACAACCCATTCCGAATATCTTGGAATGGATCCGATAACTTTAAAAAGCCTAATCTGTTTGGCTTCAAATATTCAACACTGTTGAATTTACAGGCCAAGAGCTGGTATCTTACCTCAGCTCATTTCAAAGCCCTGCCCTGGCCAATGCCTGGTAAAGAACTGAGCCGCGGGGGCGTTGACCCCCGGAACACCCTACAGGTATACTCCAGGTAGGTAGGAAGGTATACTAACACCCCCCAGGATGCGACCCACAACAGTCGACTAACACCTGGGTACCTACTTACTTCTAGGTGAACAGGGGCAACATGTGTAAGGAATATATACTCAATGTTTCCAGCCGTGCCGGTGATCGAACCACGGACCCTCAGTATGTAAGTTGAGGGCGGAGAATATTGTTCAGGTATGTAGGTGCACAAGTGCAAATTTTGTGTAAAATAAAGAATAAAAAAGCCACAATACCGTGACTGGAACAGTACACAAATAACCCTCACATGGGAGAGAGGAACTTACCCGCCTACAATAAAGGCATCAAAATAACCAAACAATCATTTGTTTACACAAATAACCCCCACATATAAGATATAAAAGGCGATATAAAAGTCACACATACGACATAAAAGTTACAATAATCTGAAATTTTATAGTGAAACAAATTCATGAAAAGATATGTGTGTGTGTGTGTGCCAAACGAGACGCTGAAGGGCAGCATCGGATAATCTCAAGATAAATGGATTAGCCGGCGCCCACAAGGACTCCATCTTGTGTGAAGGGGATCTAAGTCCATCACAGAGAGGATCGTGTCAGCTGGACAAACCTCAGAAGGGCAACGGGTGTTCATTCTTCCGTCTATTGTCTGTGTTTACCTTCCTCTGTAAGTAGCAAGGTGTCGGCAAGCAATGACGTGGGAGTGTTTGTCACTCTGGATAACATTGTAAGAATGTATCTCTTTAAGAGGTGCTGCCTTGATACCGGCGAAGGGCTCTTGATATAAAGAAGCGAAATTATCCTCCCCTTCCTTGGAAAGAGCCAGAATACCTCCCAGTCCTCGTTTTGCTCTTCCACATCAATATGTCTGGATGAGAAATGTTTGGGAAATCTCATACAACATAATATCAATATATATATATATATATATATATATATATATATATATATATATATATATATATATATATATATATATATATATATATATAAAGTGGGTGTGAGACGACCGGTGTGTAAAAAGAATGATTAACTATTGAAACAGAGCGAGCGTGAAGAAAAAAAGAGTGAAAACATGATTCTCCCGGACACTTGCAGTAACTAAGAACTAACAGCAGCGGTAAAAATCAAGAAGTGCGGCAGCGCCCCTCCATGGGCAGCATTCAGAGGGATTTGGTGCAGCATTTAGTGGATACAACTAGTACAGCAGCTTGTGCAGCATCGAGTGGACGTAGAACGGCATAAGGTAGCGTTTATAAGTATAAATTAAGAGTATAGCCTAATGCAGCATCCAGAGAACGGAGATAAGCATGGTGCAGCATCCAGGGTATGTATAACAGAAGAGAACAGCTTGGTGCATCATGAAGGGGAGGGGGAACAGCAGCCTAGTGCAGCATTCATAGGAAAATATATTTACGAACGTGCTTGCAAATTTTATAAACATTATGTATACTATAAATAAAACAAGCAGTATACGTATTATACATAATACAAACAGTATTGCTAATAATATACGAGGTACAACAGAATACCATCAGTGTCTTGTACATATTTGACAAATATTTTTAGTAGCCTATCAGTTTTAGTTCATTTGGCCTTTAATTAATTTTTCACAGATATATAATTAAAGTACAGTGCTATTGTTTATATCTAGAGGGTAAAAATATACAACGTAATGGTTCTCCCTGCTAGTTTGGAGAAATTTGTAATTAATGTAAATTATCCGGTGATGCGGAATCTAATATTATCAAAACTTAATCACGTTTAAATCCAGTTATTAATATGATTCCATTTGCATTTTTTTTTCTGTCGCTCGTATCGTAATGGAGAACATACCATTCCTGGAGACTGGGAGGTAATTAGGTGTGATCCTCCGAAGGAAAGAGTAGGTTCAGTTCCTTGGACCAAGAACTCTTCACCATCATCAAGGCGGCCCCTCTACCTTTTGGAGGGTTAGGTTAGGTAGGTTTGTCAGGAAACAGGACAAGTGTTTCCTGACGCGGGTCTTAGTTATATGATGACCTCCAGCTGGAGCTGGAGCTTTTGGTTATCTCACCGAAGCCTTCCACTGGCTTACCGGTCCACCCCTTTAAAAATTATGGTTAAGATTATAACCTTTTTTGCTAAATTTGAAGAGTGTGACAAGTGTTACATTGAAAAAGAACAAAAAGGTACAGTACCGTGAATAGAACAACACATAAATAGCCCGGTCCAACTGTGAGCGAAACGTCGTCGTAAGCTCCCCTCTCCTACGTGCGGGCTATTTATGTATTATTTCACTGAAGAAACTAATGATTGGCAGCACCCACTGAAATAACTAAGATACTGGTGATAACTTCGAGTCCACACAGCAAGTGCGTGCAGAGAGCACTCGAATAATTTCGTTGACGCTAAAGTGTTAATGGGATGCAACTTTTGTACAGCAGAGTGATAAATAAAATAAAGAGATGCTTTATTTCCCCAGGATACATATTTTTTACAGAATTGGATGAACTTGTATAGTACACGTGGAAAGCCCTATATATATATATATATATATATATATATATATATATATATATATATATATATATATATATATATATATATATATATATATATATATATATATATATATATATATATATATATATATATATATATATATATATATATATATATATATATATATATATATATATATATATATATATATATACATATATACATATAATATATATATATATAATATATATATATATATATATATATATATATATATATATATATATATATATATATATATAGTGTTAGATGGACACGGGGAACATCGAAGAGTGATCTGTGTCTAGTGTTATGGTCATGTGTCCTGTTAAAATTGGTAAGGAGAAGTTTGAGTGATGGGTTAATATTTGCATAGAGTGTTCTATGTATGTAGTAGGCACAGTAAAAAGTATGAATGTCTTGTATGGTGACCAAGTTTAGATTTTTGAAAATTGGTGGAGTATGTTGTCTGGAGTGTGAATGTGTTATCATTCTAACTGCTGCGATGCGACCCACACCAGTCGACTAACACCCAAGTACCTACTTACTGCTAGGTGAACATGGACAGCAGGTGTCCTAAGGAAACACGTCCAAATGTTTCCACCCGTATCAAGGATCGAAACCCCTGGTTGTCTTCAAGAGGGAGCTGGACAGATACCAAAAGTTCTTACGTTGGATTACGTACGGCCAGCAGTAACAGCCTCGTTGTGGGTCACAGCATGGGAAGAGGACTCAAGGATCCTAATGAAAATAAGCCAGGCTGATGACAGTGGCTTTATTGGGGTATCCTGAGTTACTAACCCTCCAGGTTAATAATCCGAGCACATCATCTCGTTAGAAGCAAATTATTGAAGTGGTTGCAGAATAACCCTGAGGAGGGAGGGTGACTTTTTGGGCTATCCTAAGTTATTTACACTCATGTTACTATGTATGATAACTGTACTTATGTGTACATGTACCTAAATAAACTTACACTCTTCTCTCATGAAACATTAAGAGAAAACGGAACTCTTGTAAGGGGAAACACCAATAATATCAACCTGGCGAGCGTATTAGTAATACTACTCTATTTCTACAAGTGCATGATACAACTTATACAGACCATAGCTGACATCAGTGACTTACTATACAGAAAGCTCCGTGTTATGCATTTCGGGCAACTTAGGTTAATTTTGTCCTCAGGATGCGACCCAGACCAGTCGTCTAACACTTGGGTACTTATTTGCTGTTAGGTGAACATGGACAGCAGGTGTCTTAAGGAAATACGTCCAATGTTTCCATTGCACATAAGTACAATTATCATACATAGTAACATATGTGTAAATTACCTAGGATAACCCAAAAAAGTCATTGTCTTCCAGCCAGGCTGAGGGATTGACTGTCTTCCAGCCAGGCTGAGGGATTGACTCTCTTCCAGCCAGGCTGAGGGATTGACTGTCTTCCAGCCAGGCTGAGGGATTGACTCTCTTCCAGCCAGGCTGAGGGATTGATTCTCCTCCAGCCAGGCTGAGAGACTGCTTTCCTCACTCTGCCTCTCATCTTCGTCTACAAGTGATTTATTTTTATTGGGGTCTTTGTCATATCTTATTATTTAAAGCCTAGTTGTAAGATCGGACGATACCAAAATTTTTTTTCCGATTACCGATACTAAATTTTAGGCCTATATAGATATCGACATTAGCCAGTACCAATACTTTGACACACCTCTAAGACAGATACCGTAATCCTAGGAGACTTTATTCTGAATATTTCCCACAAGGGAGGTTCCTTACCTGGAGTATACCTGGAGAGGGTTTCGGTCTGTGACCAGGCCTCATGGTGGATCAGGGCCTGATCAACCAGGCTGTTACTGCTGGCCGCACGTAAACCGACGTAAGGGACTGCAGATAACCTTTCCGAAGCCCGGCCTTGAGCCAGGCTCACTATAGCGGAATAGGCAGGCGCTAGCACTCGCTACCTTACCTCTACCTGCCTACCTGCCCCTGAGAGATATTTTCACTTATCCTGTCAGTTGAAGATCTTGTAGCAGTGCATAGCTCCTGATGAAAAGCAGAGCGCGTAAGATCTTGAGCTAAAGATTTCCATTCCCTTGTGGCCTGTTTTGCATCGTTGAGATTACCTGTTTGCAATTTTTTGCAAGGATAAAGATTATTTTAACTAATTCTATAACAAAGATAAGTTAAATCGAATGTATCATCACTGTTCAGTTCAGACTCTCAGGTAAGGACCCACTAGGGGCGAGGGGGAAGTGGGGACAGAAGAAGAATAGCCAGTGAGAGGAAGAGCTGAAGTAGAAGAGAAAGAGTCAGGACTAAACCCAACAGTCTAACTACTACGTCTAAATATGGAGTATCATCACTGTATCCTTTTACAGCAATAATATGCTTAATTGCAAAATTTTTAAACAAAAGCTGCAAAAAAATATGTTAATATAAACAGAATTAGGATAACTTGTTGCTTTCAGGGAGACGGTGACGTGACGACCTTGATACTAGTGAAGGGCTTTTGATCCAAGGAATTAGGGTTAGCCTTCCCTTTCTTGGATCGAACCTGCTTACTTTCCAATAACTAGGCGCTGTGTGACCCCTGAGAGTATAGCGATTTTCCATTAGTCTAACATCAATGACACCACCACCACTGTTATTACTACTACTACTGCTATTACTAATACTACTATTACTAATACTACTATTACTAATACTATTATTACTAATACTACTATCACTAATACTACTATTACTAATACTACTATTACTAATACACTACTATTACTACTACTGCTATTACTACTACTGCCTCTACTACTACTACTACTGCTACTATAACTACTACTATTTCTACTGCTACTATTTCTACTACTACTATTACTACTGCTACTAATAATAATAATAATTATTATTATTATTATTATTATTATGTTGTGATTTCATCTCTCTTGATAACCTTGGCAACTAAATCCTTGAGTATCATAGAGACGTACCCGAGTGAGTGAGGGTGGTAGTGGCGGAGTTGCTCTGCCTGCAGCTCTCATATAGATCATGTGGTTGTTTAGAGTTAAAACCCGTAAATTATGTATCTAAATTCATCTTCCGTGTGACAAGTACATGTCGGCAGCATCAGCGCGCTTTTGACTCACTTATAAAAGCAGCATTTTATACCTAAGGGTAAGTGAGAGCGTTGAACCCATGACGGAGAATGAAGAAGGTACCAAGATGGCAGAAGAAAGTAGGGACAGCAAGGATGACGGAGAGAAAATGAAGTCGTGGTTCTCCGATAACCTCATCAGTATCATCATCGTTTTGGCTCTGTTCTGGCTTATCAAGAAAATTGTGTTCGGGACACAACGCAGGTGAGATGTGATCATTATGTTTTTTTTCAAGGTAAAAGATGTTATCTTCTCTCAGTTATTTCAAAGCCTCTGTCTGAAGTATCCTGCCACTCCCAGGATCCCGGGCACAACATTCGTTTAACACCCAGGTACCTTACCTATTTACTGCTAGGTCAACAGGGCCAACAAGTGCAAGGGAACTTGTCCATGTGTTTACCTAGCGAATGATCGGACCCACAACAGTCGACTAATACTAAGGTGCCTATTTATTGCTAGGTGAACAGGGGTATCAAGTGTAAGGAAAAGCACCTACGTCTCCACTCGCACGGGACTGAACTTAGGGGACATAGATTATTCACTCACATAAAGTGTCTACATTTAATATGTAGTGAATATTGAACCTTCAGGTTACTTCTCAAGTGGCGCGGGCAATGACTCCTGGTTGTGTGTTCCTTGTTTAATGTGACCTTGAGTGAGACACACATGCTGTCTCAGCTTATGATGGGAAAGAACATTCCTTATGCAGTTTTAACCTCGTTTTACTGAGTCAATTTCCCACTGTAGTACCTACAAATTTTCAAATGAGATTATAATTGATAAATTAGACACATATGCAACACTTGGGTATCTTTATTGTGGAAACGTTTCGCCACACAGTGGCTTCATCAGTCCAATACAAAGTAGAAAGTTGTAAGGAGGAGGAGTTTGAGGTAATCAGTCCCTCGGCCTGGAGTCGATGTGTTCAGTCCATCAATCCTTACAACTTTCTACTTTGTATTGGACTGATGAAGCCACTGTGTGGCGAAACGTTTCCACAATAAAGATACCCAAGTGTTGCATATGTGTCTAATTTATCAACTTGTCGGTTTTCTGAACCATTCGTCGAGATTATAATTATTGAAATCATGGGATGATGGAAAGTATTCAGGCTCAATTCAAGGAACTGGAGTACAGATCCAATTCCCTGAATCAAGAGCACCTCACCAGCGTCGAGGAACCTCCCTTGACGGGTCAAACGAGAGGCTTGTGTTTTAATTAGTGGTATTAAGAAGCTTTGTTATAAAACTGATGTTTAATAACCCTCTTTTAATCAAAGATCAGTTTGCATATATATAATACCATTGTTAAGCACAAGAGTATGGCCAGCGGAGCAGTCACTGAACCACTGTGATGACTTGGGCAGTATATCCTTGAGGTAAGTAAGTACAAGTACACCTAAGTACAAGTATTATACGTAGCAACATATGTGTAAATTACTTAGAATAGCCCAAAAAAATTCAGACAGTGATTTATTTTCATTTGGGTCCTTGATAAATATGAGGCTTCAGGTGGTGGCTACGTTTGTTTTCGCTACATAAAAAAAGGTAAAAATGGTATGTGATACTGACAGGTATCACATACCTGGTCACTCTAAACATACATTTGGAGTGACCAAAGTCCCAGAACTACAATTTTTCCAATAAAATTTCCAATGGTTGAATTGTGTGCCTTTTTTTTAATATTTTTTTAATGTTCAATAGTTGATTAATTAATGCGGTTTTCATTCAATATGTACGAAACTGCACTTGATCTATACGAATGGAACTGCGCTCACCCTGTAGTATAGCTCAATTATCGAGTTACATATACAATATCATTCCTGAGACCTCGTGGAGACGTGTTCTCTGCAACAATATATGTACGCGTGTGTGTGTGTGTTAAATTTCAACCCGTTTAAATGTTATTGTAACGATCGAAATGTTAGCGAAACCTTCTTAATTTATGAACTCAACACTGTATAATGTAATCTCCATCTTGCAGGTGGTTTTCTTATGTGATGCATTTGTGCACTAAGGATGAATTCGTGCAGCTGGAGGAGGTGAAGAGGGACCACTTCGCCAGCCTTTCTACTATCGTCTCCCACGACCCGCAACTTCGTAAACAAAAGGTCATCAAGATCCTCGAAATTGGCGTTGGAACTGGTAGGTAAAAATGATTAAATCCCATATCTTAATGCCGTCATGTAACGTCGGTCCGAGACGAAATAATTTACAGTAGTTTCCCGGTGTTTGTAAACGTAAGGAATTATTAGATTAGATTAGTATAAATTATTTGCTGACTCGTGACAGTAACATGCATGCGGAGTTTGAGATTACCCTGATCGACAGTGGAAAAACCTCATGTAGGTTTACCTATAATTGAACCTATGTCGCCTAGTGCGATATAGGTGATAAAAAAAAAAGATGCAAGTGTAAAATAATTAACTAGGCTATTTCTACAAGGAATAGTAAGACATTTTTCAGCAGACTAGGAATCCAAGTAGTAAATTTTTTTACAATTTTATAGTGTGAATTTCCTGAGTGAATCAGTGGTATATTCGACAGGTGTCAACTTCCCTCACTACCCAGACGGGAGCCAGCTGGTGGTGGTGGACCCAAACCCACACTTCAAGTCCTACTTCGATGCCAACAGGAAGAAGTTCCCCAACATTCACAGTGAAGATATCATAGTTACAACAGGTAGACCAAGCATAACTGCGGCGGCAGCTGTGTATACTTGCTAACCTTGTCTCATTTTCATGTATACAAAGGTTAATCCAGAATGATTAAAACGTATTTGATACACGCAGTAAAGTGATGTAGAAATATATGCTTTGTAACATCGGTCCAGGACTTATAACCCTGGGGGGTCATACAGTTTAAAGAATGGTGGCGGCTCCATCCTGTGTTAATTAATCACGAGATCCTTACTACCATTCAGTGCACATTTACCTCCTGTAAAGTTAAGAGTGTTGCCTCAGTCATTAAGAATTTACGTTTTACTTACAAACTGGAAATGAAAATTGAACATTTCGGTAAATCCGGGATCAATATCATGTCGCCGAGTATGTAAGTAATGTGAGTTGTCATCTCTTCAGGGGACAAGATGGAAATGATCAGTGACAACAGTGTCGACGTGGTGGTAATGACTCTCGTCCTCTGCAGTGTGGACAACATTGACGAGGTCCTCAGAGAGATCCTTCGTGTCCTGACGCCCGTGAGTTAATTACAACATAAGAGTGGTGGTGGACGGTGTCTGTTAAGGATGGATAGTTTTAGCAGAGGATCAGCTTGTAGGGTGGTTATCCTCTTTAATGTGAGAGAAACAAGTGTTAGTGTCAGCAAGGCGAAAATTTGGTGGTGGTGGTTTATTCGTAAGGAAACAAGAAAAATATCTACTGGCATGGATGTTAGTCAAATTATTAGTAACTAGTTAATCATTAGCTGACTTACAGGAGCTAGGTTTTACACAGTTGAAACACTACTAATCGCTGATTAGTAGTGTCCTAATAGATTATAAACGTAAGATAAGCCTTAGGAAAATTATAAAATATTTTACAGAAAGTAGAATAAATTTGCACAATGAATATAAATATACACAAATATGTTGTGGGCATACATAAAGATATTTACAAGTTGTGTATCGACTGAACAAGAGCTGTCTGTAAATTATTATCTGTAATGCACTTGCAGGGCGGTAAGTACTACTTCATGGAGCATATAGCTGAGTTCGACCTGAAGAAACATTGGCTTCGAAGAAAACTTCAGGACGCCTTCTCGTGGTTGTGGTCATTCATCTTTGATGGCTGCCGCCTCAACTGTGACGTGCTGCCCAGCATACAGAGAGCTGGCTTCTCCTCGGTCCACGCGCAGAAGTATTATGCTCCAGTTCCCAGTTTCGTCTTCGATCTTGAAAGACCTAATCTGAAAGGAATTGCTGTCAAATAGAGGTTTTTACCTGGAAACTCTCTTTATTTATCTCTGCTGTGACATTAGGGGAAAAAATGGTAGCACAGAAAGTTGTTGAATTAAAATGTCCCAAAAATTAGTTTGTTTCAGTTAAAAAGAACTTTTATAGGATATTAAGTTTCATTTAAATTTCAAATCAAATTTAGATTTTTTTTTGTACAGGGATATTTGATGGGATATTTGACAAATAAAACTTTCCCCTCCTTTTGCGAGAACAAAATAGTGATTCCCTTGAATTAGATTTATACGCAAAATAAAAGGGAAGATTTCTTTAAGAAAATAATCATAACCTTTTCTTTGGTGAAAACATTTTGGGAACTGTTTGGCGAGATTAAGATTATTGTTTATTTTTAATTATTTTAGTATTAAGGAAGTCAAAGTATTTTATTTATTAAAAGATCTGAAAAAGTTATGTAAATTCTTAATATTTTTAAACAAAAAATATTTTAAGAGGTTTGTTCTGTTACATACTCTCCGAAAATTTGTAAAATTTGCAGACAACGAAAAATGGAAATTTTCACACAAATGTTCATTATGATGTTTATTATTTTTATTTTACATGCACATTTATTAAAATTTTCGATTTTTTTTCTCTCATATTACAAATATCAGATGGACGTTAAAATTCATATTTTATTTGTTTTAATAGGCCTCTTTAAGCCTATTGGATGAGGTCCCTTCAAGGAGGGGGAGGATGCCATGCTGCTGGAGAAGGGCTCTTGATCCAGGGAATTAGAGCGTCTCTCCCCTTCCAATGATCAATATAATTTGTATGGGTTGAGTGCTTCACTATATTGCTACTACAACTATTACTACTAATACTACTACTATTAATACTACTACTACTATTACTACTATTACTATTACTACTAGTATTATAATAATAAAAATAATTTATTTGGAGAACGTTTTGCTCACTTAAGGGCTACTTCGAGCGAAATGCAGTGGTTGACTTGGCAAATGCTAGAGCCATGTGTGGTACAGTGTGTAGAGTATACTGGTATACCTTAGAGTATGCTGGTATACCTTAGAGTATACTGGTATACCTTAGAGTATACTGGTATACCTTAGAGTATACTGGTATACCTTAGAGTATGCTGGTATACCTTAGAGTATACTGGTATACCTTAGAGTATACTGGTATACCTTAGAGTATACTGGTATACCTTAGAATATACTGGTATACCTTAGAGTATACTGGTATACCTTAGAGTATACTGGTATACCTTAGAGTATGCTGGTATACCTTAGAGTATGCTGGTATACCTTAGAGTATACTGGTATACCTTAGAGTATACTGGTATACCTTAGAGTATGCTGGTATACCTTAGAGTATGCTGGTATACCTTAGAGTATACTGGTATACCTTAGAGTATACTGGTATACCTTAGAGTATACTGGTATACCTTAGAGTATGCTGGTATACCTTAGAGTATGCTGGTATACCTTAGAGTATACTGGTATACCTTAGAGTATACTGGTATACCTTAGAGTATACTGGTATACCTTAGAGTATACTCGGTACGTACTCTGGAGTTTACTCTGTATACTGTATCAGTGTATTGTCCTCACCAAGAATGTAGAACAAGTCTCCTATTCAGACGATGTTTCGCTCTGTATAGAGCCAAACACAAATTTCCTGACTTGGTAAAGCTCTACACAGAGTGAAGCATGACTTGGTAAAGCTCTACACAGAGTGAAAGGTGACTTGGTAAAGCTCTACACAGAGTGAAAGGTGACTTGGTAAAGCTCTACACAGCAAAACTTTGTTTCCATAAAAGCTCGTTTCGCACACTCGTCAGTCAGTCTATAGGTGGTCAGTCAATTAGGGAGGTCAGTCAATAAGGGAGGTCAGTCAATAAGGAGGTCAGTCAATAAGGGAGGTCAGTCAATAAGGAGGTCAGTCAATAAGGAGGTCAGTCAATAAGGGATCAGTCAATAAGGAGGTCAGTCAATAAGGGAGGTCAGTCAATAAGGGAGGTCAGTCAATAAGGGAGGTTAGTCAGTAAGGGAGGTCAGTCAGTAAGGGTATACTGGTATACCTTAGAGTATACTGGTATACCTTAGAGTATACTCGGTACGTACTCTGGAGTTTACTCTGTATACTGTATCAGTGTATTGTCCTCACCAAGAATGTAGAACAAGTCTCCTATTCAGACGATGTTTCGCTCTGTATAGAGCCAAACACAAATTTCCTGACTTGGTAAAGCTCTACACAGAGTGAAGCATGACTTGGTAAAGCTCTACACAGAGTGAAAGGTGACTTGGTAAAGCTCTACACAGAGTGAAAGGTGACTTGGTAAAGCTCTACACAGCAAAACTTTGTTTCCATAAAAGCTCGTTTCGCACACTCGTCAGTCAGTCTATAGGTGGTCAGTCAATTAGGGAGGTCAGTCAATAAGGGAGGTCAGTCAATAAGGGAGGTCAGTCAATAAGGGAGGTCAGTCAATAAGGGAGGTCAGTCAATAAGGGAGGTCAGTCAATAAGGGAGGTCAGTCAATAAGGGAGGTCAGTCAATAAGGGAGGTCAGTCAATAAGGGAGGTTAGTCAGTAAGGGAGGTCAGTCAGTAAGGGAGGTCAGTCAATAAGGGAGGTCAGTCAATAAGGGAGGTCAGTCAATAGGCTGGGTCAGTCAATAGTCCTTAAAAACACATGGCAGGTGTTGCTCCCTCGTAGGTTGCGCAGACCACTGCGCGCAAGTCATTCTGCGCTGCGCGAAGCTGGTGCCGTGTGAACACCTGCGGAGATCAACGAATTAAAATCGCTCTTGATCCCAGGAAGAGGAATTCTCTTCCCCCGATACCCCTCTCATTCCCCAAGCTTTAGCATGACCCATATTGGTTTAGCGCTTTTCTAGTCTCTTTTTTTAGCTTGATTTCTTGATTTCTGATATTTTATGGGTGATCCTATTCGGTATAATTTAGAAAGCTGCCTCTTGCTAATATTACCTGGTACCCCTCATATACACTGAAAGGTGTGTATCTGTATATATATATATATATATATATATATATATATATATATATATATATATATATATATATATATATATATATATATATATATATATATATAACAAGGGGTGAAAGTTGCAACAAGGAGAAGGCTGGAGTCAATGGAGATGTCAATTCTGAGGGCAATATGTGGTGTGAATATAATGCAGAGAATTCGTAGTTTGTAAATTAGGTGGAGGTGCGGGATTACCAAAACTATTATCCAGAGAGCTGAGAAGGGGTTGTTGAGGTGGTTTGGACATGTAGAGAGAATGGAACAAAATAAAATGACTTCGAGAGTGTATAAATCTGTAGTGGAGGGAAGGCGGAGTAGGTGTCGCCCTAAGAAAGGTTGGAGGGAGGGGGTAAAGGGTTCTGTTTGAGAGGGGCTTGGACTTCCAGCAAGCATGCGTGAGCGTGTTAGATAGGAGCGAATGGAGACAAATGGTTTTTGGGACGATGTGCTGTTGGAGTGTGAGCAAGGTAACATTTATGAAGGGATTCAGGGAAACCGGCAGGCCGGACTTGAGTCCTGGAGATGGGAAGTACAGTGCCTGCACTCTGAAGGAGGGTGTTAATGTTGTAGTTTTATAACTGTAGTGTAAGCGTGCCTCTGGCAAAACAGTGATGGAATGAATGATATATATATATATGTCGTGCCGATTAGGTAAAACTTGCGATTTTGGCTTAAATAGCAACGCTCACCTTGCCATATAAGACAAGTGAAAATTTGTGTATGCAATAATTTCGCCAAAATCATTCTGAACATAACGAAAAAAATATATTTCATTGTGTTTCTTTATTATTAAAGTAATGTTAACGTATCTAAAATATATTTAGTAGGGTTAGGCTAAATTAAATTGCGCTTGTTGTAATAAGGTTAGGTAGGTTTTCAAAGTTTCTCTTGGTACAAAATTATAAATTCTTACATTAACATAAATGAAAAAAATATATCTTTAAACGTATAAGAGAAAATTTTAGAAAGGAATTAATTTTAGATGAGTTCTTGCTAATTGACCAGTTTTACCTAAACGGGCACACATATATAATATATATATATATATATATATATATATATATATATATATATATATATATATATATATATATATATATATATATGCCAAGAAATGTGTAACTGTGTATATACATCTAGAGGTGTGTATTTATGTATTTCCGAGAGGTATGTATTTGTGAATTTACACTGTATGGTGTATATCTCTGTATCTCTGTGTATTTACACTGAGAAGTGTGTATTTTGCAGTGTATGTATATGGAGTGGTGGTGGTGATGATAGTGATAGTGGTAATAATAATAATAGTGGTGATGGTGGTAATAATGATAGTGGTGATGATAATGTTAGTAGTAGTGGTGGTCGTGGTACTGGCTATTACCTCATTGACGAGGATCCAGGGAACGTAGTCTAGCGAAGGGCTGAGAGCAGCCTGGTGAAGGGACAGCTGGTGCTGCAAGACACGTCCTTCAGCGCCACTGTAACATTTCTTTATTTCCTCAAACTCCACCTGCGTCTCATTGGCACACTGCAACCCAGCATTGATATTTCTGTTAGTATTTCCCAGGGATCATCACCCCCGCGGCCCGACCTCTGATCAGGCCTCCTAAATTAAAAAAAATACACCCAGAGGTGTGTATCACTATATAAATCGACATCGACATGTTAATTTAATCCCTAATTCTAGGGATTAAAGTATTCCTGACTGGTAATGAACAGGTATGCAGCCATAATGACCCTCATGTAGTCTATAGGCTTTAACCCCATTAACCCTGATAAGAATTACTAGAAATACACACGTAAGTATAGGTAAGTGTAAACTACATGGGAAGCAAAGCTTAGTATGATTTACTTGTTATGTTACATGTTGATGAGACAGAAAGAAAAGATCATTGTATCAGCCAGGGCGAAATGTTCAACATGCTTCTGTTTCACTCATTTGACAAGACAATAGTACCTCGCTGGGTGGTGGCTATCTATCAACTTACTGACTTCTATTGCTTTTATTACATACCCCCATATCTATCACGAGGACGATAGTCAAATGATTACAGAATTGCATATTGGGTACAGGGAGTGGGTCCAATTTTTGACTTCGTATATTTCGGCTTCACACTGAGGCCCTCATCAGTAAATGGTATATGACTGTTTAACTAACAGGCTAGTAAAAATTAGCAATGGTATCGCTTAGTCTATAAATAAAAAGTGTGAAGAGAAAGGCTTTAGCTTCGTAACAAGCTGTTATATGGCACATTTCGGTCTGTACTGAGTTTCATCAATTATTGACTTGATAAATCTCTACACAGAGTGAAACTTTGTCTCAATAACAGCTTGTGTCTACTTGAGGCAGTACGAACTTTCATGCAGACTGAACAATGTCAAATAATTGAACACTTTTGATTGCATCTTACCACAGGTCCGGCGTCGGTGCCAGTAAATCTCAACATCACACACTTTACGAAATCCAGAAACTGACTTTCGTCTGCGATGTATTTTTTGGCACAGGTGAGCATGGTGTTAGCCCGGCACTCCCTGGAGCCATGCTGACATTTGAACGTGCCCCCACCATCGTATTCCTGAAGATGTTCAGAAACCACATGTTGGAAATAAAGGAATTGTAGATAATGCACACACACATACACTATACACAGCAAGTGATCGTCGCTTCTCTGATCCACTATAGACCCATCGGCTACCCCACTTTCATGTGTCCTTAAACACAATCCACCATATTGCCGACACTATTGAACGACTCAACTGGGTTCGATACGACGTAAGCCGTCAGTAGCCCTATAAACCAGATGGAAAACTGCTCATCTTGTAACGAAAACCCGTTCCAAGAGGAATTTTTTCACTGACGAATAAACCAAGAACCCTCGATCACGCACTCGATTCACAGAACACAGTGCAGTGAAGCCACCTACTACTGTCTTGCCGAAGGAATGTATGTCCAGTTGAATGATGTCCTTGAGGTCATGCCACACAGGATACAGCTGCTGAACGATGAAGCTTTGGCTGTCTGGACACAGAGTCTCATAGTACACTGACACCTTCACCTTCGGTGCCTCCTGCAGGAGAGCAAAGCTTTACATTTACAGGTTACGAGCAGACATTTTATATATAATTGCTTTATTACAGTACATGTTCTAACTCAATTATATTACTCTCTACCTCTCATACACATTACTGTTATACTTTTCAACTTTTATACACAATACGTTATACTAAGACTTTATACTCTCATTTACGATCTTTTTCCTTGCTTATTTTCGAGATTTATATAATAGTCTGTGTACTCTTCTGTATGCTGTCTTTAAATTCCCGAACCTCATCATATGCAGTCTTTATACGCCATTCCTCGTTATGTGCTGTAGGTTAAGTTAGGTAAGGCGCGCCAGAAAGCAGGACAGGTGTTTCCTGACGTGGGTCTTATGCTCTAGCATAAGAACATTAGAAATGAGCACTGCAGCAGGCTTACTGGTCCATACTAAACAGATCCAAGTCACCTACTGGCCTAAGCTAGTCAGGTCTAGATCGCATACACTTAAGAAGGAAGGAGTACCGCACCAGACCCACTGGCCCAAGCTAGTCAGGTCCAACTTACACCCAGACATGAGAAATAAGGAAATGAACGATGTAATCTGGGAATGGGTTCCTCCCAGGGCTCATAATTAATAACTTGGCCACATGTGAGGGTGTGTAGCAAGCAGGTGTTTACCGTAGCTGCCACCAACACCTGTACACACACGTCTTGCCAGTGTCACTACACCTGGTCAAGCAGGTGACTTTCTGCTCACGTAATTTTGTTCTGAAGGTTTGGCTAAATGAATTTAAGCTAAATTAGGTTATTTGAAGATAGGAAAAGGTTCATTTAACCACAAATTTATTTGTGGTTAACCACAAATTTGGTTAAATGTGGTTAACCACGAATTTATTTGTGGTTAAATGTTCATTTAACAAATAAATTTTAGTTTACCAAATAGGCAGGAATACTCTTAATTTTGTTTTACGAATGAACTGGAACGGCCCTCCCTTTCCTCGGATCAAACTTGATCACTTCCCATTCCACCTGCGTGTGACCTTTACAGGTTTAGTGCTTCCCGAAGAGTGTGCTAATAATAATTAAAACAATGCAAATCATTAGTGTGTTTTATATAAACATTGCAAACACTAGATTTACCATGACTGATTAATTTTTCATATGGTTGGTCGGTTTACTGGGTTTAAAGCCTGTCTACTACACTAGGGTCATTAAGGCTACGTGTCACCTGTACACGTAGAGGTGTTGTAGAGGTTATACCATGAATTAAGAAAAGATCCTGGACTTCCCTTTACGAAACAAACAAAGCAAATGTGATAGTAATTATGGACAAGGTAGATTATAGTGGAAAAATTTACACGTTATTAGAAGACAGGGAACTTATGTGCCCTTTAAGTCTTCTGGTCTATTATTTTTACTATTCCTTGATAATGTGAGAAATCACGAAAGCAATTGGAATTTCAGTATTTTTACACTGGTTGTTTTGCATATTGTGATATCACCTGTTTACTGTGATCTTATTGCATTACTCTGTATGTAAATACCGAATGTATATGTACCGAGAGTTACGTATATTTCTGTGTACTATATACACTAAGATGTTTGTATCAGTGAAAAATGTGAAAGAAGAAGCATCGTGCGTGATGGTGTAGGACAGCAACACAATCTTTATGAGGAAATATGACAGGAAAGTCATCCTGGGAGGTGGAGTATGATGTGTATGATGTATGATGTGTATGATGTATGATGTGTATGATGTATGATGTGTATGTTAAACATACTTGCTATGGTACCACCCGAAGCAGGAATTGTGTGAAACAGGTAGTATGAGATTAAAAGGTTGGGACAGGAGCTGAGTCTCGACCCCGCAACCACATGTAGGCAAGTGCAAATATGTGGACAAACACACACACACTGAAGTAGTGGAGGCATAATTCATACATAGCTTTAAGAAGAGGTACGATAAGGCTCTTGGAGCAGGGAGAGAGTGGACCTAGTAGCGATCAGAGAAGAGGCTGGGACAAGAGCTAAGATTCGACCCTTGCAACCACAAATGAGTACAAACAGGTGAGTAAACACATACACACTACAAACAACATACCAAGTATGTATTGACAATTGTCTTCGACAACTGGTAACTAGCACACACCTAACTGGTAACTAGCACACACCTAACTGGTAACTAGCACACACCTAACTGGTAACTAAGACGCACACCACAAACAAGCCAGTGTCTATCGACATGTGCCTTTGATAACTGATAAATAACACACACACACAGAGGCCAGGAGCTATGTCTCGACCCCTAAACACAAATAGGTGAGTACATTATCAATCACTGCTCACTTTCAACCGACTCTGGCTACTTCAGTGTCCATTTGAAAGCCAAAATATCACAGAACTTCACTGTCCACTGATATATAGTCGCTAACAACTAATTCAGATATACTGTAATTGTGTATGTATAGAGATCTTCCACTCATAACTTTTGCATGCATTAAAAACAGCCAACATGTACATGGGAATATACCCAACTCGGGCCAGGAACTCTGAATCGACCCCTGCAACCACATATAGATGAGTACAAAGGGAAAGACAGATAGTCGAGGATTTAGAGGCACACACCGAGACTATCGGTTGAGAACTATCTATAACTTTCTAGATTTAGATTATTATTATTATTATTATTATAATCAAATAGAAGCGCTAAACCACAGGGGTTATACAGCTCTAGATTTAGAACTATCGTGTATTATCTAGGAATTGAATTCAATTCCTACAACTATTTCACAATTTAATAATAATAATAATAATAATATTTATTTCCACAAGTACAACGTACAGACCTAGGTGACATCAGTGACATACTACATAGAAAGCTCCTGGTTATGCAAAGCATTTAGTGCAATTTAGGTTCATTTTGTTCCCAGGATGCGACCCACACTAGTCGACTAACACCCAGGTACGAATTTACTGCAAGGTGAATAGTATTTTAGCTAAAAACTGAGGAATGTCAGAAAATGTTTCAAACCGCGCTGAATCGTCGAATTAATCAATAAAATAACATTTTAGCAATTTTTTTTTTTTTAATATTTCATGTTTTTTTTTTTTTTAAATCAAATGAAGTAAGGGAACACGCCCTAATGTGTTCACCAGTTACTGGATTAATTAAATATGACTCACAGTGTCTGCAGTAGTGAGAGTGTGCAGCTGATGCAGCAGCAACAGCAGTACTGAGACAAATACTCCTCCCATTCCAGTGTAGTTTATAATAGTTTAGTTCCTCCTGCCCTACATATATATAGTCTCCCCGTGACGTCACTACGGGAGGCGCCATGGTATGGCTAACTATCAGAAAATAAGTAGTCTGGGAAAACTTATTTACAAACCGTAATGTAGCAAAAAAATATTATAGAACGAATGTAAAATAAAAGAACGTATTTTCAAAAGGAAATAAAGAGTATAATGTGTGTAACACTTATCTAGAGGATTTATTAAATGATGACATAGTACTCTGAACGAATGATTGGCCAGTTTTTCTGGCCAGGTTGGGGCAGATCAAGTCTTCATAGTCCCTGGTCGATCACCATGCCCAGCCCTTCTAGGGCAGGGTAGGTGCCAAGGCTGGAGCTTGCTACCATCTGCAGCTCGTAAGCCTGCCCTTCCCGTTAGGGAAGGTGGCAGACCAGAGAGGCCTAGCATCTATCTACCTCCATGCCTCGTGCTGGTGGGGAATGTGGCTAGGCCTGGGGCCAGTTGGTCCCTCCGATGAGGGGTATCCCCTCCCATGGGAGACATAGGTCTCTGACACTCCCACGCCAGGGAGCCGGAGCCGGGTCGCCATCTGGTAAAGACCCGGGCCGGGAGAATTCCGGGTGAATCAACACCTCCTCCTCCTCATAGTCCCTGGACACTTACAATTATGTACCCCAAGATACATAATATAATCAAAGATTTGTTTAGTAGTTTCCTTGCTTCTATTTTTAATTATTCACCCTCGGTTTTCGGTGAGCATAAAACTTATTCTTAGGCTCTGAACACTGTCCGTTGTGCTCAAAAGATATCTAAGCCTGAACCTACATTGTGTTTAATTATTATTCTCATTCCGTTGGTATGTAAGCACAGTTGTCGTATCCAAGTTATTTGCATGTAGCGGGATCGTTTGGTAGATCCCTCGCTGCTGGATCGTCAGGTAGATCATTCGCTATTGGATCATCTGGTAGATCACTCGCCACTTGATCGTCTGGTAGGTCACTCGCCACTTGATCGTCTGGTAGATCACTCGCCACTGGATCGTCTGGTAGATCACTCGCCACTGGATCGTCTAGTAGATCACCCGCCACTGGATCGAGGGAGGAACCACTGATTATATATTACTGGGAAATGTAACCTTCCGTTGGCTGTCTCTGGCATAGTTATCTAGAAGTCAGTGGGCTGGTTGTGTTTACCAGATGCGCACGTATAGATCTTACCAAGGTACCTTGTTGCACAATGTTGCAACCAGTATTGTTGTGATTGTTGCTGACTCCGTCTTACAGCTACATTGCTCATACTCCTGCGTCTCTGTGGCAGTGAGTTTGTTTTTGTAGAGCCTATCTTTCTTTGTATGTTGACTGAATGTAACCCACTCAATGGCTCTCTGAAGCAGTCACAGACGTGCTTTTGTTAAAATCTGTTTTCTCTATGGCTAGTACGTGATCAGTTGTCATATTTATATATGTGGAGCGCCGAGTCTTGATCCTCTGTCCACTAAGCGCCACCCGACCTCTGGTCACTCAGGTTGTTGGTGATCAGTCCTGTGACAGGAACTGTGCAGATGTCAACCCCTGGCTGGTAGTGTTGGACACTACGGTGGCAACAGATTAAATTACACGACTGGCAAGCTAATAGCTATGTGCCTGGAAGCCTTAACATCTATACTTACAGGCGTGGAGAAATGGTCAACAAATGCTGAATCTGTTGAGCCAGCTCGGTAAACCACAGTTCACTGTACCTTCACCAGCTCCCCAGCTATAGTGCCAGTGCCACTGAACGGCTCATCTTATGAAACAAACCCTTGTTAGATTTTTTTTTCTGACGAATAAACTAACGACAGCAACACTGGCTTTCTGGCTCCTCGCTGATTCTGGAAAGTATCATAATGTTGTACACTTAATATGACTTGGACTTGCCAGTAGGCCTGCTTTAGTGCTCCTTCTTTTTTATATTTATCCGCCAAGCAGGGTACACGAACCGTCAAAACATAAATAACATCAAAGTCACACTGTGACTTTTTTTTTTTTTTTGGGGGGGGGAGGTTATTCCAGATCAAATCTAATTAATTTATCAGTAATATATCACAGGACATACACCTAGATGGGTATTTCTTTCAGCGTATATATATAATGAGGGTTTAATTTAATCCTTATTTTAAATTAAAGTATTATGACTCATGAACAGAAATAACTCTACTGTAAACATGTAACAGATGGGGTGGGGATCGAACCCATGGAAGTCGTTTTAGGACTACCATGGCATTCGAGTAGAGCCGGATTAAGATTATGTAGGCCCTTGTGCTCCAGGTACTGTGAGGTCCCTGGGCTACAGGTACTGTGAGTACCCTGGGCTACAGGTACTGTGAGTACCCTGGGCTACAGGCAATGTGAGGACCCTGGGCTACAGGTACTGTGAGGCCCCTGGGCTACAAGTACTGTGAGGCCCCTGGGCTACAGGCACTGTGAGGCCCCTGGGCTACAGGCACTGTGAGGCCCCTGGGCTACAGGCAATGTGAGGACCCTGGGCTACAGGTACTGTGAGACCCCTGGGCTACAAGTACTGTGAGGCCCCTGGGCTACAGGCACTGTGAGGCCCCTGGGCTACAGGCACTGTGAGGACCCTGGGCTACAGGTACTGTGAGGCCCCTGGGCTACAGGCACTGTGAGGACCCTGGGCTACAAGTACTGTGAGGCCCCTGGGCTACAGGCACTGTGAGGACCCTGGGCTACAGGCACTGTGAGGACCCTGGGCTACAGGTACTGTGAGGCCCCTGGGCTACAGGCACTGTGAGGACCCTGGGCTACAGGTACTGTGAGGCCCATGGACTACAGGCACTGTATGGACCCTGGACTACAGGCACTGTGAGGACCCTGGGCTACAGGCACTGTGAGGCCCCTGAGCTACAGGCACTGTGAGGACCCTGGGCTACAGGCACTGTGAGGGCCCTGGGCTACAGGCACTGTGAGGACCCTGGGCTACAGGTACTGTGAGGACCCTGGGCTACAGGTACTGTGAGGACCCTGGGCTACAGGCACTGTGAGGACCCTGGGCTACAGGCACTGCGAGGACCCTGTGCTACAGGTACTGTGAGGACCCTGGGCTACAGGTACTGTGAGGACCCTGTGCTACAGGTACTGTGAGGACCCTGGGCTACAGGTACTGTGAGGACCCTGGGCTACAGGCACTGTGAGGACCCTGGGCTACAGGCACTGTGAAGACCCTGGGCTACAGGTAATGTGAGGACCCTGGGCTACAGGTACTGTGAGGACCCTGTGCTACAGGCACTGTGAGGACCCTGGGCTACAGGTACTGTGAAGACCCTGGGCCACAGGTAATGTGAGGACCCTGGGCTACAGGTACTGTGAGGACCCTGGGCTACAGGTACTGTGAGGACCCTGGGCTACAGGTACTTTGAGGACCCTGGGCTACAGGCACTGTGAGGACCCTGGGCTACAGGCACTGTGAGGACCCTGGGCTACAGGCACTGTGAGGACCCTGGGCTACAGGCACTGTGAGGACCCTGGGCTACAGGCACTGTGAGGACCCTGGGCTACAGGTACTGTGAAGCTCCCGGAAATATTAAATATTAAATTTATTTTTACAAGGCTAATCACACTTAAAATTCAAACAATTGCTTTGCGTAATTTCTTTGAAACAAATTGTGAACACTTTTCACTTAAAGGCCCTCCAGCTGGGGAAGGCCCCTGGGCTGCAGCCCCTAATCCGGCTCTGACTTCGAGTCCCACCCTTTCTGTGATTTGATTAAAATATTCTTGTCTGGAGGTGAAAAGGTTCAGTTCCGTGTATCCTCGATGACCCTAGTGTGGTCGATAGGCTTTAAACCCCATTAACCAAGCAACCAACCAATAGTGCATCTCTGTATAATATGTTTATTGCAAAAATTGTGTACGTATGTAACAGAGGTGCGCTGCAGTATGTTTGTTTCCCCATACTAGGCAGGTCTAACTCGTACCTACTCATTTCTCTACTCGGGGTCTTGCCCAAACTTATTTTTTTAATGTAGCTAAAAAATGCCACTTTGAATTTTTATTCCCTCAACTACAAGTGTGTTCCAATAGAAGAGAAAAGCCTAGCAATGTGTCTCACGAAATTGTAATGACACGATTGCAAACAAACCATACCACGGGTGGAGTTTTGAGACTCTGACAGCGGGTTCGAACCCCACCCGTGGTATGTTTTTTTTTTTTTCTAGCAATGTGTCTTATTTCCACCGGAATCCTCTGCTTCTCTGCCCCGGGATGCAACCCACAACAGTCAGCCAAGTACCAGGCATCTATTTACTGCAGGATAAACAGGAACGAAAGGTGTCAGGAGACTTACCCTACACGTCTCGCTTCACCTCTTAATCGAACCCTGGTTATTTCGGTTGCGAATCGAACCCATTACTATTAACGTACAGTCTCCTTAAAGAGTTGTCTCCTCTTAAGATGTAATTTTGTGTATAACTTTGAAATTAGTGAGAAAAATGCATGCCTTAAAACTGTGTCAATGAACGCGTAACTCTGGGTATGTTATAGAATAAATCCGTTCATAGGTAAAGTTTTACTGTAATTATCATTAATATTTATTATTGTTATTGTTATATACGCCATAGGGAGGTTATCATGGGTCCAACTGTGACCACAAATGTATATTTATGGTGTATAAATATACCTAGTTGAATGAATCTTATTGTAGCCAGCTGGCCCAGTGGCTTACGCGCTGGCCTGGAGTTTTACCACTCACTCGCCGCGAGTTCAATCCCCACCCATACAGTGGTTTGTAAGGATCGTTAAGGCTGCATGTAATCTGTTCATCACCAGTCAAGAATACTTCAGTCCCTAAAATAAGGATTAACGTAAACTCACTGTAGATATAGTGAGAGACATACACCTCTCGGTGTGTATTCCGTGGCAGCTTTATCGGGTACAAACAACATACATTGCTGAGTTATATGATTGTTTCTACTGTCATCGAATTCTGCTGTTGTGGGAATCAGCTGGATGTACCTTCCACTGGACTTCAAAGTGACCTTTATATTAGAATGTGATGAACTTGTTTAATATATTGAAAATTTATGTCATCTGCCCTCCGTGTTGTGTGACATCAGGTTGGCTGGGTAATCAACAAAAGCAGACGAGTAGGAAATATACACTAGTGGTAGAGAATCTTTTTACTGCAACTGTGCTTGATAATGTCCAGCCTTGGGCGAAACGTTGTATTAAAAGAATTCCCTACTACCAATGTCTTTATGTCCATTGGACTGAGTGATTCTAAGTGTTTCTGTCTCCGTACTGACATCTGCACTGGTATCAGTGCCATATATGCTAAGGAAATGCCAGTGAAAATATAACAGTTTTATTAAATATCTCACACAGACTATATGTTCTCAAGCAGTGATTACTCTGGAAAGTATACATCACTCGGTGATGTTCTAGGATATACACTAAGCTTTTATATAAAGCTTCTTTATAATACAATTTTTTTTCTCAAATACGACTGGAAAAAGTGCATATTTTGATGTACCTTTTAATCGCATTTACAAAAAAATAGCCCTATACAGAGGAACTGTAAGAGCTTCGTGGACCTAATTTTTTTTAAGTTTCATGTCGACATTTATTTTCTTGGTACTTATTCAACTTCTCAATCATTTTCTAACTGTAATGCAAGTGTTTCAGGGTTTGAGAGCTTAATTCTCAGTATTTGAGACACTTGGTATATGGTCAAGCTGACCTGACTGGTATTTGTACATAGTCACAAGCTTGCCAAATTACCTTAACCTGGGTAACGCTGCACTCTCAGTAGAGCTTTCTCAAGCTATATCTCAGAGCAAAACGTTGTCTAAATTAAAGCTTGTACTGGAGACTCGTGTTGAGGGGAGAGATAGAGAGAGAGTGACTACCCAAGAATAAAATTAAGTGAACATATGAATACATTGGCAAACACACATAGATATATTTCTCGTTACTTTTCTAACCTAGAAATATATTTTACGTATTCTGGTCATCGCGCGATCTACTAGAAATGGGTCTGCGATCTTCTGGTAGAACGTGATCTACTGGTAGATCGCCATCGACGTTTGGGCCGAGCCTCTTCTAGGAGCTGCATGCTGCTGGTAGGTCCCCAGTGTAGGCCTCACACACCACCTTCTGCAGGTTCTCCTGCGCCTCTATTAACTGATCTACAGTGAACACCTGCACCAAGAAAAATTATTATCATTAGTTTGTTGTTTGTTATTATTATTATTAGTAGTATTATCAGTTTTAGTTATTCTGGTGTACTGTATTTATTGATAGGTAGAGGCTCGATCCTCCGCCCGCTGATCTTAACTACTGTTGCAATAGCGATTCAGTACATACGTCATTGATAAGGATCCAGGGGACGTAGTTGAGAGGTGGCTGGAGTTGGCTCTCCTTCACCCCCACCTCGTGGAGCAGGTACTGCCCCTCCTCGCTGCTGTAACACGTATCTATAGGTAGGAAGTCGACTCCGGCCTCCAGTGCACACTGTTACGACGGTAAGATTGATTTACAACCCACACTTTAACATTAAACACGCTACGCTATTATATGTATGAGTTAGTAAGTTTATTTAGGTAGGGGTACACGTAAATACAGTTACACAAATTATCATACATAGTATCATGTGTAAATTACCTAAGATAACCCAAAAGAAGTCAGATATTATACAAAATTATCAGCACTTTACACTATAATAAACTAGTGCAACTACTAACCAGACATATCTATCACAACTACACATACATTACTATCACCACTACACACCATGCAAAACCAAGTTACTTATTTCCACTGGGGTCCTTGTTACCGTGTGGGAACAAGAGCTGTATATTTTCCCCTTTGTCATATTCCACCACGCGGGATGAGTTTTGTATACAGGAGGTACTGGAATGTGTCAGCCTGAGCTGGGAGACTTCAGCGGGGAGATGAGGATACCGTCAAGCATCCCACTGATGGGTTCAGCAGCTACGGCAGCCTCAGAGGCTTCATATATCCAGAACGGTGACGAAGGATGAGAATGTGGAGCTGAGTCGTGCGAATACAAACAAGTTGTACAACTAGATTTTACTGGGACGAAATTTCGCTCTGTGTACAATTTTATCGAGTCATAACTTAAGTATATTTGCCATTTTGGCTAAACACTATTTCTTCATCTCCTGTTCCAATGTTATTTTTTTTATCTGTAGTAGTTTACCAAGCAAATAATTATTATACCATTATATGAACCGCTTATTTTAAGTTCGTATTCTCAACTACTCTGGCGGCTGAATTAAAAATCACTTTCCTTGGACCTTTAATCTTGAGAAACAGTTTACTTTTCTTAGATTGGTTGAAGAAGATTTATAATTTATTCATTACACGAAGGAAGGGAGTCATTTAGATTGCATGTCATCTGTGCAACACCAGTTAACGGTACTCTAACCCATAAAATAAGCATAAAATTAAACTCTGAGCGTATATACGCTCGTAAATATACATCTCTCGGTACGTGTAGCATTGCCCATTTTTAGTAAACCATTATGAATCCTGTGTGGCGGAGCATGGCAGGAAAACTACGCTGCCTAATGGATATGTCATGTAAACATAGTTACCTTTCACTTCAACCTTGTTAAAAGTCACATAGATCAGGGTAGCCACACAATGTGGTTCACCTAATTTTTGTTACTAAAGAAAGAAAATGTTCTAACTATAAGCTTACCAGTTCTCCAGCGCTAGCACCTTCGAACTCAGACATAATACAGTTGAGGAAAGGCATGAAGAGTTCATCGTCCTGGATATATTCCCTGGCACAAGCCATCATTATGTTACCCTCACACTCGTCAGGTCCGTGTTGACACTCGAACATGTAGCCATCTTCCACTTCAGTGTCCTGAAGTGTTATAAACATCACCTCAAGTTCTCGCTGACAAATGATATTGCAAAAATATTGATTTTTGTTTTTTTCAAGATAAAAGTGCATAAACAGAAAAACAAAAACCTACTAACTAGCAAACAATTTGTTGATTTTCGACCTGCAAATTCCCGTATTTCAGATATAAAATATGATATTGTTCAAGAAAGAACTGAATGAACAGATTATATGTATTTCGATTTTTAAAAAATTAACAGATTTTCTCGTGAAACATTGACTGGGAAACTTCAAAGGCTAACATTTACAATGGATGAGAGACATTTTAAGGGTAAATGCGAAGTAGTATGAGAAAAATGTCTCCAGGGGTAAATGTCACAAGTGGGGTGCCTAAAGGATGTGCACTTGCCCCGATAATGCCTTTGATTTATGTACATAACTTACCAAAATAAATTGAAAACTATATGAATATGGGAGAAAGCAAAATCAGACCACATGAATATTTCAGATCGTATGACCAATTCTTCATAAAAAAATGTCTTACTGGAAGATCAAAATCAATGCAGTTGTAAGTCTCGTCTGCTACACTACAAAATAATTTTGAAACATATGCATGGATAAAGGCTAAACAAAAAAGCTATTCGCAACACATATTAGTCCTTTATTGGAATATGTATTAGTTAAGAGATGTTCACATCTATAAAAAAGTGGGTAAAAGTTAAAAAAAATGGCTTCCAGAGCTAAAACAGAAGACATGGTAAATGGCTTCCAGAGCTAAAACAGAAGACATGATAAATGGCTTCCAGAGCTAAAACAGAAGACATGATAAATGGCTTCCAGAGCTAAAACAGAAGACATGATAAATGGCTTCCAGGCTGAAAATGCTAAAGATATCAGTGTTGGCCTGATACGAGGAGTAGAGGAGACATGATAACCACTCATAAGGTCCTTAAAACAGATATGAAATAATAAATAAAGAATTTCTAGTACCTGCAGCAGGTTTAACAATAGACCTTAGTTGTAAACTGAAAAAAAATTAACAGAAGGAATATAAGAAAATGTTCCTTCGCAAACATAGGTGGCCGATGGAATGAATTAAAAAGCGAAGCATAAGGTTGCTACAACCATTGGAAAATTTAAAAAATACATATAAGGAAAAAATTACTGAAAGCAGGACGCTACGAGCATAGCTGGTCATGTACCTACAAACTAATAACTACTGGGTAATAAGACACTTACATTTGCCTTGCCATAAGCATTAATATCAATTTCCATGATATCCGTCAGGTTGAGCCACACAGGGTAGAGCTGATTGGTGATGAACCGGTGACTGTCTGGACACAGAGTCTCATAGTACACAGAGACCTTGACCGGGGCACCTGGTTCATCAGTCACCTCCTGCAAAATGCACCAAAATGCGTTGTTTGAGGCACAGAAGAGTAAAATTTGAAGGTTTGAGCTAGGCACCCAACCATGACACCTGGTGTAGCTGGTTGTCACTCATGAATCTCGTCAGGGAAGACTCGGGTTTAATACCAGAAACAGGTCTGTGCCTCCTTCGTCTCGCACAGCACAATACACAAAGTTTTTGTTAAATATAAAATTATTTACGAAGTAATAATTCAATAATAGGGCCCCAGGGAGGTGTTCTTAGTCCTACTTTATTAAGTATTCTAACTAAAGCTTTACTGATCAGGATAATAACCTGTGGTAATTCTTTATTGTTTAGATTAGGGAGTAAAACCTAGCTGGAGTAGGCTAGCGAAATTTAAACCACTGAATGAGTTATCATTTAAGAAATACTCGTGTCAGGTGACAATTTCCTGACTAGCAAAACATCACCACCATCACTGTATTAACCTCGGAGTCCAAGTTAGCAGTGCTTATATTAGGATTTACACCAAAGAGTGTTCTTAACCATGTACTAGATTCGCGTCTAAACCAATATTTTTTCGACTTAGAAAACTTAAATACATGGAGGAACTGTCTGTAATAAGACACAGCTTCGTGATGGGCCTTTTTCCGACTACGTAACCAGACAAAAACATGTGATGATGAAACAGTGAAGGAACTAGAAAGATTCTGTCAGGGCACGACGGATTAGTCGGGTTGTGGTCTTCAAGCAGGCACTGGACAGGCACCTAAAGTCGGTACCTGACCAGCCAAGCTGTGGTTCGTACTTTGAAGGGCGTGCGGCCAGCAGTAACAGCCTGATTGATCAGGCTCTGATCCAACATGAGGTCTGGTCACAGACCGGGCCGCAGGGGCGCTGACCCCTGGAACTCTCTCCAGGTATACTCCAGGTGTGGTGGGTATCTGGATCTGCGAGCCACATGTAGCAGTAGACTGATTGATCGGGTAAAGGGTAAGAAGGATGGGAGGTACTCACCGCCAGGCAGGGATAGGCTGTGAGGCCTAGTAGTAGCAGCAGCAGTGTAATGTGAGTGAACATGACGATGGTGATGGTGGTGACTGCAGCTACCGCTCCTCCCCCTCCTTTATATTGTTTCACGGAGCACGAACACACACACACACTCACACCTGAGGAGTGCCACAAGAATCAATGCTTGCTCCGGTAATGTTTCTAAATTATATGTATGGGTCGACTTGCCAGAAAGAATAAAAAACAATTTGAATGAGTTTGAGGATGATACAGATGCCATACAAATTAGGTAATAAAATAACTGCAAATCTTCAAAAGAAAACTTTGATAAATTGAGCAAATATGACAGATGTAGGTTGAAATTTTATTTGCCATGTAATGGAAATGGGAGCAAGAGATAACACGCGAAGAATATAGATTGTGATTAAATACTAAAAAGTCATATATACATATGGAGGGGTAAAGACTAAACACAAAGCAATTCGGGGCATACATCAAGCCAGAATTTGAATATGCAGCAGCTGGATGGTGACCCCACTGAAAAATCATTTGGGCAAAATTGAAAAATTCAGGATTAGCTAGACAACGACTTAGAGTGCTCTAGGGATGAGCTTTGAAGATTGTAACACTAGAAATGTCATCACTGGCCGATATGAGGGGAAAAATATGAGACAACCTTATATAGTATAATGAAATAATACGAACGAACATATAATGAAGAATTCTATAAACCATCAACCATTAGTTGTACTTACTAAACAAGAGTACAATGGAACGCTTAACAATGTCCTCATTGCCCTACTGAGTCTTCCAGCTCAGACCAACACATTTCATTACCTTCTCGGAAAACACTTTTGAGATGGAATATGACACTGAAATTATCTTGAATAATAGACATTTAGGTAAACAGTTTGTTTCTCTAACCTAGTAAAATGTCATATAGATCAGGGAAGCCGCACCATGTTGTGTAACCAGTTTTGATGATAATAATATGTAAATACAACCAGAGGAAATCTTTAGAAGTTGATATGAAATGGATTTTAAACCCATGGCAAGAGTTCTGAAACTCACAGGCCAATGCGTTTTAGGACTCACTTGCCATAGGTTCTAACCCCACTCGTTCTCTGATTTGTTGGCAATCGTGTTATTACGACTTCGTGACTTACGAGTATTTAGAGTTTGCGCAAAACGGAACAAGCCTTGGTCTGAATCGTAGGTTCGAGTGTGTCCCTCTGACCCTTCCAATGACGTGGGATTAAAGTCCCTTTAGACTTCCCTCACAGCTCAAATCCCTAAGCTTTGTGACTAGTGTCGTTAAAAACCTTTTTACTTTCTTAACTTACAATGTGTATCTGATTGTGTGTGTGCTATACACCGGTAACGTGTGTATTGTAGTGATGCACTTTTTGTTTAGACTCTGGAATGGTGTTCTCACCTTTGCTGCCTTGCAAAAAAATGGTTTAATTCTTAGCATAATTCTTAGTACTCGATTAGTTGTCTATATAATAAAGATAAGTTATGTAGAGACATACTTTATTTTAGACGTCGCTCTACTCAGGAATAATAAAGCTCAATCCTGATAGAAACATCGTCTAAAATAAAGCATTTTTAACTGGGCTTAAAACCTATAGACACACGAGTCATTAAAGCTGCACGTTACTTGTTCACCACCAGTCAAGAATACTTCAATATGTTCTTATTAGGATTAGAGTAAACTTTAAATGCAAATATACTGAGAAATGCAACCCTCCACGTGTACATGCACTGTACCTCTCAGTTCACACACATCAATAAAGATATACTCAGCAGACTCTATTCTAAACTTGTTCTTCATCACGTGTCTTCATACGACCTTATGGTCCCAATCACAAGTCACAAAGGTCACTGATAAAAGACTTTTTCCCCTGGGCACGAGTATCAGACGTGACGTAAGGATATAGGTGAGAACATGAACACGTGACGGGGAATACCTTATGGTGGATTTTTGGGTAAAACCACTACATTACATGGGTAAATAAGCCGTCGTGTAGACTCAGTTGACAGCGGCCTCAGCTCAGACACTAAGGGACCTGGGTGCGATTCCCGGACGGATGGAAACGTTAGGCATGTTTCCTTACACCTGTTGTCCCTTTTCACCTAGCATTAAATAAATACCTGGATACGACCCATACAGACTAGTATGGGTCGTATCCTGGGTAAAAGAATGAAAGAATCCTAGTGGAAATAAGCCAGACAGTCTGATAACAGTGGCTTTATTGGGTTATCTATGCATTAGGTTTAGTCCTGCAAAAAACATTGAAAGATTTTAAAAAAAATGAAGATCAAAGAGTTATTCTTGGCTGTCCTATAAAAACCAAATTACTTAATACGAGGAAAGAATTACGTATACTAAGTGTTCCTGATGGAATACTTGAAAACAATGTCACTATAGGACTGAAGTCGCTGTCTAGTGATCAAAACAATGTTGTCTCCAGAGAATTGCTTGAACATAATTAATGGGACAAGTGAATAAAAATGGATTTAAATAACAGCCACACAGACAATATTTGGACTACATAAGCTGTATCGTGCTAGGAAATAACTGTACTTAATGGCAATAAAACACTAAAAAACTGATATTATTTTTCATATTGTACTGTATACATTAGCTATATGAAGCAATTGTAATGTATGAAATGACTACTGTAATTTTAGTGGTGTAACAATGCCCAGTGGTGCCTTGTAAGACCCAGTGTGACTCCTGTAAGCTAACCACTCAGGTGGCACAATACAGTACTGTTTACGGTTAGGATAGGTTAGGTAAGGTTTGTCAGGAAACAGGACAAGTGTTTCCTGACGAGGGTCTTAGTCATATGAAGACACACAGCTGGAGCTTTTGGTCATCTGACTGGAGACTTCGGCCGTTGGGTTTATGTGGCTCTCAGGTCGTCGGGAGCCTACGGTTCTAGGATCGTTAGGGTCATATGGTCATGGGATTGTTAGGCTCTTACAACCCAAGAACCATCTGGTTCATACGTCCCTCGGACCTTGGATTCATATGATTAAATGACTGTCAGGTTCGCACGGTCTTAGAGCTGTTGGATTCATACGGCTCTCTTGTTCATTCGGCTCTAAGCCATCGGGTTCATTCAACCCTCGGGCAGTTGGGCTCATACGGCCTTAGGTTCATGTGGCTCTTGGATCGTCAAGTTCCTACTGCCATTGTGTTATCGGAGTCATGCGACCTTAAGGCCATCGGGTTCATACAACCAAGGACCCAGCTCACACACTAAGGGGCCGGGGTTCGATCCCCCAGGCGAGTGGAGACGCAGGGCTTATTTCCTTACACCTGCTTCCTCTGTTTACTAAGTAATAAGAAGGGTGTTAACCAATTGGTGTGAGTCGCATTTTTGGGCAGAAGATAAATAGACCCCATTGGAAATAAAGCAGACGTTTCACCTGCTCAGCAGGCTTCTTTAGTCGAAATACATATAAGACATCAGTAGTGGAGAGGTTGATATGACATGATCTGTCTTTCAGCCTTGAAGGAGAAATAAGCTCGACGTGGTCAGTCCCTCAGCCTCAGCGTGTGTCCAGTACCATTGCTTCAATTACTTCTTCTAAGCTGAGGGACTGATCATCTCATATCTACATCTTTCTCATCCAACTGCTGGTGTTGTATACCAATAATATAATGGCATGGATTTACTACCCTTTTAGGTTATTTTAATAAGTCGAACAAATTCTTTACTTATTCCGAATTCATAAGGTCCTCGAACCGTTGTGGCTCTACATCCCAACAACAACAACGAGGCGCGTGTTGCTAGGCCTACTTAGACCTGACAGATTCTCCCTTATCCAGGGTGTATACCATAACTCAGATAGTCGTAACCCAGACGTCTCAGCAGCTGCGGCGCAATCAGTTGCACAGAGATCATTTCAACACAGAGGTCACCATTTCATGTCACCGAAGAGACTGCTCTCTGTAGTCGGCGGTCAAGCTGTCAAGAAAATCCGACGGTTGTCAAGGTCCAGACCAGTTTGGATGGTTAGGAATGAGAGTGGGGGCGGGGAGGGAATCCCTGAGCCCCCACCTCTACCTCCAGGGGATGTAGAGTACATCCTAGAGCCCTCACCTCCACCTCCATCACCTCCACTACCTCCACCTCCCGTCACAATTCCCAGCTGCCAGTTGCTGTCAACTCCAACTAAGTCTCCCTATGACAAAAAAGAATACAGGTAGACTTCGGAATTTCAAGAATAAATATGTATTGCCTCATTGAGTATATCTTTGACTCAGTCAAAGAACCAGGGTTCGATTCTGGGGCGGGTGGAGACTTAGGGCACGATTCTTTATACCTGTTAACTGTTCACCTAGCATTAAGTAGGTACCTGGGTGCTAGTAGAGTTGTAGGTCACATTCCGGGAAAGACGGCCAAAGGACCCCATTGGAAATACGCTGCATTAGATTGATTCTCTTTGGTTATCCTGGTTAAAAAGATGCAGATAGCAGAAGAAGACCTTTATTAATTTGATGTTTCACCTGCAGGAGAACTTTATTAATTCGATGTTTCGCCTGCGGGAGGCTTTTATTAATTCTATGTTTCATTTGCAGGAGATTTTTATCACCTCGTGTAAGTGAAACATTAATAAAAGTCTTTTGGCATGTGTGTATGTTTAACTACTTGATGACTACAACATACTTCAACTTATCCTGGATTCCTAACTCTCTGCGTTAATATTCCCATCAAGAAAGGTTCAATGGTGCTGGTGAGGGGCTTTTGATCCAGGAAATTAGACCTGGCCTCCTGTTTCTTGGATCTGACCTAGTTGCTTCCCATAACCCCAGCCGCTGTATGATTCGTATGGATTTATCGTTCCTCCATGAATGTAATAATAATAATATAATAATAATAATAATCTCTTCCTTCGATCAAACCTGATAACCTCGCATTTCCCAGGTGATGTATGGCCCCCATGTTTTAGTGCTTTGTAACATGTCAGAATGTTAAAATGCTGTGGGCCAGTTAAGATAACATAAGATTTGTTCGGATTTTTAACTCATAGGGTTAGCCACCAAGGATAACGCATGAAAATCAGTGCATCATCGAGGACTGTCTGTCTTATTTCCATTGGAGACCTACCTTCAATAGAGGTGGCTTGATGCTGGTGAAAGGCTATTGATCTAACATCTCATTCCTCAGGCAGTGTATGACTGTAATGGATTTAGTGCTCCCTCATAAAAATAATAATGTGCGCCAACTTTCTAATACAGCCTCTCCTCACTTAGCGACGTACTCGTTTACAAACGACTCAGACTTACGACAGGCTCTCTGACCAGTATGCATACCTAAATAATGTATATTAGAGCTGATTTCCTCTATTCTGTTTTTTTCAATATACAGGACACTACTGTATAAACATTTAAAAATATACCAGAAATGTTATAAATGGTGCAAAGGTGACATTAAAACAATATCAAAGATGGTTGACACAAACCCACTACCATTATAGTATGCTCCTCACTTAGCAATGAATTCATTTACCGTTGTGGTCTTAGGAATGGAACTCTGTCGATAAGTGAGGAGAGGCTGTATAGTGGTACCCCGGTTTATGATGGTCTCCAAACTCACCCTTTTATGTATGTTTATTTTTTTAAATGCTTTTGTAAGTGTATTTTTGGGGGTCTAAAAGGACTAGTCTATTTTACATTATTCCTTATGGGAATAAATTTGTTTGGTAATGGCACTTGAACAGCATTCTGGAACGAAAAAATATCGTAAACCGGGGTACCACTGTATATTTCATTGACACTACGTGGCAGTTTGCTCCAATCATTTGCAAATCTTTTGTATTACTATGTCAGTTCTTTTCAATCTCATTTAAAAATCTGAACTTGTTGCTAGTTTTCTTTTAGTTAGATATACTATATAATAATTGTCTAACAGTATTAATAGCATTTTAAATTATTCTTGACAGAGACCAAATAAGAAAAGTTTTGCAGTATTTGGATTTTAAACCCCAAAAGGTTTGTGACCCAAGAAAACCAAGCTTTGGTGTTTATATCCATTGAAGTCTATTGGTTCTTTTCCTTAGGATGCAACTTACAACAGCCTGTCAACATCCAGGTACCTATTTATTGCTACCATAGGTGAACAAGGGCAGTAGGTATCTTGAGACTTGTCCATATGTCTAGCCTCTCCCAGAATGAGCCCAGGTCCTTTAGTAGTGACCTGAACCTGCTACCACTTTTATCTTATTACCTCCAGTCCGCATCATTTGAAAACTTGTAGGAATTGTCTAGGTTAAGTAATTACAAAATACAGTGGACCCTCGGTTAACGAATACCCCGGAAATCGTACAATTATGTAAGTATAATATTGTAAGTGCATGTGGAAGTGTATTTTTGGTGGTCTGAAATAGACTAACCTACGTGACATTATTTCTTAAGGAAGTAAATTCGTTCGGTAATGGCACTTGAGCAGGCTTCTGGGCTGAAGTTTTTTCGTTAACCGAGGGTCCACTGTATTACCTTTTTATACCTTTAATAACTGCAGTACGTATATCAGTTTTATTATTTTTAATTCTAAAGACAATTTTCTTTATGTTTATTGAAATACAGCACCTCTTTACATGAATTAATTGTAAAGTATCAACTAACAAAAGTTTGAGTACCCTTTATTAAATGACAAAATTTTTGGGTGAAAAATTTGTTAGTTGCATTTAATTCTATTACACATAATTTTAATCTTTTTTTATCAAGAAAAGATACTACTATATAACCTGGTCTACTCTTCTTTTTCTAGGATTTTCATAATGTATATAAAAACCTTTATAGATTTTTCTCTTTTTTGTCATATATTAATTATATACATGAGCATTATTTTAGTAATATAAAATGTCCCTAATTTTTTGTAGAGTGATTCAACTTGAAAATGGCTTAAGAGCGTTACTCATCTCGGATATTGGCAGACTCGATTCATCCCCAGAAGAGGAAGGTAAGGAGGGTGGATTTTAGCGATGGTGACTGATATGCATTAGCAAATACAGTGGACCCCCGGTGTTCGTGATGCTCCAAACTTGAACAATTATGTAAGTGTATTTTTGTAAGTGCTTTTGTAAGTGTATATTTGGGGGTCTAAAAGGACTAGTCTAATTTACATTATTCCTTATGGGAACAAATTCGTTTGGTAATGGCACTTGAACAGCATTCTGGAATGAATAAATCACGAACACCGGGGGTCCACTGTACACACAAATACACGAAAATCATTAACCTAGAATCAAACTAATTAACAATGAAAACACCAGGCACCTCCTACTGGAACTTGTTAGGTTTCCCTGTTCTTTTCTTGATAATGGCTATGCTTTGCTATTCTTTCTAAACATTAGGTTGTTTGACATTCTTATTCCTAGGTCTTTTATCTGTTCGTTACATTGTATCTTGTGTATACAGTGGTACCCTGAGTTTCGGCCATAATTCTTTCCAGAAGGTTGTTCGAGTGCCGTTACCAAACGAATTTGTTCCCACAAGGAATACGTAATGTAAATTTGATTAGTCCGTTTCAGACCCCCAAAAATACACTTACAAAAGCACTTACAATAATACACTTACATAATTGTTTAAGTTGAGAGCTGTTCGAAACTTGGGGTACCACTGTATTTAGACCCCTTGCTGAGGTCCTCTTCATCTGCTGAAGAAGACCTCAGAAGGGGGTCAAAATATACAGATCAATTAAATTTCTGAGTTTCTGTCTCCTTTGGGTTATCATTGAGCACTGACAAGTGGTCATTGCATTTTCCTTAGTTATTCATTGTATTCTGTATGTATTGTGAGCTCTTCATTTTTATCTTGTTTAAGCAGTTTGAAATATCATTATTGAGCATCACGTAAATTTCTGTTGCCCAATGAAAGACCTTATTGATATCTGATGCTTTTTATAATTCTTCTTCTTTCAGCAAACTGGCTGTATCCCACCAAGGCAGGGTGGCCCAAAAAGAAAAACAAAAGTTTCTTTTTTCAACTTTAGTAATGTATACAGGAGAAGGGGTTTCTAGCCCCTTGCTCTAGGTATGTTAGTCGCCTCCTATGACATGCATGGCTTATGGAGGAAGAATTCTGTTCCACTTCCTCATGGAGATAAGAGGAAATAAACAAGAATAAGAACTAGTAAGAAAATAGAAGAAAGCCCAGAGTCGTGCATGTACATGCATATGTAGTGCGATCTAAGTGTAAGTAGAAGTAGCAAGACGTACCTGAAATCTTGCATGTTTATGAGACAGAAAAGTGACACCAGCAATCCTACCATCATGTAAAACAATTAGGCTTTCGTTTTAAAATCACTTGGCAGGACGGTAGTACCTCCCTGGGCGGTTGCTGTCTACCAACCTACTACCTAGGACTTTTCCACCCCAACCGAGGCGGGGTGGCCCAAAAGAAAAAAACGAAGTTTCTCCTTTTACGTTTGGTAATATATACAGGAGAAGGGTTACTAGCCCCTTGCTCCTGGCAATTTAGTCACCTCTTACGACACGCATGGCTTACGGAGGAAGAATTCTGTTCCACTTCCCATAGAGACTTTTCCTAATTATGAGAGTGAAATAATTTTCTCCAAAACTAGGATACACAAACAAGGAAAGTGCATCTTAATAAAAATATATGTTTCAACATTAGCTTTAAATTGAACACAGTGGACAAAGTGAAGTATAGGCTGCGATAGGAGCATATAGAAGATATTTGTAAAAACAAAATTGTGGATTAGCTAGATGGTTTGTGGATCTAATGAAAAATTGGTAACAGTAGGAATTTCAAGAGGATGTACATGTGAGAGGTTACATATATGATAGCTCTTGGTTAATGAATAGAGCTGATAATCTAAGAAAACATGTACAGTACTGTTAATTTTTTTTTTTTTTCAACAAGTCGGCTGTCTCCCACCGAGGCAGGGTGACCCAAAAAGAAAGAAAATCCCCAAAAAGAAAATACTTTCCTCATCATTCAACACTTTCACCACACTCATACATAATCACTGTCTTTGCAGAGGCGCTCAGATACGACAGCTGAGAATAAGTCCCTCCCAGCTGTCACTATCCCAGACTCCTCCTTTAAAGTGCAGGCATTGTACTTCCCATTTCCAGGACTCAAATCTAACTAAATCAATTAACTGGTTTCCCTGAATCCTTTCACAAAATGTTACCCTGCTCACACTCCAACAGCTCGTCAGGTCCCAAAAACCATTCGTCTCCATTCACTCCTATCTAACACGCTCACACATGCTTGCTCACACATGTTTTTAATAAAATTTAATCATATGCAGATGAATCTGATGATGAGGAAGATAGTGGCAGTGAAGAGGAGGATGACGAAGAGTATGGAGGTACGGAAGAGGAGGAGGAGGATGACAATGAAGAAGATATGGAGGGAACGAATTTTGGAAAAAGTGGTGGAGATTCAACGAAATATTTGGTATGTCGGCATATGTATTTACATAGTTTGCATTATCTCGTTATCAATTAAGAATATATCTTTTTCAGATGTAGAGTTTTATGAAGAATTTCTGTAATATAAAAGACATTGTTTTAGATTATGTTTAAAAAGTACTGCAGATCTCTGATAATTTTTCCACACACTCAGGCAGCAGCATCTTTGACTGTAGGAGTGGGTAGCTTTGAAGACCCTCCAGAAATCCCTGGCCTGATGCACTTTTTGGAGCACATGGTCTTCATGGGGTCTGAGAAGTATCCAAAGGAGAATGCTTTTGATTATTACATCAAGGTGAGGCACCTGGTATCAGACACTGTGTATATATACCTTGGCAACATTATATTTTTTTGTATATAATATTTAGTTTTGTAGTTTTTATTTGTTTGGCAGTAGAGTAAATCATACCACATATTGATCTCAAGAACCATTCTACTGCTTCCAACCTCCTCCTTACTGAAGTTAACAATTTATTTCTAAAGATTCCTCACTCCTTGATTCTGGTAAGGGGCTCTTGATTCAAGGAACTGGACTTATCTTCTTTCTTAGATTGAACCCGAATATTTACTATTCCCTGGGTGCTATGTGACTTTTATTGGTTTAGTGCTTTCCCATGAATAAAAATAAAAAATGCAGATTCTTCAGCACTCATCCTGTTTTCTTTTCCCTCTCATCTAATCTAAGATTCACCTTTTGCTTCATAAAACTATCAGGTAATACACAATTTTTAAATACTGTGTCTAAATTTATTCACTTTCTCCATGCTCCTTCCTTCCAGTCTGTCTTCACGTTGTTCATTTTCAATACATCTACAGTGGACCCCCGGTTTTTGTGATTTTTTTGTTATAGAATGCTGTTTAAGTGCCATTACCAAACAAATTTATTCCCATAAGGAATAATGTAGACTAGTCTTTTCAGACCCCCAAAAATACACTTACAAAAGCATTTACAAAAATACACTTACATAAAAGGGCGAGTTTGGAGCATCACGAACACCGGGGTCCACTGTATTTGTTTTCATCACCATACTCTTTTTTTTATTTTATGTGTATGTCCCCATTACTTCCTTCTTTTACACGCTTCCAAACTTTTCCACCAATGTATGCAGGATGTCTTCTTATTTTTCCAACAGCACAATGTCATCTGCAAATATCAACTGTGACAGCTCCCACTTTATATCTGATTCATTATCTTTTAAGACCACAAGTCTTTCTAACAATTAGCATTTATTCACCTAACCATTATAAAAACACATTAAGCAGACATGGTGACATCACACTTTTTTATCTAAGACAAAGAAGTAACCTGAACCTCAGTCCTCCCCTGATAGGAACTTTCCCATTTTCAATTTTTTTTTCACTAGTTCTGTATATATATGCACCACTATCCACATTGCTCTTCTGTCTGCCCTATCATGTTATTTTCTTGCTCCATAAAAGCAGAAACCACTCCTTTCCCTTATTTATGTATTGCTCACTTGTGTGTCATAATGTACTGTAATCATTTGATCCATACATCCCTGTCCCTTTCTAAGTTCACTATTCTTCTGCAGTTATGCTGCCTGCCTTTCTGGCAGTGAGCACTATTATTTTTTTTTTTGCTAAAAGAAATAACAAAAGTATTCACCTGCAGTCTGTAGTTGCTATCAAGGATGCAATTATGCTATGTGGTCATGTGGATGGCTGGAAAGAGGAGAGGTGTTTGGGTTACTTTGTGTATGTAAAGGACTATGCAGCTAATACCATAGCTTTATTTTATAAGGTATTGAGGTGGGTGTATTCACTTTTCTTAAAGCATTTTGCATTTTTTAACAGAAACATGGAGGCCATGATAATGCTCATACTGATATGGAGCACACAACCTTCTACTTTGAGGTTCAGGAACGCCACCTGCATGAGGGTCTTCATAGGTTTGCTGAATTCTTTATCAGCCCACTCATGAAGCAGGAGGCAATGACTAGAGAAAGAGAGGCAGTCCATAGTGGTAAGGATAACATGTACTCAAACTGTATACTCTGTATACAGTTTGAGTACTCTGTTTCAGTTTAATTGAAGCTTGGGAGCAGGCAACAGCTTTTGGACTATAGTACGAGTACCTCTCTTTCCTCTCTTCTTTTTTGTTCTCATAAAATCATCTTAACAGTACCAGTTGAAAGCAGTTCTTTCATGAGTTGGTATCAGTTTATAGTATATACAGTGGAACCCCGAATAACGAGCAAAATTCATTCCAGAAGCCTGCTCAGGTGCCATTACCGAACGAATTTACTCCCTTAAGAAATAATGTCAAGTAGGTTAGTCCATTTCAGACCCCCAAAAATACACTTACAAAAGCACTTACAATATTATACTTACATAATTGTACGATTTCCAGGGTGCTCGTTACTCGGGGTTCCACTGTACTTTAATTATCTCTGCCTGGTGGAAATGCATCTTATTTTAGCAATTATGGTTCTCACTGGCCTGTGAGTTTTAAGAAACACCTGCCATGCGTTCATGCCCCACCCATTATGTAATTTGTATGCAATAATTTTATTATGATTTTGTGAGTTGTACATTGGTGATCACCTGATTTTGATAGAAAAGAAACTGATGAATTGGAACATAAGGCATGTTGTATTTAAGCCTGTGTTATTACTAAATCTCTATACGTATATCAGTATAATATATAATAGTTTATATCAATTTTCTTACATGCAGACTACTTGTACACTCCATTCTTAATTTCTTTTGACTTATCATGGTCCTTAAAAAACTAGCCTCTAAAATTCTGTATTACCATGATAACGATGTATGTTTTCCTCCTGCTTTTAGCTTATTTATTTGTTATTATCTTCAAGAAATGTTATTCATATGATTCTTCACTTCATATTGTTCTCCAGAGTTTTTTTTTTTCTTTTTTTTTTCTTTTTCTTTTTTTTATTAATTTTTGTTGTGTATTATCACCATCTATACTTATTTTAAAAAACTGAATACTATATTTATAATAAAAGATAATTTTAATTACATTCAATTATAATAAATTATTCATACCCAAACAATTCATTCCTACATCTGGTTATTTAAGTTGGCTTAAATTTGTTAATGTTGTTATCTGAAAGCTTGTAGGATGTTCTGTACTGTAGTCACTTTAATTATCAATTAACTTTTGTTTAGAGTTTCAGATGGCTTTGCCAGATGATGAATACAGAATTCAACAACTTTTTGGGAGCCTCGCTCTTGAGGATCATCCTATGAGCAAGTTTACATGGGGTAATGAATCAACCCTTAACACTGGAATCCCGGATGAGGAATTGCACAAAAAACTACATGAGTTACGTCTAAAATATTATTCTGCTCATTACATGACACTAGCAGTGCAGGCGCGAATGACATTAGACTGTTTACAAGAATATGTGTGCAGCATCTTTTCTCAGGTGAATTCCTGTCTTAATGTTTTATTTGAAGCATCACCAGATGTGGTGATCAGTGTCATGTACAGCCTTAAACAGTTTATTTATTTAACATAAAAATGTAAAATAAAATATAGTATTGAGTAATCATAAAGGGATGAATAGAGTGAGTGTTTTAATGTTTAAATTTTTCAACACATTGGCTGCCTCCCACTGAGGCAGGGTGACCCAAAAAAGATGAAATGGAAATTTTTCTTCTTTTTACATTTAGTAATTTATACAGGAGGTTTTTTAATGGTTGTCAACAAATTAATTAGTTTAAAATATAAATGCTTTGGTATTAACTGCCCACTATGAGAATAAGAGTTTTGATAGTGAAATTGTGCATTTTCAGCATTATGTCTTAAGGTACAAGAGGGCCCCACTTATACAGTAGGTTGGGTTCCAGGCTACCGCTGTAAAGCGAAAATCACTGTAAAGTAAAGCATAGCCTTTTTTTCACTTTCAAATGCATATTAGAACTTGATAACATGTTTACACTCTCATATATTAAGTGAGCAATAGAGCTAGGCCTAAAAAATGCACATACAATACACATATTACTTTCTTTCAACACGTCGGCCGTTTCCCACCGAAGCGGGGTGGCCCAAAAGGAAAAACGAAAGTTTCTCCTTTTACATTTAGTAATATATACAGGAGAAGGGGTTACTAGCCCCTTGCTCCCGGCATTTTAGTCGCCTCTTACGACACGCATGACTTACGGAGGAAGAATTCTTTTCCACTTCCCCATGGAGACACATATTATAGTGAGTGGTGAATATATTTATTGTAGGAAGTCTGAATAAATGAAGAATAGGTACAATTGAAAACTGCTGTATTAGTGAAACACCGTAAAGTGAAATGCTGTAAAGCGGGGCCCTCCTGTACTGGGTTTGGGAACTCTTTGGACATTAAACTTATTTATACTGTAATAGCTTGCATTTGTTTTGCACAGTTTCACTCTGGATGAATCATTCTAGGAATGCATCCTCTATTCAGAGAGATGGAATTCTGTATTGTGGTACAATATTTGCCAATTATCTTATTAAATCTTGTCTTTCTGAAATTATCATTGGATTTCAGCAGAGGAGTCTTCGTGAGAATTTCGAAATCCAACTCGACTCATGGGTCTAGGTAAAATGCTAATTTTTGTGACCCATTAATTTACAACTAAGGAATTTTGGCTAAGAGAATATGGTAGTACAATACTTTCATCCCAATACAGTATTTACAAGCTCACTAAAACCAGTATTTTTTCTACATGTGAATCTCTTCAATTTTCACTTTCAACTAACATTTCTTGTATGCCTATTGATAAATGATAATGACATGGATTTTTGTAATCAATAAACACTGTATATGTGTTGATAATTTTTTTTTAAATCATGTATAAACATGAGATGAAGTTTTTGAAAGCATTGGTTATTATTTACAGATTCCAAACAATGGTATTGAAAAACCTACCTACAGTCACCTTGAATTTCCCTTCCCATTGGCGAAGCTCCACCATCTGTACCGTGTAGTACCAACTAAAGAATACCACTGTTTGGAAATAACGTGGGCCTTGCCTTCCTTTCTCAAGTATTATCACACCAAACCCCTTCACTATGTGTCCCATTTGATAGGACACGAAGGTCGAGGCTCCATCCTCTCGTATCTCAAAAAGAGGTTAGTGACACCGATTTTGTTTTTGGCGATTATCATCATTTATGATGTGACATTATATGTTATTGTCTATATTGAGCATTCTACATTACATAATATATATTGCATGCTTGCTTCTTTTTTGTCAGGTAATAGATTTTCATTTAATGCACTTAGGGGTACATTTGTTACTTTGTAAAATTATTAGAAAAAACAAGAGGCAATGGCTGCTTATTGATTTGTTTTATTGCACAAGTTTCAAAGAGTAAGGAGACAAGACTAGAAAAAGCAGTAGGTAAAGATACATTGTGTAGTATAATGTCTATGTTTATAAGTACGTACCTATAAGTCATACATTTGGAAGGAAATAATTGGATCTATAAAGGTAGTTAAAATTATAGATAAGATCTAAGGATAGGAGGAAAAGTTTTAGTAATTCCTGAAGGCAAGTCAAAGAAATTTAAGTCCAGGAAATGGGAAGTACAATGCCTGTACTTTAAAGGAGGGGTTTGGGATATTGGCAGTTTTGGAGGGACATCTAAACTGTCGTATCTGAGCGCCTCTGTAATAACAGTGATTATGTATGAGTGACCTTTACTCTCATTCAAGTGAAACAATAGTTGTTTGAAACCTTGGGCAGGAAATTGAAGCATAGTTGCAGAGGACTCCACATCTCACAATATACTTAATTTTTTATTATTCACTGAGTGTTACCTTCCATTCTAAAGAACAAGACTTGATAAGGATCTACACACAGCAAAATGCTGTATTAATAACTATAGTGTAAAGCACCCCTCTGGCAAGACAGTGATGGAGTGAATGATGATGAAAGTTTTTCTTTTTCGGGCCACCCTGTCTTGGTGGGAATCGGCCGATGTGTTAATAAAAAACTAAAAAATACTGTTTGGATCCAGGAGTTTTGTTGTCTTCTAAAAGTTGACAGATTTAACCTTGAACCTCTGTAGTTACATAATGTGTAATATTTTAGGTTTGAAACTATGAAATCCAGCAAGGCAGGTGTTAGTGTATGCTCCCAACTATGTTTCCAGGTGCATACACTCACATCCTTGATTATATTTTCTGCGTAGTGCTCACCACTACCCTTGCTAACTTTGTCTCTTGCATAATTCTAGACCTTACTGGTCTCGAATCTTCGCATAGTTCTTTTTTAGCACATCCCGCCCTGAAGCGCTGTATGACCCTTGTGGGTTTAACGTTTAGTTTTGATTGTAATACTAATTATAATTGTCTCCATGGGAAAGTGGAACAGACTTCTTCCTCCGTAAGCCATGCGTGTCATTCGAGGCGAATGAAATGCCGGGAGCAAGGGGCTAGTAACCCCTTCTCCTGTATACAGTACTAAATTTAAAAAGAGAAACTTTTGTTTTTCTTTTTGGGTGACTCTGCCTCGGTGGAATGTGGCCAGTTTGTTGAAAAAAAAATCAAAATTGTAGTCACATAATATATGTTTGATGACCATCTGTTTCACTTGATGATTCTTACTTAAAAACTCAATCTTCCAGAGTGTGGGCTGTTGGACTATTTTCAGGAAATGATGAATCAGGTTTTGAACACAATAGTACATATGCAGCTATGAGTGTCAGCATAGAACTCACAGACGAAGGTTTCAGGAACGTTGATAAGGTAATTATAAAAGTGCTTAATACAGGTGCTCCTCGACTCACAATGGGGTTACGTTTTGATGAACCCATTGTAAGTATTAAATATTGTAAATTGAATATGAATAATAAATATGCTAAATAAATAAGTAAATAAATAACTATTGTCACTGAATAAGTAAATAAACAAACAATTACTGTAACTAACTAAAAACCAGATTTGAAAAGAAAAAATGTATGCAAGTTTCGGACTTGTTGCCTTCATGGTGTGTTGTTATCCTTAGTTTCATCTCCAAAGTAATTGCTTTTGCACCATCATAAAGTCGAACCATTGTAAGTCAAGGAGCACCTATGTAAATAATATTTTGTATACACATATGTCCCTTTTAGTGAGGGATGAATGTGTTTCCCTCTTAGAGTTACCCTACTGTAGTGAAAATGACTTGTGTGGCAAAACAGTATATGTCCCTTTGTACTTGTACCAAAATGTAAATAAAGAATGTACATCATTCTTCTCATAACGAACCTTACTTTCAAACTGAGTAGTTTGTCTGCTGAATAAAAATGTTACTCTTTTATAGAATATTTTGACTTTCATTTGCAGGTTTTGTGTGTAGTGTTCCAATATATAGATATGATTCAGAAAGCTGGACCACTTGAAAAAATCTTTAGGGAAATTCAACAGATGGAACAGTTAAATTTTGACTATGCAGAGGAACTAACAACTATTGAAAATGTTGAAAATCTTTCTGAATCAATGCAATTCTTTCCTCCTGTCGACTACCTCACAGGAGACACCCTGATGACTGATTATAACCCTCAGGTAAGTGAAGAATGTATTTAATTATTGCAGTTAATGGCATTTGAATTATGATATCTGCATTTCTGGTAAAATAGCTGATAAATGAGTGATGGTAAATGTGTTTCCTTCTTTTGTGTCGACCTACCTAAGTGGGAAAAACCCTATGTGGTAAAAAAGTAGATGGGAGATGCTTTCTTATTTTTGTCTTTATCAGATATGTTCTTATGTTAGTGAGTAAATTATTTGACTGATGTCTTTTGAATGAAAAGGTGCACCTTTCGGAAAAGGTCAGTAGCCAATGACAAATTGGGTGCCTGTCCCAGATATTCCAAGAATCTTCTACTTTTATGCACATCTCTCAAGTTATGTACCCTTTAAGGGACTGAGGGCTTCAATACTAGTGAAGGCCTCATTATTCATGAAATTGGAGGTGCCCTTTTCTTCTTTGAATCAAACCTATTTACCACCACTTTCACGCTCCTCTGCTCATACTCCATAGTGACATTCTAGTTTAAAGGGATATTTAAAGTCTCTAGCCTCAATTTCAGTCTCTTTGCTGTGTATCCATTAACAGCACCATGATCAGTGTCCTTTACTATATGTCTTTGATGCTCTTTGTGGGGAATTTTCTTTTGTATATGAAAGTACAGACAAGGAAATTCTTACCATTAACACTCATATTTTGAATATTGTAATAAATATAAGTTGTTGTATCGGGAGAACAGCATAGCTCCATGCTGTTCTCCTGACTCTTCGACTCCTTGTTGGTAGTTTACTCTTGATTTGCAGAATGCTCTGTCCTGTAGACATTGAAGGCCTTTACATATTCTGGTAATCCAGCAGTAATTCTATGTTATCTCTGTGAGAGAAGTTTTTTGGTGATCCAAGCATGTTGGAATCATAGGTAATGTGTATGTCGACATGGAGGATAGACATTCGTGTATTCTTCATGGAAGGTGTTTAGATGCCAGTGAAGGGCTTTTGATCCAAAGAATTGCAGCTACCTTTCCCATGGATCAAACCTCATTATCTCCCATTTACCAGATGTGTAACATCTATGGGTTTAGCACTTCCTCTTAATGCAATAATAATACTAGGGATCCAGGCATATTATTCCTGCTTTATAACAATTGAATAACCTTAATGTTCACCCCAGATTCACTTGAGATAATGGCTGGGAGATGAATAAAGGCAAATATATCTTGTAGGTTAGCCGGTTAGCTGGACTTGAGTCTTGGATGTGGGCAGTACAGTATGTACCTGCACTCTAAAGGAGGGGTTAGAGATATTTACCATTTGGAGGGACATCTAAACTGTTGTATCTGCGCACCTCGGCAAGACAATGATAGTGTGAATGATGATGAAAGTGTTTATTTTTTGGGTCACACCGCCTTGGTGGGAGATGGCCACTGCGTTAAAAATTCTTGTAAGATATTAATTATTATTTTATTTATTTTTATTCGATATTGTCTGTCATTGTTAATTCCTGTTTTTATTGCAGATTCTGAGAGAATGTCTTGATTCTTTGATTCCTGAAAATTGCAACATTATAATCAGTTCCAAGACTTTTGATGACCAGAAATTATGTCAACTGACAGAAAAATGGTTTGGAACCAAATATTCTGTAGAAGGTAGGAACATCACTTATGAGTATTTGCTAAACATTTTTAAAAATTTGGTGAGTATGATGGGGGTTCACTTGGTAAACAATGAACTGTGATATCTGTGCCTGTCTAGAAAGGCATTTAAAGAGTGAGGAATGATGAATGTTTTCTTATTTAGTTCACCATGTCCTAGTGGGAAACAACATGAGAAATGAACATAACTTGTATATATAACAGATTGTTAGCCATTAATGTGGTATATGTAATAGATCGTTAGTCATTAATGTAGTGTATATAACATCATTAGCCATTAATGTGGTATTAACAGATCATTAGCCATTATTTTTTTCGTTACCATAAGGATTCTATTTTAAATTTAAGGGTTCATACTGTATATATATTCTGCTGTCACATGGGAAACCACTAAACCTCATTTTCCTTTACAGATATTCCAAAAGAGTGGGAAGAGCAGTGGGCTAACCTTCCTAGTAATCCAGAACTGCACATTCCAGCTCCTAATCATTTCATTCCAAACAATTTTGATTTGTTGACTCCAGAGAAAGAAGTTCCAGAATATCCTGAAAAGTTGTGCCAGGATGAATGTGGTGAATTATGGTTTCGACAGGACCAGAAGTTTAAATTACCCAGGTCCTACTGCTATGTATATCTAATTACTGAGTTGCCTCTGCAGTCTCCCAGATTGTGAGTCAACATTTTTGTATTTGCTACTTTTTAAACTTCTTTATTCAAATTTTGGATCAAGTACATGAAACTTTAATTAATATATGTAGCAGAAGCATTAGCACAATGTACCATTTTGTCGTAAAATTTTATGGTACTGAATATAGTTTTTATTTATTCTTTACATAAATGGAGCTTAATTCAGTGAATATAGAAATTATGTACTTTTCAGCTGACACATTTAATGTTTTTGCTTCTCTCAAGGTGGGCTAGATGCTGGTGAAGGGCTCTTGATCTGATGAGTTTGAGTTACCCTTCCTTTCCTTGCACCACATCTGATCATTTCCCATTCCCTAGGCACTGTATGACCCTTACAGATTTAGTGCTTCTTCATGATTATTGCACCTGAAGAAGCATGTTAAGAAACTGGAGAAAATGCAGAAGAATACAAGACTAGTCCCAGGGCTAAGGGGCATGAGCTATAAAGAGATGCTAAAGGAATTAATTCTAATACCCCTCTGCAAAAACAGTGATTATGTATGAGTGAGGTGAAAGTATTGAATAATGATGAAAGTATTTTCTTTTTGGGGATTTCCTTTCTTTTTGGATCACCCTGCCTCGGTGGGAGATGGCCGACTTGTTGAAAAACAAAACAAAACTGGAGGACAGAAGGATCAGGAAAGACACAGGTGGGAAACAGGTACTCAGGGGCACAGCTGGAAGTTAAAGATTCAGATGTGTCACAGAGATGTCAGGAAGTATTTCTTCAATCTCAGGGTGGTCAGAAAGTAGAATTACTTCAACGAAGAATTGGTGGAGGCACACTCTATACATAGTTTTAAGAATAGGTACGATAGGGCCCACAAGGCTAGGAGAAAGAGAGAGAAAGAATCTGGCAGACAGCAAGTTAAGAGGCAAGGTCAGGAGCTAAGACTTGACCCCTGCAACCATATGCTATAGGCAAATGCAGTGATTGAATGAATAACACTGAATGTGCTTCCTCTTTTTTTTTGGGGGGGGGAGAGGATCACCATACCTTAGTGTGGCCAGTGTTAAGAAAATAAAAATAAAAGAAGAATGAATGAGAGGAAAGGGATAAAAAAAAAACACACAAAAAACATCTAAAAGTAAGCAAATAACATTGTTTTAAGTTTAAAATGTTTTAGGTAGTAGGTTGGTAAACAGCAACCGCCCAGGGAGGTACTACCGTCCTGCCAAGTGAGTGTAAAACGAAAGCCTGTAATTGTTTTACATGATGGTAGGATTGCTGGTGTCTTTTTTCTGTCTCATAAACATGCAAGATTTCAGGTACATCTTGCTACTTCTACTTACACTTAGGTCACACTACACATTCATGTACAAGCATATATATACACACCCCTCTGGGTTTTCTTCTATTTTCTTACTAGTTCTTGTTCTTATTTCCTCTTATCTCCATGGGGAAGTGGAACAGAATTCTTCCTCCGTAAGCCATGCGTGTCGTAAGAGGCGACTAAAATGCTGGGAGCAAGGGGCTAGTAACCCCTTCTCCTGTATATATTACTAAATGTAAAATGGGAAACTTTCGTTTTTCATTTTGGGCCACCCCGCTTCGGTGGGAGGCGGCCGACGTGATGAAAGAAAGAAAGAAGTTTAAAATGTATTAAATTATTTTTTTACCCATTGCAGAGCAGCTCTTCTAGACTTGTACTTGAACCTGTTTGAACAGCAAGTAATGGAGGATGCTTATCCGGCTAGTATGGCTCAGTATCAGTATTCCATCAAAGCCACTGAACAAGGGCTTGTTATAAAGATGAATGGATTTAATCAGAAGCTTTCGGTGAGTTAGAATTTTTAATTTGTCTTTTGGGATGATAATAGCGATCATTATATGATTTTTTTAAATACTTTTACCAAAAATAAGTACATATTTAATTTGTTGTGTTGTATGAACTCATGACACTCCATTCTATCTCTTGATATCCAGAAGAATTTGTAATTTTAGTGTTTTTAGACATATTGTAATTGAAATTTTAGGTTCAATCTACATATAAATAACAAAATATGCAGCATAGTTCATGTAAACACACATTATTTTTTAAAATATTCACCCTAAACTGCTTTTAAGGAAAAAAATTGCTCAAAGTTTAGGTAATGTAATAGATGAAAATATTTTATAAAATTATAAAATGCTTTGAACATTGAATGACTGAATATGACTTAAGGATTATCTAATAATTTTATGATAATCAAACTGAGAATGTTAAATCAATATGACTTGTGAATTTTTGAGAACAAATAACGGGACATAGCAAGTATTCAACTTCTCAGTAACAAAACGGCTCCTGAAAAGTTGCACAGCATGGAGCTTGTAATACACGGAAAGCAAAGAGTTAATTTCCCAAAATCTTAAAATTTACTCCTCCTTCCTCCAAAAATTCATCAGTTTTAAAGTACATTCTTTCTGGAGCCATTTTTCTAGTCTGTACAATTTTTTTTAGCTATTCTCAGTTTACATCTATTTAGATGTAAACTGAGAGTCTTAGAATTCTCTTTTTATTTGATTTTTTTTAACACATCGGCTGTTTGTCATTGCTGCAAGATGACCCGAAAAAAAAACCCACTTTCATCATTACTCGGTTCATCACTGTCTTGCCAGAGGCGTGCTGATACTGCAGTTCAAAAACTGCAACATATCAACATTTTTTTTTTTTAACACATCAGCCATCTCCCACTGAGGCAGGGTGACCCAAAAAGAAAAAAATCCAAAAAGAAAGAAAAATGCTTTCATCATCATTCAACACTTTCACCATCACTCATACATAATAACTGTCTTTGCAGAGGCTCTCAGATATGACAATTTAGAAGTCCCTCCAAACTGTCAATACATATCCCAAACCCCTCCTTTAAAGTGCAGGCATTGTTCTTCCCATTTCCAGGACTTAAGTCCGGCTAACCGGTTTCCCTGAATCTCTTCACAAAATATTTCATTGCTCACATTCCAACAGCTCGTCTGGTCCCAAAAATCATTTGTCTCCATTCACTCCTCTCTAACATGCTCATGCATGCTTGCTGGAAATCCAAGCCCCTCGCCCACAAAACCTCCTTTACCCCCTCCCTCCAACCTTTTCGAGGATGACCCCTACTCTGCCTTCCTTCTCCTACAGATTTATACGCTCTCCAAGTAATTTTACTTTGATCCATTCTCTCTAAATGACCAAACCACTTCAACAACCCCTCTTCACCACACATTGCCCTTAGACAGGACATTTTCACTGCCTCCAGCCGCCGCCTCGCTGCAGCATTTACAACCCAAGCTTCACACCCATATAAGAGTTTTGGTGCCACTACACTTTCGTACATTCCCTTCTTTGCCTCCATGGATAACGTTTTTTTTTGTCTCCATAGATACCTCAATGCACCACTCGCCTTTTTTCATTCATCAATTCTATGGTTAACCTCATCTTTCATAAACCCATCTGCTGACAAGTCAACTCCCAAATATCTGAAAACATTAAATTCTTCCATACTCCCTCTCTCCAATGTGATATCCAATTTTTCTTTATCTAAATTGTTTAATACCCTCATCACCTTACTCTTCTCTAAGTTTGCTTTCAACTTTCTACCTTTACACACCATATACACAACATATTGTATATTATTGCTAAGCTTTCATTTATTTTAGCTTCCTGGAAAGCTTTATGTATTTTGTTTAATGACATAAATAATTGTTTTATTTCTGCATAAACCTTTGGAGTAAGATATTTCATCCTAACTTTTTCTTATATTTTGTATATTCAGTAAATAATTTTTTGTATAATTTGTTGCCTGGTCCATTGTAATTACTGTATGTACCCTTTTTCACATCTTCCTTAGGTTATTCCTGTATTGCTGACTTGTAACTTTCTGTAGTTGTCGTATATACTTTTTTGTAAGAAATTTTCAACTGTCTTAAATTTACCCCTACAGCAACTATTAGATCTTCTTCTGCATCACATGGAAAGCTTTGAAGATAATCTGAATGAGGAAACTTTCCAGGGAATACGACAGCAGCAAATGAAATCCTACCATAATGCTATTCTCAAGCCATGCATTGTTCGCAGGTAAGTTTAATTAGGATTTGTCACGTGTAATTTGAGCTCCTCTGCAAAGACAGTGATTATGTATGAGTGTGGTGAAAGTGTTGAATGATGATGAAAGTATTTTCTTTTTGGGGATTTTCTTTCTTTTTGGGTCACCCTGCCTCGGTGGGAGACGGCCGACTTGTTGAAAAAAAAAAAAAAAATTGAGCATTCATTTCCTCAGTTTAGGATGATCATCTCTATTGCTTAATTTAGGCTAGTAAAATGAGTACAATAAATGATATTACAATTTATCTATCTGTCCGAGATTAATGTCTGTGGTGTGGTATCATGCTTGGACATTACGTTCTTAAAACATGTGTAACTAGATGTATAGTAGGACTCCAGCTTATGATGTTAATGTGTTCCTGGAAATTGTTCATAACTCAGTTGTTCAGAACTGAAGCCAAGAAAGCAGTGTCTAAGCTTGTGTAATAAGGCTAGCAGATTTCTTGGAATTACTATCAAGAAGTCCAGGTTGTACTACAGCTCAATAAATCTTTATTAAGGCCTCACTGACACTATGTGATTCAGTTCTAATCTCCATACTATTGAATGGATATTCTTCTTTCAACAAACTGGCTGTATCTCACCGAGGCAGGGTGACCCAATAAGAAAAACAAAAGTTTCTCTTTTACACCTTGGGAAGTGTTAACGATAGGTTAGAAAGATATAAGTAAGAAGGGTTGAATTTGAGAAAGACTTGCTAGCATGGGCCAGTAGGCCTGCTGCAATGCTTCTTTATTATTATGTTCTTATTAAGTTCACAAACATTTTTTGCACAGAACAACATAATATCCAATACAGTACTTTAATTTTCAAATGTTGCTCTGTTGTCCCTATAAACTAGGATAGACAAAAAGTCACATATCCGGGCTATACTCATTTATATATGATGGGAGTGAACACTTCATCATTGCTGTATATTCAAGTTTTGGGCATAACTTTTTGTTTTTTCAACAAACTGGCCATATCCCACTGAGGCAGGGTGACCTAAGAAAGAAAAATGAAAGTTTTTCTTATTCAAATTTAGTAATTTATACAAAAGAAGGGGTTACTAGTTGGCTTAACATATATTGTAAATAATTGTTTTAGCATTTATGTATCCAGTACATTATACGTGTTCTTCTCTGCTATATTTATCCATGTTTTCCTCACTCAGTATTGGATTGAAAAAGTTTATAAACATTACACGTATGTAATTTATACCGCTTTAAGTATTATATACCTTTTGTGATAGATTTACCAATCCATATACAGTGGACCCTTGCTATTCGAACACTCCAAAACTCACCCTCATTCCAGAATGCTGTTCAAGTGCTGTTACCAAACGAATTTAGTCCCATAAGGAATGATGTAAATTAGATTAATCCATTTCAGACCCCCAAAAATACACTTATAAAAGCACTTACAATAATAAATTTACATAAAAGGGTGAGTTTTGGAGTGTTCGAATAGCGAGGGTCCACTGTATCTGAATATCTGAAGCTATGTAAAAAAGTTGTCAGTGTTGCATACATAACTCTCATGATTTAATTTATATCATCTTCCAGTGATAATATTTTGTCCACATTAAGAATTTTTTCTTGTTGTAGAGATATTCGCCTTTCTATTATACAAGAAGTACACTGGACAAGTCACCAAAAGCTGCTAGAGATAAAGACTGTAACAAGTAAGGACCTTCTTGAAGACTTTGTAGCCAAGCTGTTTCCCAGTTGTCACCTACGAATTCTTGTACAGGTAAGCTTAAGCCCTTCTAGGATGATACTCAAATTTATGATAGATACCTTGAGTTCCTGTTTCTCACCTTTCAAACAACTTATCCCTGCCTCATCAATTCCCCTGAGTATCTTGTATGTTGTTATTGTGTTTCCCCTGTTTCTACCATTCTCCATTGGTGCTAGATTTAATTCCATTAGCCTTTCTTTATAGCTCATGCTCCTTATCTCAGGAACAAGCATTGTTGCATACTTCTGCATATGTACTCACATATTTGTACTTGCCTATTTGTGGTTGCAGGGGTCGACTCTCAGATTGTGGCCTCGCCATTTAACTTGCCTTTCTCCAGATTCACTCCTTCATAGCCTCGTGGGCCCTATCATACTTGCTCTTAAAACTGTATGGAGCCTACCTCCGTCACTTCCTTACCAAGATCATTCCACCTCAATTACTCTGCTGAAGAAATACTTCCTAACATCTCTGTCTCATGTGTTATGTATGTGTGAGTATGCATACATGTGTGTGTGTGTGTATGGGGGATATGTTTTGTGTACAAAATAATATCTTAAAATTGCTTGTGTCCTGAGTTTTTTTTATTTACATACGTAGTTATTTTGGTGCAAGAGACCAGGAATTTTTTCTTTATAGATTTTGCTAATGTGATGAAAACTTATCTAATAATTACTACAATGTTATCTTTTAATTTTTACCATGAAAGAGTTAATTTAACACAATTCACAATGTTTTTGTTAATTTTCCTTGATTTCCAGGGTAACACCACAGCTTCTCAAGCCATAGATATGTATAAGATGGTGAAAGCCAGAAAAGGGGAATTACTTTCTTTAGAAAAGTATCCACTTTCAAAGGTGAGTAACTCATAATATTTATTGGTATACATCAGTATGTTGCAGTTTAGAAGATCATTTGAATTACAGTATATCTGTGCACTTCTGGCAAGACAGCTAGAGAATGAATAAAGTGAATGCATTTCCTTCATTTGTGAGAATTGGCTGATAAGTTTAAAAATCACTTTTATCTTGGTGTGTGCCACTACTTATCATTTGAGATGCATTTTATGTGGTAATGTATGCTGTGTAATAATAGATGATCACTGCTGTAGAAGCCGTAGAGGGTATACTGTACAGATTTTTTGTAAACATACAGGCCGTCTTCCACTGAGGCAGGGTGACCTAAAAATAAAGTGAAAGTTTTTCTTTTTACATTTAGTAATTTATACAGGAAAAGAAATTACTAGTCCCTTGCTCTTTGCATTTTAGTCACCTCTTATGAAATTCATGGCTTACTGAGCAAGGATTCTTTTCCACTTCCTCATGGAGATAAAAGGAATTAAAGATGAACAAGAGCTATTAAGAAAATAATATAAACAATTGCTAAGAAGAACAAATGGGGAATTGAACCATGTTCCATGTATGTAGCAGGAATGCTACATGTGTATTACAACTTGCTTCAGTAAACACTAATTAATTTTTACAATGTTTACAAATAAGTTTTGCAGTCCAAGTACAGTGGACCCCCGAGTTACGAGCATAATTCATTCCAGAAGGCTGCTCAAGTGCCATTACCGAACGAATTTTCTCCCTTAAGGAATAATGTCAAGTAGGTTAGTCCATTTCAGACTCCCAAAAATACACTTACAAAAGCACTTACAATATTACACTTACATAATTGTACGATTTCCAAGGTGCTTGTAACTCGGGGGTCCACTGTACTTAGAAATATACTTTTTTTTTTTGCAGTATGATTTCTATTGACTAAGAGCTTTTCCTCATCAAAATTACAATAATTGTTCTAATCTTAATAACATTTCCACACTAATTGCAAATATATTTGAATTTTTTTTACAGTATTTTAATAATCATGTTAATTAAGACATACGTACACATTTCACACATTCAATTTAATATGTTTAATATAAAGTATTATAGTACTTTTTTTATAGGTCACAATTCAATGTTGGTAAATGGCCTTTGTTAAAAAAAATTCAGTGGTTGTTTCACTACTGTATATTACAATAATACAGCATATTGAATGCTCTTAACAATTTCACAGTATTTTTTAAGCCAGTACTTAAATATTAAACATGTGTTTAGGTTGTAACACAAGATTTTGTTCCAGTTACGCACTTTGGAATTGTTGAATGGATCCTGGGTAGCTCGAGTGAATGGATGCAACCCAGCGGACACCAATAGCTCAGTGATCAATTACTACCAGTATAAAGAGGGCAGTCTCATGTTGGAAGTTCTGCTGGAGTTTATTCATGTAAGTATGATTTGTGTAGATTAAAATGGAAGTACATACAGTGGACCCTCGGTTACTGGCCGTAATCCGTTCCAGAAGCTTGGCCTAAAACTGAAAAGGCCTAAAACCAAAATAATATTTCCCATAAGAATTAATGTAAATCCAATTAATCTCTTTCTGACACCCAAAAATATTAACAAAAAATACATTTTTTAAAGATTAACTATAGTTTTACATACAGAAAGCAATGAGAAATATATATAAAGCACAAATTTTAATGATAAGTAAACATTAAATACCTTTATTGAAGACTCTTGTTGGCATATTGAAGAATGCAGGAGGGGAGAGGGAGTTGGGAATCCCCTCCATAAGGACTTCAGGTATCAAAGCCCTCTCTAGGGTTACTTCCCTTCTTTGTCATTTACTGTGACAGTGCATTCATTACATACCTTAAAATATTTGTAGTCTTAATGTAGGGCAAGAGGTGAGTAGTATTTATTTGTAGGAAGTCAGTGAAGACAGCGGTAATGTAGGTACACGTAGTATGTAGCCCCCTGGGCTACACTACACAGCCATATTATTACACTACACAGCCATATTATTACACTACACAGCCGTATTATTACACTACACAGCCATATTATTACCATGTTCACTGAGTTTAATCATTTCTAACAACTAACTTTAGATGCCATCATAAACAGAGGGAGAAGTAATGAATAATTCATGTCGAGAATTGTAAACAAACGCGTATGAAGGGCGGTTACTGCACCAGACGCCAGATTCACAGTTTTCTTCAGCGCTGCACCAGAGAAAACGTAATGTTTGCCTTCCACCCTCCTCCCTCCACCCTCCTCCTCCTTGATTCGCCGGTACTCACCACTTGATAACATATAATCATTGCATGTTTATATGCTATGTTTATATGCTATATGCTATGTAACGTGTTTCTTATATAATTTTGAAGAAAATATCATAGATGGATTAATGAAAATGTCTATATTAACCTAAAATAAGATATTTAATGTGCTCAAGAGTGATTTATTATGCGTCCAACACACTCATATTTTTCAATAACTTCTTTCTTAAATTCCATCGTGTTTCTCATTTTCTTTACCAAAGGAACTTTCTTTGGGGCCATGGTTGCTTATTTTGCAGTTGCACTTAATGAATAACCATGAAAAACAATGAATTAGTATAGCGAAATGTTTGAATGAATGAGCAGAACCTTCCTCACTCTGCCAGAGATAGCCAGACTGATGTGAGAGGCTGCCGGCGGGCAGGTGCGTGTCCCATTCAGGCCGATAAGCGAAACAACAGAAACAATGGCCGATAACCGGTAGCCGAAAAACCGGCCTATAAGTGAGTTGGCCGATTAGAGGAACGGCCAATAACTGGGGGTCCACTGTAATAAACAAATTTTATGATTTTATGAATTAAATGATGTGCTAATTTCTCAGGTTAATAATTCTGGTACAGTAATTGGTGCTAATTATGGTACCCTTGAAAACACAATCATTAGTACACACTACTTAAAATTGTTCCCACAATTACTTATTGATGAGCATTTATTTTTCTGCAGATGGTGATGGATGAACCAGTTTTTGATATTTTGAGAACAAGAGAGCAGCTAGGCTATCATGTTTTCTGCACAAATCACATTACGTTTGGGATTCTTGGGCTGTCTCTAACAGTAAACAGCCAGGCTAACAAGTTCAGGTTAGTTAACCTATTAACATTATTATTAATATTTGCAATTAAACTACAATTTGAAGATGCATGTGCAGCAACAAAGAATACAAAGATCACCATTCTCTCTACCACATTTTTTTGTTCTGTGATGTTGCTGTGTCAAATACATTATCTTTGGTTTGGTTTGGTGTAAGTGTCATGGTACCTACTTGGCACAATTTGGTCAAGAAAGGTGGATTTTGATAACACTGTTTTTTGGAGGTATGTTCTATTCTCAGCTGTTGTATCTGAGCGCCTCTGAAAAGACAGTGATTATGTATGAGTGTGGTGAAAGTGTTGAATGATGATGAAAGTATTTTCTTTTTGGGGATTTTCTTTTTGGGTCACCCTGCCTCGGTGGGAGACGGCCGACTTGTTGAATTTTTTTTTTTTTTTTAATGGTGATTTGTTCCAGTGACTCCAGAGGTGTCTAACAGGTGGTCTTGTATATGGGTGAAATTCTGCTGCATATTATTTGGATATTGTGCATGACCTCTGGAGCACAGGAGTCTAAATCTGAAACGGTTTATTATACAGACAGAATTTAGCGGTACAACTGATCATTGATTATCTGGGAATCACTTGCTTGGGGTCTTTTTTCATACAGAACATCAGAAAGATAACCACAGTACGAGTGGGGTTAGAACCCATGGCAAGTGAGTGGTAAAACTCCAGGCCAGTGCGTAAGCTACTTACCATTTGTTCTAACCCCACTCGTACTGTGCTTTGTTTGCATTTGTGTTATTATGATTTTGTGAGTCTTGAATCTGAAAGATAATGTGAAAAAAGGGAATGCAAGCAATAGGACCATAAAATTTTTTTATTGGTGCTTTTGAAAATCTAGCAAAAACATTCCCTTGCCCGGAATGCTCTGCATAACCTTGAACTTTATGCATTCATTCAAGTGTCACCCATTTCTGTATAAACAATGTTTTGTGTGGAAATAAACTTGAATTTGAATGTTGGATAATCAGTAATTTACGGTGTGTATCTGTAGATTCTAAATTTTCCAGAACACCTAATGTGAATTTGGGAGATTCGACTACATATATATTCTGAAAAGTGCCAATTACAAATCTTGGGTTGGAGTTGTATCTGTTAGAAACTTGTGTTGTTAACATTTTAGGAGTGTCTAAAAAATAAAAAAAATATTGATGATAATGAAAACAATAATAATAATAATAATAATAGAGTGGTGAAGCAATGTAAAAAGAGAGTAAATGAATGAGAGAGTGGGTGAGATGTTATCAACAAATTTTGTTGAAAATAAGAAAAAGTTTTGGAGTGAGATTAATAAGTTGAGGAAGCCTTTGGGTACAAATGGATTTGACAGTTAAAAATAGGAGAGGAGAGTTATTAAATGGAGAATTAGAGGTATTGGGAAGATGGAGGGAATATTTTGAGGAATTATGTTGATGAAGACAGGGAAGCTGTGATTTCGTGTATAGGGCAAGGAGGAATAACATCTTGTAGGAGTGTGGAAGAGCCAGTTGTGAGTGTGGGAGAAGTTCGTGAGGCAGTGGGTAGAATGAAGGGGTAAGGCAGCTGGGATTGATGGGATAAAGATAGAAATGTTAAAAGCAGGTGGGGATATAGTTTTGGAGTGGTTGGTGCTATTATTTAATAAATGTATGGAAGAGGGTAAGGTACCTAGGGACTGGCAGAGAGCGTGTATTGTTCCTTTGTATAAAGGCAAAGGGGACAAAAGAGAGTGCAAAAATTATAGGGAAATAAGTCTGTTGAGTATGTATACCAGGTAAAGTGTATGGTAGTTATTATTGGAAGAATTAAGAGTAAGACGGAGAGTAGGATAGCAGATGAACAAGGAGGCTTTAGGAAGGGTAGTGGGTGTGCAGACCAAGTGTTTACAGTGAAACATATAGGTGAACAGTATTTAGATAAGGCTAAAGAGGTTTTTGTGGCATTTATGGATTTGGAAAAGGCGTATGACAGTGTGGATAGGGGGCAATGTGGCAGATATTGCAGGTGTATGGTATAGGAGGTAGGTTACTGAAAGCAGTGAAGAGTTTTTACGAGGATAGTGAGGCTCAGGTTAGAGTGTGTAGGAGAGAGGTAGATTATTTCCCAGTAAAAGTAGGCCTTAGACAAGGATGTGTGATGTCACCGTGGTTGTTTAATATATTTATAGATGGGGTTGTAAGAGAAGTGAATGCGAGGGTCTTGGCAAGAGGTGTGGAGTTGAAAGATAAAGAATCAAACACAAAGTGGGAGTTGTCATAGTTGCTCTTTGCTGATGACACTGTGCTTTTGGGAGATTCTGAAGAGAAGTTGCAGAGGTTGGTGGATGAATTTGGTAGGGTATGTATAAGAAGAAAATTGAAAGTGAATATAGGAAAGAGCAAGGTGATGAGGATAACAAAAAGATTAGATGATGAAAGACTGGATATCAGATTGGAGGGAGAGAGTATGGAGGAGGTGAATATATTCAGATATTTAGGAATAGACGTGTCAGCAGATGGATCTATGAAGGATGAGGTGAATCATAGAATTGATGAGGGGAAAAGGGTGAGTGGTGCACTTAGGAGTCTGTGGAGACAAAGAATTTTGTCCGTGGAAGAAAAGAGGGGAATGTATGAGAGTATAGTTATACCAACACTCTTATATGGGTGTGAAGCATGGGTGATGAATGTTGCAACGAGGAGAAGGCTGGAGGCAGTGGAGATGTCATGTCTGAGAGCAATGTGTGGTGTGAATATAATGCAGAGAATTCGTAGTTTGGAAATTAGGAGGAGGTGCGGGATTACCAAAACTATTATCCAGAGGGATGAGGAGGGGTTGTTGTTGAGGTGGTTCAGACATGTAGAGAGAATGGAACGAAACAGAATGACTTAGAGAGTGTACGTATAAATCTGTAGTGGAGGGAAGTGCTTTTGTAAGTGTATTTTTGGGGGTCTAAAAGGACTAATCTAATTTACATTATTCCTTATGGGAAGGCACTTGAACAGCATTCTGGAACGAATTAATGACGTAAACCGGGGGTCCACTGTATAAATGAACTGTACTAAGCTACTTAGCTTATTGACGGCTCCATGTCTTCGCAGCCATCCCCGAAGTCGTTTTAAAGGAGTTGTCAACTCCAATCCCTTAGGGCTGTCGGAAATAAGTGAGTAAAGAATAATTGCCCCAGAGGAGCGTATATATCACCATATTCAGTAGTATATGAATACTGAATTATACTCACTGGGTTGGGCTAATCAGTTCCTAACTGCACAGTCAATAGAACTTTAAAATGTCTGAGCAGACTTACCTGGGTATTTGTATTGGACCCTTAATTCACACCCGGAAAATGCTGTCTTGATTGAAGAAATATCGCTGAGGAATGTCACACGTCCTAGTCTGGAACTTTGTTACATTCGCAATCGCTACATTCTTCTTCAATATTTGTCTATTTGCAGTAATGTCACTACAAGAAGCTGCGCACACTTCTCTGTAATATACCGCTACTTTGTATTCTCTTTTATTCATAAAAAACGTGCTGGAACAGAGTTCTTTATCTGTTAACCCAGCGTTAATGTTCTCTCTGGGATATGATAAAGCAATCTAATCCCTTCGCCCTCGCTCGCCTCGGCGTGCCCTGACATACAAAGAAAGTGTCGATCCAGCATGTTTCCCTTGCTTGCCAAACTTCTACAGGAAGCAATGCAGAATGCCTGATTTCTTGCTGTGTCTGGGCTTAGACGATTGTGTATGCTATCTTTAACATGATATTAGAGTGGGTGTAGGATTTTCTTAATTTTCCTACTACTGTAAGAGATTGATTATCTCTCATTAACAACATATAGTAGCAACAGTGGTCAGCCGTGACGTAACTTACAAGGAAGTGGCATGTCTAGACTGGTACATCTGTGTCCAATTGCTTGACGCGGAAGAAAACTAGATGTCACTGCCCCTTTCTGAGGGCTGGGCCCCTCAGTTGAAAAAGGCTTGAAAAGGCTGAAGGGGGCAGATACCCCCCTCCTGGAGAAATTTCTCCACAATTAGTAATAAGTTTTAGCTTGACAGAAATGTTCTGCATAACCAAGGGCTTTCCATGGATATTATCAAATGTTATCCAATCTCGTAAAACTATGTACCGTATCTTGTGGAAATAAAAGTTGTTTGTTAAAACAGGTAAAGTGGAACCTCGGTTTTTATATGCTCTAGTTTGTATGTAAATCTATAGTTATTCTCTATAAAATGTATTTTTTGTTAATATTTCCCATAAGAAATAATGTAAATCCAATTAATCCGTTCCAGACACCCAAAAATATTAACAAAAATACATTTTATAGAGAATAACTATAGTTTTACATACAAACTAGGGCATACGAAAACCAAGGTTCCACTGTATAATACTATTCTATTAAAGCAAACTGTTATTTAGGTTTTCATTTTTGTAGCTACTGCTCTGTATCTTAATTTTTTTTTCAATGAACTGGCCGTTTCCCACTGAGGCAGTGTGACCTGAAAAGAAATATGAAGATTTCTTTTTTTTAAATTTAGTAATGTATACAGAAGGGATTACTAGCTCCTTGCTTCCTGTATCTTAATTATCGTATATTATGTACTTTATCTGTCTTTAGTAAAAAATTTCACGTCTTTTTCCTGATAGTGTTTCCCATGTTGATGAGAGGATTGAAGCGTTCCTACAGAAGTTTGTGGATATTGTGAAGAACATGATGGCTAGTGAGTTATCAGAACTTAAGGAGACACTCACCAGTATGAAACAGACCATTGATTTGACACTGAGTGAAGAAGTTGAGAGGAACTGGAATGAAATTGTTAATGAGGAATACATCTTTAACCGACTGAAAAGACAGGTACTGTACTATCCTGTATTTTAGTGATATGTATATAATTTTTCTCTTTATTCATGTGTTTGTAATGGGTTACCATCATTTCTTAATGATGTGCATGTATGTTTTGAGGTCAAAAAACAGAGTTATATTACAGGAGAAAACTACATTGTTTCCTGCTGTAATATAGATTGGTTAGACTTCATCTTAGATGGGCATTATCTTAACTAAAATAAGCTTCAACAATAAAATCATCAATAATCATAATTAGTTAGGATTGGCATGCCTCTGGCAAGACGAAGATGGAATGAGTGATGATGAAAGTGTATTTTTCTTTTTTGGGTCACCCTGCCTTGGTGGGAAATGGTTGATATAGTATGTTAAAAAAAAAATTACTTAGGATTATCATTGTGCAGGGTAAAAGTGCTAGAGGCTTTGTTTTCCTGTTCATTATTCAAGCATTATGCAAAAATCACACATAAGATACAGTGGTACTTCGGTTTTCGTTTGCCCTGGTTTTCGTTGAATTCGGTTTTCGACTACTTTTTTCATCAAAATTTTGTCCCAGTTTTCGTTCATCTCGGTTTTCATCGGTCCCCCGTACCGAACATGTCCACCTGCCCGTGCCCATACAAAGCATCCCACACATTCTAAGTCAGTCTGGCTTTGTTTCTCGTCGAGTGAGCATTACCCTGCGCTTTCATCGGAAACATTTCGTAATACGTAATTCATTGTTTTTTGTACTTGTTTATTGAGTGCGACTGATAAATAAGCCACCCTGGGGCTTAAGAAAGTTCCAAGTGCCAGCCCTTTGATAAAGAAGGCGAGAAACACGATAGAATTGTGTCTTTGGGGAAGTCCATGGGGTTGGATGTGAGTGGCCAGGATGTGGAAGAGTTGGTGGACGACCACAGGGAAGAGCTAACCACTGAAGAGCTGCAACACCTTTAACTGGAACAGCAACAGATTGCAGCTGAGGAAATTGCTTCAGAGGAGGAGGAAGAGAGAGGGAAGAATGTGCCTTCTTCAGTGATTAAGGAGATGTTTGCGAAGTGGAGTGAGTTGCAAAGTTTTGTGGAGAAATATCACCTTAACAAAGCTGTTGCAAGCCATGTCTGCAACATGTTCAATGACAATGCCTTGTCCCATTTTAGGCAAATCTTAAAGAGATGCCAGAAACAGACCTCTCTTGACAGATTTTATGTGCGACAGGGGTCCAGTGCCAGTAAAAGACAAAGATGGGAAGTAACCCCGGATAGGGACTTGATACCTGAAGTCCTTATGGAGGGGGATTTCCCTTCCAACCAATAACCTCTCCTCCCTCTCCCCTCCTCGCATTTTCCATATGCCAAAGAGAGTCTTCAATAAAGGTAAAAGTGATATTAAATGTTCATTTATCCATTTCATTAGTCATTTATATTTATTTCTCATTGTTTTCTGTATGTAAAACTATAGTTATTCTATATAAAATGTATTTTTTGTTAATATTTTTGGGTGTCTGGAACGGTATTAATTGAAATTACATTATTTCTTATGGGAAATATGGCTGCAGTTTTCGTTGAATTGGGTTTTTGTGAGACTTTCTGAAACGAATTAATGACGAAAATCGAGGTTCCACTGTACGTATTTGATTGATCAGGCAATGATAATTATGAAGTTCTGTTTCAGATCGAGTTGATTAAAGATATTACACACAAGTCTGTCATTGAGTGTGTACAGGACATTATATCAAGCAAAGACAACACAGGATATAAAAAACTGAGTGTACAAGTTGTAGGTGCTGCAAAGCCTGAGGATGGAACTCCGCCATCGTTGGAGAATCTACTGGGTAAGCGTTTACATGTTTAATAAAGCTATAATTTTTAAGGCCCTTTATTTCTACAGCGGATTTTTAGTAATTTCACATCCATTCGTCTTTGGGGTTTACTTGACATTGATTCCTGGGGTCACTACCCTTGTAGCCCATCAGTAAAGATACCTTAAGTGTTGCACATGTGTCTTAATCATCAACTTGTCAGTATTATATACTATTTATATTATACAGGCACCCTGGTATGTCCATTCACAAAATAAGTTACGAGGTTTGTTACTTCAATAGTGGAATTATTTTATTTTACATACCTTTCCAAACTCTCTTGCTAGTCTTTGTAACCTCTTAAGATTTTCCCAATAACATTGGCCTCTTCAAACAGCATCTGTGAGAGTGTACTTTAAATGATTTTTTTTATCTTTTATGACTGCACCTCTTCCAAGCTCACTGGGCATAGAGTTAGCCATGACATCCTTGCTATAAAAATGCTAATCATACTATGGAACATTGAAAAATGAATATAACTAAAAAATATAGAAAAAAGATAAGTTACCTCTGTATAGTGTGCTTAAGTGCACTGTTTTTTTAGCTTCATAATCTTTACTAGTCATCTTGCATAACTTCTTAATACTTACTGTATATTATAAAATGCATAAAATATTCTTTATTTGTTTTTTTCAAATGTATGATGTACATATTTACACTATACACCACACTGGTTATCATGTGGCATGTTTTACCATGTGTTATTCTTTGAAGTAAGTTGAAGGAAAATAAAAATTTTAATACTTTCCATTTGCACACTTGTTGGTAGTTTCACAACGTGAATTTCGTAATTTATTTGCAGTTTGCTCACATTTAATTTATTTTTAAAATTTTTGTCTTTCTCTCTGAATTTGTGAATTACAATATGCATACAATATATATGCATACACATGCATATATATACATACACACATCTAGGTTTTTCTTCTTTTTCTTAATAGCTCTTGTTCTTTTTATTTTCTCTATTGTCCATGGGGAAGTGGAAAAGAATCTTTCCTCCGTAAGCCATGCGTGTCGTATGAGGCGACTAAGATGCCGGGAGCAATGGGCTAGTAACCCCTTCTCCTGTACAAATCTACTAAAAACGAGAAGAAGAAAAACTTTATAAAATTGGGTTGTCTGAATGTGCGTGGATGTAGTGCGGATGATAAGAAAGAGATGATTGCCGATGTTATGAATGAAGAAGTTGGATGTCCTGGCCCTAAGCGAAACAAAGCTGAAGGGGTAGGCGAGTTTCAGTGGGGAGAAATAAATGGGATTAAGTCAGGAGTATCTGAGAGAGTTAGAGCTAAGGAAGGGTAGCAATAATGTTGAAGGATCAGTTATGGAAGGAAAAGAGGGAATATAAATGTGTAAATTCAAGGATTATGTGGATTAAAATAAGGGTCGGATGCGAAAAGTGGGTCATAATAAGCGTGTATGCACCTGGAGAAGAGAGGAGTGTAGAGGAGGAGAGAGATTTTGGGAGATGTTAAGCGAATGTATAGGAACTTTTGAACCAAATGAGAAGTAATTGTGGTAGGGGACCTAAATGCTAAAGTGGGAGAAACATGCAGAGAGGGTGTAGTAGGTAAGTTTGGGGTGCCATGTGTAAATGATAATGGGAGCCCTTTGATTGAACTTTGTATAGAAAGGGGTTTAGTTATAGGTAATACATATTTTAAGAAAAGAGGATAAATAAGTATACAAGATATGATGTAGGGCGTAATGACAGTAGTTTGTTGGACTATGTATTGGTAGATAAAAGACTGTTGAGTAGACTTCAGGATGTACATGTTTATAGAGGGGCTACAGATATATCAGATCACTTTTTAGTTATAGCTACAGTGGGAGTAAAGGTAGATGGGATACAAGGAAAATAGAATCAGTAAGTAAAGAGAGGTGAAGGTTTATAAACTAAAGAGGAGGCAGTTAGGGTAAGATATAAACAACTATTGGAGGATAGATGGGCTAGTGAGAGTGTAGGCAATGGGGTCGAAAATGTATGGGGTAGATTTAAAAATGTAGTGTTAGAGTGTTCAGCAGAAGTTTGTGGTTACAGGCGAGTGGGTGCGGGAGGGAAGAGGAGCGATTGGTGGAATGATGATGTAAAGAGAGTAGTAAGGGAGAAAAAGTTAGCATATGAGAGGTTTTACAAAGTAGAAGTGATGCAAGGAGGGAAGAGTATATGGAGAGAAAAAGAGAGGTTAAAAGAGTGGTGAAGCAATGTAAAAAGAGAGCAGATGAGAGAGTGGGTGAGATGTTATCAGCAAATTTTGTTGAAAATAAGAAAAAGTTTTGGAATGAGATTAATAAGTTGAGGAAGCCTAGAGAACAAATGGATTTGACAGTTAAAAATAGGAGAGGAGAGTTATTAAATGGAGAGTTAGAGGTATCGGGAAGATGGAGAGAATATTTTGAGGATTTGTTAAATGTTGATGAAGACAGGGAAGCTGTGATTTCGTGTGTAGGGCAAGGAGGAATAACATCTTGTAGGAGTGTGGAAGAGCCAGTTGTGGGTGTAGGGGAAGTTCGTGAGGCAGTGGGTAGAATGAAAGGGGGTAAGGCAGCTGGGATTGATGGGATAAAGATAGAAATGTTAAAAGCAGGTGGGGATATAATTTTGGAGTGGTTGGTGCTATTATTTAATAAATGTATGGAAGAGGGTAAGGTACCTAGGGATTGGCAGAGAGCGTGTATTGTTCCTTTGTATAAAGGCAAAGGGGACAAAAGAGAGTGCAAAAATTATAGGGGAATAAGTCTGTTGAGTGTACCTGGTAAAGTGTATGGTAGAGTTATTATTGAAAGAATTAAGAGTAAAACAGAAAGCAGGATAGCAGATGAACAAGGGGCTTTAGGAAAGGTAGGGGGTGTGTAGACCAAGTGTTTACAGTGAAACATATAGGTGAACAGTATTTGGATAAGGGTAAAGATGTTTTTGTGGCATTTATGGATTTGGAAAAGGCGTATGATAGGGTAGATAGGGGGGCAATGTGGCAGATGTTGCAGGTGTATGGAATAGGAGGAAGGTTACTGAAAGCAGTGAAGAGTTTTATGAGGATAGTGAGGCTCAGGTTAGAGTGTGTAGGAGAGAAGGGACTATTTCCCAGTAAAAGTGGGCCTTAGACAAGGATGTGTGATGTCACCGTGGTTGTTCAATATATTTATAGATGGGGTTGTAAGAGAAGTGAATGCGAGGTCTTGGCAAGAGGTGTTGGGCTAAAGATAAAAAGCAAATACAAAGTGGGAGTTGTCACAGTTGCTTTTTGCTGATGACACTGTCTTTGGGAGATTCTGAAGAGAAGCTGCAGAGGTTGGTGGATGAATTTGGTAGGGTGTGTAAAAGAAGAAAATTGAAAGTGAATATAGGAAAGAGTAAGGTGATGAGGATAACAAAAAGAATAGGTGACGAAAGATTGGATATCAGATTGGAGGGAGAGAGTATGGAGGAGGTGAATGTATTCAGATATTTGGGAGTGGACATGTCGGCGGATGGGTCTATGAAGGATGAGGTGAATCATAGAATTGATGAGGGGAAAAGGTGAGTGGAGCACTTCGGAGTCTGTGGAGACAAGAACCTTGTCCATGGAAGTAAGGGAATGTATGAGAGTATAGTTATACCAACGCTCTTATATGGGTGTGAAGCATGGGTGATGAATGTTCAACGAGGAGAAGGCTGGAGGCAGTGGAGATGTCATGTCTGAGGTCAATGTGTGTGTGAATATAATGCAGAGAATTCGGAGTTTGGAAATTAGGAGGAGGTGCGGGATTACCAAAACGATTGTCCAGAGAGCTGAGGAGGGTTGTTGAGGTGGTGTGGACATGTAGAGAGAATGGAACGAGACAGAGTGACTTCGAGTGTATAAATCTGTAGTGGAGGAAGGCGGGGTAGGATCGGCCTAGGAAAGGTTGGAGGGAGGGTAAAGGAAGTTTTGTGTGCGAGGGCTTGGACTTCCAGCAAGCATGTGTGAGCGTATTTGATAGGAGTGAATGGAGGCATATGGTTTTAATACTTGACGTGCTGTTGGAGTGTGAGCAAAGTAACATTTATGAAGGGATTCAGGAAACCGGCAGGCGGACTTGAGTTCTGGAGATGGGAAGTACAGTGCGGCACTCTAAAGGAGGGTGTTAATGTTGCAGTTTTATAACTGTAGTGTAAAGCACCCTTCTGGCAAGACAGTGATGGAGTGAATGATGATGAAAGTTTTTCTTTTTCGGGCCACCCTGCCTTGGTGGGAATCGGCCGATGTGTTAATAAAAAAAAAAAAAATTTTTTTTTTTAAACCATATCTAAGTATTGCTTGATCATATACTTCAGTTGAATCACTTGATCCAGTACTGTAATTTTTGTTTACACTCTCTGTATCAAGCTTAATTCGTTCCAGACGGGTATTCAAGTGCCGATACCGAAGGAATTTTTTCCCATAAGAAATAATGAAAATTAGGTTAATCCATTTCAGACCCCCAAAAATACACTTACAAAAGCACCTACAAAAATACACTTACATAATTGTTCGAGTTGGGAGCTGCTCGTAAGTAGAGGTACCACTGTACTTTATTTTTCTTGCAAGAGGAGGACTGGTCTGTAGATGGCTCCAGAAATCATTGCCCCTGTGGCCTAGTATCAGACCAGGCCTATTCATTGATCCCCTGGTCAGTCAGGCTGTTAGTGCTTGTTGTCTTCATTCACATAGGCACCACAGACTAGCTGATTAAAAGTTTTTTTTTGCAGGATATTGCCAAATTCTCTCTGGAAGACAGACAGTGAACTTTTCTTAATTTTCCTTATATATATGAGAAATGTTATTGTATAATTTATTGTTATACCTTTTTCATCACAACATCAACATGATACAGTAATGCAAAAAGTTCCACGTACTATACGTATATTTAATTTTTACATTTTTAATATCAACTTCTTTACAGGACAATCAAATGTTGTGCAGCTGCTGGGACCAAATGAAGATGATGACTCAGACAAAAGTTTTCCACCAGATCATTTCATCACAGATATTGCTAGCTACAAAAAACAACTCAAGCTGTACCCCATAACAAAAATTTGTTAACACTGTTGAAATGGCCTGGTCCCAGGTCAGGTTGTGAGGGTGTAGAAAAACTCTTAATCAGTCACAGGTATATCACAAAACTTTTATTAGACAAAATATTCGTATTTGTTGCTATGGGGCTCAATTACTGGTAGCTAAAATTGAATATGTAATAACAGTGAATACATTAAGTTAAATACATTTTACAAGGACTGAAAATATAAAGCAAGTACTAAATATGTTACCTTTTTAATGATGTCTTTAATTTGTTATGTATGTAGTACTTTAAAAATTAAAGAAAATACTCATACTTTTATTATTACTCATGGAGAAGCACTAAACCCATAGGATCATAACAGCACCTAGGAGACATTCAGGTTTGATACAAGGAACGAGTGCACAGGTCCAGTTCCTTGGATTAAAAGCCCTGCACTGCAAGGAACCTCCCTTAAGGAGTCATCTTTTTATATTATTCTTGAATAGAATGTTCTACAGACATTAGAGTGGATAAGCTAGAATATGTGAAATATATTAGCATATTTTTTGGGACCTGACGAGCTGTTGGAATGTGAGCAGGGTAATATTTAGTGAAGGGATTCAGGGAAACCGGTTATTATAGATTTAGCTGGACGAGTCCTGGAGGGGTCTGGGATAGTGACAGTTTGGAGGGACTATTCTAAACTATAGTATCTGAGCACCTCTGCAAAGACAGTGATTATGTATGAGTGAGGTGAAAGTGTTGAATGATGATGAAAGTATTTTCTTTTTGGGGATTTTCTTTCTTTTTGGGTCACCCTGCCTCGGTGGGAGACGGCCGACTTGTTGAAAAAAAAAAGTGTAAAAAAGTGAACTACCTCTTATTATAATTACCACTGGCCATTATTATTATTATTATAATCAAATAGAAGCGCTAAACCACAGGGGTTATACAACGCTGCTATTATTATTATTATAAGCATAACCAAGCGCTAAACCCATAAGGGTCATACATCACTATCACTGTCCAACAAAGGTTACAGTTCACATTTAAAAATGTGTTTCTAATTAATTTTCAGACGCTGAATTTAAATCTGAACTTACCCTTGCTCCAACACAGTTTTCATGCAACAGAACCTCCAGTAAACCATTTCACCAAGACATACACATTATGGAGAACAAATATCAGGGAAAAATTGATGATCAGTTTGATAGTTGACTACTGCTGGACACTGGTGCAGGAGAGCAATACTGAACAAGTGAGAAGCCTGCAAACTGTGATGTATGTTCATATGACTGTGTGGAAATTTATTTTATGCACATATACAGTGGTACCTCGGTTAACGATGGTCCCCAAACTCGCCCTTTTATGTAAGTTTATTTTTTTAAATGCTTTTGTAAGTGTATTTTTGGGGGTCTAAAAGGACTAGTCTATTTTACATTATTCCTTATGGGGATAAATGCGTTTGGTAATGGCACTTGAACAGCATTCTGGAACGAAAAAATATCGTTAACCGAGGTACCACTGTATAATGAATTTACATTAAGATTAGTTTTATTAGTGCATATTCCACACTTAATATCTTCATAATACATATGACTGTTAGGCAACATATGTAGTTCTAAAATCTTACATAGCCAAAATATTGATCATAAGATTTCAAAAAACTTTGAGACTAAACATACTCAGATTCATGAGCAGCAAATCAAAGTTAGCTTAAAGTAACCAAATTTAGTTTGTAAAATGGATATTGTTATTATTATTATTATAATGGGGGAGCGCTAAACCCGTAGGATTATACAGCGCCTATGGGACCAAAAAATAGTTGTAATACTATAATTTTTAAAGGGGTGGACCGGTAAGCCAGCGGAAGGCCTCGGTCAGGTGACCAAAGCTCCAACGGCAGGTCATCATCTGACTAAGACCCACATCAGGAAACACTTGTCCTGACGAACCTTACCTAACCTATGGGGGGATGGAAGGTATTCAGGCTTAATTTAGAGAACTGGAGCCCAGATCCAACTCCCTAGATCAAGAGCACCTCACCAGCATTAAGGAACCTCCCTTGAGGGGGATATCATTATTATTATAATAAAAAAGAAGTGCTAAACCCACTAGGGTCATACAGTGCTGCTGTAAAGTGAATAAAAAGATAAATTTTATTGGCTAGTGTTCTCAATGTATTATTTTAGGAATGGGAGGTAATCAGATTTGTTCCAAGTTGAGGTTAGCGCCCATTTCTCAGATACAGATATCTTTACTGGCATCAAGGGGCACCTTCTCCCTCACTGAAGGGATTGAACACGAAGATGGGTCAAAGCTCAATAGCCATTGAACAGACTGCTTTATCTTCATTGTCAATTTTTTTTTTTCAACACTGGTCGTATCCCACCCAGGAAGGGTGACATAAAAAGAAAAATTAAAGCTATGCTTTTGAAATTTAATAACTTATACAGGAGAACGGGTTACCAGCCCCTTGCTCCCTGCACTAGTCATCTCTTACGACACACATGGCTTGCAGATTAAAAATTCTTTAGATACTAAAGGTGAAAAATAAAATAGTATTTTTGCATATGTTTTATAAAAGTGTATTTTACAAATATGTACTGAAAAAAATAAAAGAGCAAAATTTACACACATACATTTTATACAGGAGAAAATTCTAAATACGTTCGGAGAGCCACACAGCTGCTTTACAACCAGTTTTAATTACAAGAGTTAGAGCATTGTATGCTGGTGTCAACTCTGCATCATGTTTCAAGCCAGTGTCATGGTGGTCCATTTCATCATCTCTGAATTTTTTTATAATTTCAACAAGTTCCTTGTTTTCTTCCTTTCCTAAAGAAATTAGTTCTCGTAACTGTGAGTTATAATGATCTATGATAACTGATTCTACTGCTACAGTGCATGCCATTGCTGCCTCTTTGCCCATCAATGCAGTTCCTGAAATAAAGTGTAGCATAAATCATTAAAATACAGTTATTCCTACATCACATGGAAAGATATTCTACATACTGACTATTTTTCAACATGGCAGGATGACCCAAGAATGAAAACTCATTCACTATCATTCTGTCTCAAACCATCTCTCCATAAGTCCCCAAGATACCACGATCAAACAATTGCCCAGAAAACTCCAACATCTCTATCCAACAAATTACTGTAGGCATCAAACTGACTGCCTCCAAAAACAATGGCCAATAAATATTTAAGAATGTTATGAGAGGTGACACGGCATCTCACTGCCACTTAATTACTCCTCTTTAGAAATCTAAACATCTCAGAGTTTCAGTTGTTTGGATTTCTTAATCTGTCCTAAGTTTCAATAAAACAAAACAAAACAAAAAAAATCAACCAAAGGGCCAAACCTAATCAACAAAATTCCAGACACACAAGGTCATGCTAGAAAAAATCTTAATTATCCTAAGAATGTACGTATATTAAACTTGAACCACTTCAATAAACAAACTCAATAATAATACTATTGCTAAAAAATGAAACTATGAAATTTAAATTCCCTGTCATTCAAGAAACCTGGATATGTGCTACATGCATACCTTGCTAATACAGCGCTTTGCTTCAGAGCACTTCACTAATACGGTGCTTTTCAATTCTATTCATGTTTATTATTTTCGGCAGTGATGCGCACATCAAGTTAGCAATGCAGTACCGTAGCATTTTATTTATTAATTTTACTTTTGCACTGTTTTTAGGCCTAGTGCTAGTGCACACTTAATAAATGATAATGCAAAACATTTTTAGGTTTTTATATGCACTGGCAAGTGAAAAAAAAAGACATTCACTTAAAGGCAATACACTTGACGGTGGTGGTCTGGAACCTTACCCACGTATTAGTGAAGCATGCTTGTATCAGCAGTCATTGGAATACTAATAAATACCTTTTTTAAACCAAAACATTCACATACATACTGTGTTGCATGACCCTAGTGGGTTTAGCACTTCTTTTTGATAATACTAATAATAATCACATATACATTATACCTATACTGAATTCAGCCAGGGTTACATCAGTCCTCCAGTGAAGACCCCAGTGATACACACTATACTCCTATATCTTGCCCTCAGTATACATACTATCAAGAATATTTAGGAAAATAAATAGTACACAAGTAAATATGCTTCTACATAATGCATGCCATATACTCAATCCATCTCAAGGCACTTTATGACTCTTATGGATTTAGTGATTCAAATGGAAACTGTACTACGATATTCCCCTCAATGGAGATTCTTTGATCCAAGGAAATATAACTGACCTCCCCTTCCTCAGACCGAACTTGACTGCCTCCCATTTCCCTTAATACTAATAATATGATAATAATATGTAATAATAATGTGCTATAATAAGTCCAGCTTAGTCTGGTTTTGGAAAATATCAATAATACAAATCCAGTACTGTACTTAACACAGTCTAAATATCACCTTAAAATTATGAATGTCCTAATTTAGGTCACATTATTTTTATTATTATTATTACCATCATTGTATTAAAAAATATATGCTAAACCTGTATCACACATACACAGCATTTGTTTTTCTAGAGATGCACAGACATATAATTAAAATTTTGCTTATATTTTGCCTGGAGATATTTCATTCTGGTGACTATTTTCAAGAAGAGTTAGTTCTAAAAACCTTAGAAGTAATGTCCTCTACAATGTGATTACAATATTATATTCATGGGGAAGCGCTAAACTCTAAGGGGTCATACAGTGCTTGAGGAGTGGGAGGTCATCACATTTAATCTCAAGGAGAAGCACAAATTCCTTGGAACAAGAGCCCTTCACTGACCTTCACTAACCCCTTTAAGTCTACAGGGTGATGACTAACCTGCACCAAGGACATAACCAGCCACATTCCAGATGGGAACGAGAACAGTAGGCCGCACTCTGTATTTTGGTATCAATTCTTCGAACTTTGCTTTATGCTCCTTTTCTTGGTCCCACATATGCTGGATAACTGACCCCACACTAGATTTGCCTGGTATAAAAAACATATAATTAAATACGTTTATTCAGGTATTATTACACAATCTTTGGATAATAACAAATGTCTTTCATAATAATGTGTGTAAATTACCTAGGATAACCCTAAACAAGTCACAGTAAATTATTTCCTCAATAATGTAAATGTTGCACATCTAGCAGTACAACAGTAATTAAAAATATGCAAAATATAACAAAGATTGTGTTTATACAAGCTTGTATCAAATGACTGCACTAAGAAATAGCACTGGAATGCTAGTAGAGTACAAGCAGGTCCCGCTTTATGACAGTTTGCTTTATGGCATTTTGCTAATAGAACAGTTTTCAGTTATACCCATTCTTCATTTATTCAGACTTCCTACAATAAATATATTCACCACTTACTATAAACAAAGGATGAAAATATTTTAAGGTAGGTAATGTGTGTAGTGTATATTGATTTTTTAGGACTAGATCTATTGCTTACTTAATATATGATAGTGTAAACATATTATCAGGCTTTTATATGCATTTAAAAAAAAACAAAAAAACTGATTCACTTTACAGCAGTAGCCCGGAACCTAACTTGCTGTATAAGCGGGACCCTCCTGTATACCCGAACAGCAATTTCCAGTATAACTCTGTTGAACTTTGACTCCTGATTTTCTTTATACTGCATGTGCAGTAATGTTTTATGGTACTGTACTTATATTACCATCAATGCTGTAATTATGACTGCAAATTTATTAAGTGCTTGTTATATAATAGTTTTCTTGAGGCTACCAGTAGTGTCTTATTCAGGTGTTATGTCACGATGCACAAAAATTACTTCAATAGTAAATAGTGCCAATTAATAAACTTGAAGTAGCAAGTGATACCCAAACTGAAAAAAACCCTGCATAGATGTTATTGCCACTGAAAAAGTTCAAATACAAAAGTGAAGCTGCAGTAGTGACGTACCCAGCACTGCCATTTGTCCTGCATAAATGCGGTCAGCTCCCAATTCTCCAGCATGGTCTACACGAATGATACGATCAATCAATTCTCTTTTCCTTGTTGATTTTGTACTGTACAGACGTAAGCCATGAATTATTGAGGGGCGATACATAATGGTTTAGTTCTCTGAAAAAAAAAGAATAAAATATGTTTAATGTAAATCTTGTCATTTTACCTAAGGGAATAATGTACAGTACTGTATAATATATGTTAATCTCCAAATTTATCCATATTGATGATGATATGTAACAGACTTTACTTAAGGAAGAAAATGCAAGTGTACATTCAATACACAGTACAGTGGTCCCTCGGTTTTCGCCGAAAATTCGTTCCAGAATGCTGCTCAAGTGCCATTACCGAACGAATTTACTTCCTTAAGAAATAATGTCACGTAGGTTAGTCTATTTCAGACCCCCAAAAATACACTTGCAACAGCACTTACGAAAATACACTTACATAAATGTTCGAGTTTGGAGATGCACGAAAACCGAGGGACCACTGTATTTTAATAAAAGTAAAAATGTGGAGACCTGTAAATTGTGTATCAATACTATCTCAAGTGCTTATCTGTCAAAAATATTTATTGTTCATAAAGGTATTGTACAATATAAAATGCTTAGATAGTATTCATTCAAACCTAGCAATCAGTACTCTGATTGCTAGGTCATTTAAACTTAGCAATTAGTACTCCATGAAGCTTTCTCTGGTTTTTATAAAATGGATGAGATATAGTAGCACTTTATTTACTTGGGTATATGAGTACCAAATAACTGGAAAGTGAATAACTATGACTGCACTGGCTCTACCTATTTCCAATTATCCAGAAAGTCTCCAGTAATCTGAGGTGTACTATACTATTTTAAGTGTGTACTGTATTGTATTTTGGAAATATGAAAAAATGTCCACTCAGGAGTGAAGAGGATAGCAACAAGCTTTAGAAAATCATATTGATAAGTGTTAGAAAATCATATTGATAAGTGTTAGAAAATCACATTGTTCAGCATAAAAAGCTCTGTTAACAACAGGATAAAAAACTAGCAATACTGAATAACTTTTTATTTTTTTTTTATTAACACATCGGCCGTATCTCACCAAGGCAGGACTGCCCGAATTATTATTATTATTATAATCAAATAGAAGCGCTAAACCACAGGGGTTATACAGCAAGGACTGCCCGAAAAAAGAAAAACTTTCATCATCATTCACTCCATCACTGTCTTGCCAGAGGCGCGCTTACACTACAGTTATAAAACTGCAACATTAACACAACCCCTTCAGAGTGTAGACACTGTACTTCCCATCTCCAGGACTTAAGTTGTCTGGCCTGCCGGTTTCCCTGAATCCCTTCGTGAATGTTACCTTGCTCACACTCCTACACACGTCAAGTCCTAAAAACCATTTTTCTCCATTCGCTCCTATCTAACACGCTCATGCATTCTTGCTGGAAGTCCAAGCCCCTCGCACACAAAATCTCCTTTACCCTCTCCCTCCAACCTTTCCTAGGCTGACTCCTACCCTGCCTTCCCTCCACTGCAGATTTATACACTCTCAAAGTCATTCTATTTTATTCCATCTTCTCTACATGTCCGAACCACCTCAACAACCTCTCCTCAGCCCTCTGGATAACAGTTTCGGTAATTCCACACCACCTCCTTTAGGAGCATAAACTATAATGGATTTATAATAAGTGCAACCTGACTGAAGGTGATCAAAAACAAAGGTTTTCTTCAGATAGTCATCACTGGAATATGACAGCTTAAATATTCCTAAAATCTACTTAAATAAATTGTGTTGCATTGAATAGGTTACAACGTAAGTTTGTAACAGCGTCCACTCAAGGCAAGCTTCCTTGACGTTGATGAGGGGCTCTTAATCAAAGAAATTGGACTTGTCCTCCAATTCCTTGGATTGAACCTGATTACTTCCTATTCCTTAGGCATTGTATAACCCCTACAGGTTTAATGTATCCCTCTGAATAAAATAACAATAATAGTAATAATAATAATTGTGGCACAGTGGATGAATTACAGTATTAACGAACCAGTTTCTGCTAGAAAAAATAAGAATTATTTACAAAAAAAAAGATGATTAGCTAACAAGAATAAATAATCTTGTAGTGTAGACCCTTATGTCCCTCCTAGAATGCCTTGCTGTTTATAATATAATGATGTCCTCAGGTAAAAGAAAGTAAAGTTCCATGCCTTGGGATCTGTAAAAAACTAATTCATGAATCTACAAAATTTAGCTCTGTACATATTGTACTGTACATGTACATTATTATATAGTATGAAAAACCAAATATTCAACCCATGATGGTCAGTACTGACATATTCTGGACAATAAATCATATTTGTTGGCTTCAATATTAACTATGTATGCTCATGGCTCAGATGATGCAAGTCCTGATACATGACCCGGGTTTGCTCCCCTGTACAAGTGAAAAGTGGGCATGTTTCCTGACACCTGCTACCCCTGTTCACCTAGCAGCAAGCAGGTACTTGGGGGTGTTAGTTAACTATTGTAAGTCGCATCTTGGGGAGATGATTAAAGAGTCCCACTGGAAATACGACAAGTCTCAGATGATGCACTGACTATTGGGTTATCCTGGGTGGATAACCCTCCAGATTAAATTGTATCGTATGCCTGGAGTATACCTGGAGAGGGTTTCGGGGGTCAACGGCCCCGCGGCCCGGTCTGAGACCAGGCCTCGTGGTGGATCAGGGTCTGATCAACCAGGCTGTTACTGCTGGCCACACGCAAACTGATGTACGAACCAGGGGTCTATTGGTAATCTCCCTTATGTAAGCTGGGAGGCAGTTGAACAGTCTTGGGTCCCAGACACTTATTGTGTTGTCTCTCAGTGTACTCGTAGCACCCCTGCTTTTTATTGGGGAATATTGCATCTCCTGCCGAGTCTTTTGCTTTCATTGGGAGTGATTTTCATGTGCAAGTTAGGTACTAATCCCTCTTAAGATTTTCCAAGTGTACATTATCATTCATCTCTCTTGCCTGCATTCCAGGGAATATCTTACATGATCACAATATCTCAGACATACATAGTATTATGATTCCATTTTGCTTTTCTTTAGGGGAGGTTATTATTATTATGATAAAAAAGAAGCGCTAAACCTACAGTTTGGGGAGGTAAATCTTGAAGTTAGCAGTGTTACCTTCTGATGGCTTAACCTAGGATATCCTTATAATCCCTGAAAAAAATAATGGTATGCAACTCATTTAGATGTATGCATATCTTTAATATTTATAGAAAAAAAGTAGCCCTCACTTTTGTATTAGTTTGAATATTATTATAATTATTATTATTTACTGAACATATGTATATATATTCCTCAATGTAAAAGAAAATCCTTTATAAGTTATTGCAGGTGTTTTTTCTGATAGTAATAATATCTTAATTAGGTTTATTAGTTAATTAGTTCATTATTAGGTTAAGTCATACAACATACGTACAAGGTAATTTCAGACGCTACATATTAATAAATTTATATTTAAATCTGAATAATCAACAATTCCAGTCATTAAATAGTTGCATAGTATGATAACTTTGCCTAGCATGGGCAAATATTGTACTGGGGTGTCTGAATTTCTTTTGGGGTATAAATTTTTCTACTGGGGTCTGACTTCATGCTGGGATTCTGAAATTCTACTGGGGTCTCTGAATTTCTGCTGGGGTCTCAAAAGTCTGGAATTCTAGTAGGGTTTTTAAATTTGTACTGGGGAGTCTTGAAATTCTACTGGGGTCTCTGAATTTCCACTAGAATCCTTGACTTTCCGTTGGGGCCCTAAATTAAAACTGACTTAATAACAATTTCAAGGACCCCCAATAAAAAAAAAAATCTTTATTTCAGATAGTAAGTTTATTTAGATGATTACAATGATCATAAGGCCCATTCTTATCCTATGTCAACTTCTACCTAACATACTGTATAAAAAACACTGTGAAATAACAAAACTTAGGTACGAACTCTTAAAAAAAAAAACTTACTTCGAACATAAAAATGTGATGTAATGTCACTTTCCCAGGACCCAATAAACTGAAAATATTTTTCCTTCCTTATCTCATTTTGCTACCAAAATCTATATATATATATATATTTTTTCTCTCTCTCTAAGATAGGATAAGATAGAAGGGAGGCAGATATAGTGATATTTTCTTCGTTATTAAAAGTTTTTTGGTAATAGTTTTTTTTAGTCATATGGTGACTGTATTAGTGGTATTTTTGGTCCCTTTTCTGGGTATGGTAAGCTATATTTAGCTACCTATACAAATTATTTTAAGACTGCTATATTATTTTTCATATTAGTTGCATTTAGCACATTATAGACAGTGATGAAACATTATGAAATGTTGACTTAGGATATAACATGACAAAATGTGATTTGCGGGTCAAGAGCATTAAGCTGGGTTACAGGTATTGTATATCCACCCATTAAAATAAAATTAGCATAGATCACATTGTTAGATTTATTTTCCTTACGGGAAGAGGACATAATACGGATAAAAATGTGTGGGCGGAGTGTCGTCTGCTGTCACCTTGCAGTAAGACCCAAAATACCGCCCTTGACCATAGAATCAGCGACCTTATGTAACTGCGACTTTCCTCCCGACTCTCACCCCAAATCAAATTTAACTTTAATAAAAGTTAACTCTGAAAGCAGGTTCAAAGGGGGGACAAATAAGAGATGTATAGAGGTAGATTACCTGCTGAAGTGGCCATAGTTTGGGTTTAATATAGAGGAATGTAGGGTAGGAAAGGCTCAACAGATGGCGTTGGCGACTCTCGTTCAAAATCACTGCTTAGATACGCCGTTCTGTCCTCCTTTCTCGCCATCTTCCTGACATTTTTACCACTTTTCCGGTGAGTTTCGGCCCTATTTGCCCTCGAAAATATACCAAATAAGGGGTAGAAGAGGGCAGAATGTGCCCCAGGACGGTGGTACGCCCAGGGTTTGTGTTCCCGCCGCAAATATCTTCTGCTAAGCATTGTTCTGCGCAGACTCAATATGGCAGGGGGTCGAGGGAGGGCTGCAAGCCATGGAGAAAATCAATATTTTTCCCTCTTGCCACAAACAATTCACCAAGAAATTTAACAGTGCCGTACCCTGGTTCCTGGTGCCCTACCTGGATTCACTAGGATTGCGAATTACGTGGAAATAGAGGAGTGAGGTGAGAGAAAAGAGAGGAGTGAGGAGGAGAATTGAGTGCAGGCCGCTGGTAATATGTGCGTACGCAGCCCAGGCAGGACTCTGTCCAAAATTTGCTCATTTGGGCCTGCTCAGTGCCGTACCCCCGCCCATCTTGCGCCAAATGTCACTGAATGGCACCCTTGGCATGCCTCCTCGGCGCACATAGTCATGAACGAGGCATGCACAGGCTAGAGTTGATAAATTAGATGAAGGAAGGGCTGCAAACTGATATAAAACCATGTAAAAAGACATGCAATGTGTGACGAGGGGTTGTAATATCCCATTTCTATCATCTGTACTCCATTGGCTGGAGAAATGCTCTTACTAGATAGTTAGAAACTGGAAATGCAGTTTTCTATGTTCATTATTCGCATTTCTTTATTTTGTAATGAGAGGGAAATGACTTGCTGTTCTATATTTGTACACGGGAGCAGATGGGGACCTTATGGGACTATTTTTGGCCAGGGTTAAAATTACACTCCATTCTGACTGCCACTTTTTAACTTCCTTTATATAATAAAAAGCGACTTAGCTTTACATCATGCAATTAAGATGTGCACTTGCACATTTAAGAATACCCTTTAATAGATAGTGACATTTCCTGTCACTAACAAGATTGCAAGTAGAAAGGGATAGATAGTGTAATGTTCCCCCTAGTTATTTTGTGTAGGAGAGATATACAATATATAGATATAAGGTATATGTAAAATAATTATATTTTAAACTAAGAATAATGCTAAATTAGATATAGTCTTAGATATGTAACAGTTAGACTATGATGACTTAACCTGAGATATCTACACTTTCCTCAACCACTAGAGTGAAAGGCTCTTCATCCAAGGAATTGGACGTGTCCTTCCCTTCCTTGGACTGAACTTGATTGTATCTCATCTCCCGTGTATTGTTTGACAATCGTGGGTTTAGTCCCCTTTTATAATATACAGTTCCTCAAAATGATTTCATTCCAAGGACCCCAATGGAAATTGTCACTGACGTTTTTGGGTTATCCTAGGTAATTTATACATTCTACTAGGTATGATAATTGTACTTATGTGTATCTGTACCTAAATAGACTTAATTACATATGGATACATAACTTTGGTCTTTATTTAGGTAAACCATAAGAATTTTTGGTCATATAAAACTTTGAAGTTTTGCAATGGTTTTATATAGTCAGTTATGCAGAATTTTACCTAGAATAATACATAAAACACTAATTTTTAATTTCATTTTTCCTATAGTCATTATAAATAAAGTATACATTTCACATAAAGAAACATACAGTGTGTTGCAAGTTGCAATATTCCAATTCTGTCTGTACTCCATTAACTGGAGAAGTGCTCTACTGGATAATTTTTCTTGATTAATGTATAGGTGTTACATGTAAATATGTAACTATTATATTTGCATAAATTAGGTGTTTTTTGTTTTTTATGTTGGATTCTTCCTAAATGATTGTTTACAAATTTAGATTATATAAGTGTAAGCATTGCTGAGAATATTTAGTGCAGTACTTTTTTTTTTATTTAGGTAAACTAATATTAATGGAATTAAAATTATTTTTTTCCCCTGGCTTGTGAAGTGTAATAGAGGTTAATAAAGGTTTATTATAGGACTTAATAGTGTTTAATTAAGTGCATTATTAAAGGCTTGTCTTAATGGAAACAATTCATACTATTGTACTTGGCTTTGTTGAGTCATTCTAGTAGTATTAATAATAATAATAATAATAATAAGCTGCCCCTAATGCCATGGCATGCCAGTGGCTCTCCTTGCATTACAGTTTTATAATTGTAACTACCAATAACTATGTATACTTGTAACTTGCATCAAAATCAAAATATTATTATTATTATTATTATTAATCTTTATAAGTTATTAACATTGTTTGTGTATAGTCTTGTGCTTAATGCAGTTATTGTAGAAATTTTAAATAGCAGCTTTTAAAACATTTACTTAGAGAATTGGATGTTATTGATTAGATTATTGAGCTTGCATGCTAGCGTCCTCCATTTTCACTAGCAAATGGCTTAGGGTTCATACTGTTGTAATTTTTACTTTAACATTTAGCTAACCTAAAAATGTATCATCCAAAATTTCATTTACTTAGTTTTCTATTTATGAATTATAATTGGGTATAATTTAATTTGAACAAAAGTCATGATTAAAGTTTTTTTGAGGAATTAAAGGTATACATAAAATAAAGAATAAAAAAACATAATACCGTGACTGGAACAATACATAAATCAACATACTGTAAATGGCACCTCTGGATATCTAATGACTATATTCAATATTGTAGTTTTGCCACTCTGGCAGTTTAATACTTTTTCTTCAAGTGCTCAAACGTATTATTGGCTTCGCAATTCTCTCATAAGTACTGGAACACAGGAGTTAAAACTAAATGCTGTATGACCCTTGTGAGTTTAGCACTTCCCCATGAATATAATTTTTTTTTTAACATGCTGTCCATCTCTTCACCGACGTATGAGGTATGGTGGCCTCTTTCCCTTCCCCAAATAAAGAGGAAACACTTTCACCATCATTTAATAACTGTCTTGCTAAAAGAGTGCTGACATCACAGTTCAGGTGACCCTCAGAACCGCAGCATCCCTACCCCCTCCTTTAGAGTGCAGTTTTCATTTGAAAAGTTTTCATTTTATATACTCAGTCAGGATTTAATTGTCAAGAATTTAAATCTGAAAACAATGATTAAATTTCTTTTTTTAATTTTTGCTATTATAAATTCTGTACATTTATATTCTTGGACTAAAAATTAATATTTTTAATACAGCTAAACATAGCATATTATGAAGGATGCAATTTTCCATTTTTTGCATAAAATTTAAAATTCAATTTTATTACAAAAATGGCTTTTTAAGGAATAGTATTGTATTCACAGCAGAATCTTGGTAGTCTGCTGTACTGTTTTATTGAAAATACAATACAGTAATATCCCTTGCAACAACTGTATGCTTAACAAAAATTATTAATTATTATTATTACTGTATTATTATTTTTTAATTTGACATTTGCATTCCAGTATGCATTCGTCATTAAAATATTCTCTGCCCCAGAGATGACTACAAATTCCTAGATTGAAAGTTGTCAGTTTTTAATTAATTCATGTTTGTGTAACAATAAAATACTTGTAGCCAGTAGCTACCTACCTTTTTTATTGAGACCCAGATTCGGAAGCAGAAGCTCTTTCTTGAATTATGAGTACAGTACCTTAAGCCTGGTATTTAAGAGTACGTATGTGCTGTACAGTACTTAGCAATCTTGTGAATTAGCTTTATAAAACATAGATTATGATTCAATGTTAATAGCAGTATATTTCAGTGATTTGAGTACTATACTATAATTTTATGTAATTAAAATTCTAGATATTTTTCAATATAAAAAATAAATTATAAATGTAATATTAATTTCAGTGTATTCTTTGCCAAGGACAGTCTTATATTGTGTATACATTAATGTAATGAGCATAGCCACAGTGAAGTGGTTAGAATAGACAGACGTTATGCAAATTCTCATTCATACCAACATTTGTGTTGATAGGCACCACCGGAGCCGTGCCAGACTTGGAAATATCATCATCCTCATCATCACCACAAAGAAGGAGCCTTGGAATGTCAGGCTCTGACTCAGGTTCCTCGTATGTAAGTCTTGACTATCTTACGGTGATTTTATTCCTCCAGACTGCACACAGCACATTCTTTTGCTGCAGAGTTGGTTATTTGTTCGAAAACATGCTTTGAAATACAGGTATTCTTTGTATGTTGTAAATCTGTACAAAGGTCTATCAGTCCATACTAAAAATCTTCAATACATTTTGGAAACCACGTTGATTACAGACAGCTACCATAAATTGTGTATATGTACAGAATTACCGATAGAAATATGATACATTATAGCAAATTTTCATAAAGCCAGCCTGCATTAATCAAATTTGTATAAAGCCAAGGAGACCTGTACAGTACATACAGTCCATGCCTTATGAGAATTTGGTTGAACAAACTTAATTGCTTAATTTGTTCCCAATATTTAATGATGCAAAATAATATTAGCAGTTGCCATAGCACTCACCTTGCAATTCAAAATAGTTTTTTTCTAATTTGTAATACTAATTACATTAAAAGATATTTTTGAAAATGTGAATGACAGTTTTCAGTATTCTTAGAAGCCCTTCCATATTCTTAAATCACTGCGTGCTAATCAGTTTCAGGAGTCATACTCTTGAAGGGTGAGGTAGGGGTCATTCTAGAGAGGATTGGTGGACTGGGGTAAAGGAGGTTTTGAGTTCTAGGGGTTTAATCATGTTAGATTGAAATGAGTGGAGACAAGTGGTTTTTATGGCTTGAGGTACTATCGAGTGTCATAAGGTAACTTTTATGACAGGATGCAGGGGAAACCTGTTAGCTGAACTTGAGTTCTGGAGGTGGGTAGTATGGTGAATGTACTCTGAAGAGGGGGTGAGTATGATATAGTTTTGAAGGGTCATTAACATTGTGATGTCTGAGCACTTAATGGCAAGTCAGCAGTTGAATGAATGGTGGTGAATGTGTTTACTTTTTTGAGTCACCCTACCTTCGTGGGAGATGGCTGGTGGTGAAAAAATGCTTTGTCTTCTTCAGTATGAATCTGCCATAGATAACTAATTTATTTGTTAGAATTAATCATCGTCCTCATTGCCTTTACACTACTTCTTTCCTTATTATGTAATGTTCCTTTGGAATTCCAGTTGACAGGGGAAAAATAATAAGATTGAAGTAAGGCACTAATATGTATAATATAGTTTTATTTACAACAACACTGACTAAAAGCATAGCAACTTAGCTTGTTACCTCACTGTTTGCACCATGACATTCTCAGTACAGTATTGATGCTTATTTTGATGCAGTAATATTTTGCAAGTGCCAAGTAATAAACTAGTTTCTACTGCTATTACTATGTAATTCAGGTAAGGCAGTGTATCTAGTTTGTTTTACTTGATGGCAAAGTCTGGTTGAATCTGATTCTCGATTGCATGATTACCATTTTCACTCGTTTCTCTCTGTTATTTGTAGCATTACATAGGCTTGGTTTTTATATTTTTGCCCCTCTTAAATTTCATAAATATAAATGTTTTCAGCTGGTGATGAACAGTGTTGATGCATCAGCCTTACGAGGATGGCGCGTGGCATTGGCGGGGGGCCAGCAGGTAACTGGAACCATGGTTTTTAGTTTATACTTACTCAAAACTCAATATTTAAGTATAATTTGTTTTTCATAATTTCATGGTGATCTCATTGGTTTACAGCTGGTGATGAACAGTGTTGGGGCCTCAGGACTGGCTGGCATGACTGGCAATGGAGGGGCAGTTGACCCATTAAGTGAGGATGGAGGGGGCGGGGGAGGGGCGGGTGATAATGTTACAGCGCATATTACGGGAACCAGTGATGATGACGATGACGATGTGCCATCCTCACCTGGAAGTTTCGATGACGACGACGGGTCACTACCTGGGGAAGACGACGTGACCGCCCAGTTAGCGGCGGCAGGTGGGTGGGCAGGTGAGATGAAGGATACTGTTCTGTTGGTGGTGGAGGGAACCAATAGAAAACCATGATGTCTGCATGAGAGAAGTTTGTATTGTTCCTGGCAGTGGTCACACTTGGACATTATTTATGTATAAGAAAATCTACCTATCACATATACAGTACTGTATTATATTAAACAATTTATAATCTATTTTTTAATAGATATTTTGTGATAATATTTTCAGTTCTCGGGTAACTACAATATTTTTCATAATTGTTTTTATTAAATCATTGCATCCCTTAGCTCACTATATATCTTTTGGTGCTAAAAACACTACATATTTTCTGAAATTTTTAGTGTTATCTTAGTTTCTTTCTCTAGTTTACTAACAAAAGAATTTTCACTGTCTTCAGTCTTTCTTCCTATGTAATTCTTATGTCTGAAATTTATTTTGTAGTAAGTCTAGTTGTACAGGTGTGAGAGATACCCTGTGGTATTTGTTACTTTTTATTTGTAGTTACAGGATCAGAGCTAGGCTTGATTGGTTACATCATATTCCAATTTTTGGATTAATGTATATTGTGAACAGGTTTCTACCATTTCTCTTCCCTATACATCTAGTGGTTATTTTAAATCTGTAAGTGTAGCATACAAGTTTTTCAAGATATCATTAATGTGCTATTCTGGCAGCATTCTTTTGTCTATAATTACTCCCTGATTTCTCTCATGTCTTTACACTTTCAGTATTTTATCATACAATTTATGTTTCACTTGGCCTATTTCTGCTTTCTCCCATTTCCATTATATGGCACTTTGTATAAAATCCATTATCCATCTATCGTGACATTTGCTCAATTTATTTCAAATCTTGTATTTGCAAATATTTTTGTGTAGTTTTCACTTGTGTAAATTAGATGCATTATTGGCCCTGCTCTGATTCTTGTGGAACCCTCCTGATAACATTTTCCCATGAGAATTTCCTTTACTTTTTTTTTTTCACTATACGTTTTTCCTTTGTAACATAAAATATCTCTTCCTCTGTTCTGTAATTAGTTTTTTCCTGTTTTGTCATACCTAAATTAGTCTTTCTGAAATCTATTTTAAATAAAGGTAATTTTCCCATAAATTCTATACCATTCATACCAGCTTCATATACAGGATTGTGCTCATAGTAAAGAGTTTCTATCTAAGTCCACTTTTTTAATATCTTTGTCAATTAAGGAAATAATTTGTCATTAAGTCAACCAAATGTATCTCCAGGGTAAGTCAGTACCACAGTATCTACATTCAAAATCCATAATGATCTATTTACAAATATTTTTGATCTCTTGGAATGACCTTGAAAAGTAGGTAAATTTAGAATGGTAAGTTTTTGACCAAAAGGTACTAGTTGAGCTAAGGGTTGCAGAGATTGAAGTTGTATCTTGCAATAAGAAAAAACAAATATATTTTAATCTTAAGTAAATATTGTGTATAATATGTCCAGCTACATTTTATGATAGAGAACTCAGAGAGGACACTTGTTAACACAGCTTCTCTCATGCATCATCATGCACAAGTTGGTAAAGGGAAGGGCAATTGAAGAAATCTCAAGAGCTCTGCATGGTGTTGTCCTTTCTAACAGCTGTTATGTGGTATTATGGTTTCTTTTACTCATATCCTATTTTATTCTTGAAACTGACATTTCTATTTTATTAAACTGGATGGTTATTATTTTATGTTTTGTGATTGGTTTTTTTTCCTTAAATGCATGCTAATATTTTATTAGATATCTCAAGCAGGTACACTTTTTTTTATGTGTTTCCCTCTGCTTTATTTTTGGATATCACGAGAATGCCTCTTCCCAGGGAAGCATATTGAACTGGAAAGCCCTGTGATTTGAAAAGTTCATTCATGCTGACACACAGATCTGCTTTCTTATTGCCCCAGACCCTTGTTTTCCATCAATGTTCAATGCAGAAGAGGATAAAAATGGAGATGAATAAACAGGAGAGAGGGAGGAGAGAAAAAGGGGAGAGGAGAGTGGAAGAGAGGAAGAGGAAAGGAGGGAAAGTGAAGCAAGAAATAGGAAAGGAGGGAAAGTGAAGAGAGGAAGAGGAATGGAGGGAGGGAGGAAGGAAGGGGTGGAGAGGGAAAAAGGGAGGAAGGAAGAGGCATTTGTTTTTAAGATTGTTAATATTGTTTGTAGTGTGGGATACTGGGATAAGACTGGTCCCTTGATTATCTGAATATAATTTTACGCTTAATATTTTTTTTTTTAATTATGGTGGGAAGAAGGCATGTTCTAAATATTTTCTTTTTCATAGAAAGGTTTTTTGAGTCATTTACTGCATAATTATTTTGAGATTTTTTTAGTTAGCATGTTTTTTTTTTTTTGTCATTTGACATTTTATTTGAAATCTTCATTCACTTAGTGATTTTTATGTCTGTTATTTATTTGTATCTTCCATTTCTTTAAAAGCCACTTGAAAGCTCATTGTCAGTATCATTCGCCAGAGAGCATTGCCAAGAACTTGCCCAACTCCCGTTCCCTCCACCGAGGAGAGGACAGGGCTTTTTATTCGTTGTTTCTTCCTTGCATGGTACAGGACCTGTTGGGGTTGCTGCAGCTGCTGCTATTGCCTCTGCTAAAAAACGTAAACGACACCACAGTTTTGAGCTCAACCCATCAATACGTAAAAGACAACAGACTCGACTCTTAAGAAAATTAAAGGTGGGTTTCTATTTTTGGTTGTACTCAGTATTTTTTTGTTTGTTTTTTGAAATGAGCATTGATCATATACATATTACAAAAAATTACTTATAATGGTTTACTTATTTTACTGTAAAATTTGCAAACGGAGGCTAGACATAACGTATTTTTACTATATCTACTACTATTTACCATTAAATGCCCCTCAAAGGAGGTTCCTCGATTCTTGTATGGAGCTTCAATTCCTTTGAGTAGTTTTGTTTGGATTCAATTTCTTGAATAGTCTGAAATGCCCTCCATCTCCTGTGGTGCTGTATGATCCCTATGGATTTAGTTTTCCCCCCCATCCCATGAATATAAACCATACCACGGGTGGGGTTTGAACCCATGGTATGGTTTGTTTGCAATCGTGTCATTATGATTTCGTGAGTCATGAATATAATAATGATTACCATTAAAAAAATGCTTGTGTTTAGTTACAAGAGCTTGTGATATTCCATTTTCATTTTTGAGTTTGCCTTGTAATTGTAAAAGATTCTGGAAGAAGGTAGTACATGCTACCTACTTCTTTGGGTCTTATTCCAGCAGTTTACCAATATAGCCTCCTTTCATTGAATTTTTCATAAGTTTTCTATTTGGTCTTTTTTCCTTGTTAAGGGTATAAAAGCTCATCATTTTATGGCCCATTTAATGGCATTTTCAGACCATTGTCTTTGTTCATAGTTTTCCCCTCAAATCTTGGAGCCACGCTGTTGTTTTCATCCTCAATTCTTTTTATTTTGTCTTTAACATCTAGTTTACTTTTCAAACCTAATTAAAAGATTTGGTTCCATCTTGCTTATTGCCTACTATTTTCCTTTCTAAGCTTTTTTTACCCCTGTCCTTACATTTATGTACTCATTTATGGCTTGATGATATCTGGTAGGTCTTTGGATTAGCTTGCTTCCTATATTAGTTCCATTTTTTTTTAACATGTTGGCCGTTTCCCACCAAGGCAGGGTGACCCAAAAAGAAAGAAAAAACTTTCATCATCATTCAACACTCACCATCGCTCATACATAATCACTGTCTTTGCAAAGGCGTTCAGATACGACAGTTTAGAAGTCCCTCCAAACTGCCAATATTCCAAACCCCACCTTTAAAGTGCAGGCATTGTACTTCCCATTTCCAGGACTCAGGTCCGGCCTGCCGGTTTCCCTGAATCCCTTCATAAATGTTACCTTGCTCACACTCCAACAGCACGTCAAGTCCTAAAAACCATCCGTCTCCATTTGCTCCTATCAAACACGCTCACGCATGCTTGCTGGAAGTCCAAGCCCCTTGCACACAAAACCTCCTTTATCTCCTCCCTCCAACCTTTCCTAGGCCGACCCCTACCCTGCCTTCCCTCCACTACAGATTTATACACTCTTGAAGTCATTCTATTTTGTTCCTTCCTCTATACATCCAAACTACCTCAAAAACCCCTCCTCAGCCCTCTGGATAATAGTTTTGGTAATCCCACATCTCCTCCTAATTTCCAAACAAAAATACCAACCACTCCAACACTATATCTCCCCCTGCTTTTAACATTTCTGTCATGATCCTGTCAGTACCAGCTGTTTTACCCCATTCCATTCTACGTAATGCCTCATGCATCTCCCCCACACTCACATCCTGCTCTTCTTTACTCCTAAAAGATGTTATACCTCCCTGGCCTGTGCATGAAATTACTGTCTTCCTTTCTTCATCAACATTTAAAAGTTCCTCAAAATATTACTGCCATCTACCCAATACCTCCAGCTTCCCATCTACTAACTTCCCTATTCTGTTTTTAACTGACAAATCCATTCATTCCTTAGGCTTTCTTAACTTGTGTATCTCACTCCAAATTTTTTTCTTATTGTCAGCAAAATTTCTTGTCAATGCCTTTCCCACTCTATCATTTGCTCTTCTTTTGCACTCTCTCACCACTCTCTTCACCTTTCTTTTACTCTCTATATACTCATAATCTAGTTGCTCCTGTTTATGTATTTTTCTCTTCTAAGTTATATTTAACATTACATGTTATTTCCGAGTGAGTTTAGATAGTTTATGGACAAATCGTGTTTGTTAGAGAGTGGTCAAGAACTACATTTTTTAATGTACTGTTGCTTATTGGGGGTGGCGGGCAGTTGCATCTAACATCTGGTTAGTGGTTGAGTTGTGGAGCAGTGGAGGCGCAGATTGAGAGATTCCACCATTCTTCCTTCCTACTGTAAAATCTAGGCAGGCATTAGCCTTCATGATTACCTTCCTACAAGCATCTAATACTGTGCTCTCAACAGTGGCATATGTAAAAAGTGTTATGTTAGATGATGTTATGTAGATGATGTCATTTGCTTAATCTGTATTAGCAAGTAATTTATACTTAATTGCTATTGATTACTGTTTATAAATAGGTAATTTAATCTATACTTACTATTGTTGATTACCTATACTGTGTATGCTGTAGATCATCGGTTATCCAGTCCCTTCTGGGATTGAGGTGCATTGGATTTTCATTGACTCATGATGATAATTTTTTTGTGGTTCCTTTATTTTGCATACTTCTTTATCACATTATCTGTCTAGATGCTGGATCAAACAAGATTGTCAGATAATGTTGGAAGCTGAGTAATGAATCGTCAAATAATCGATGATCCACGGTAAATAGGTAATTTAATTTTTACTTTCTTTTGTTGATTCCCACATAATGCTCTTTTAAAATGCATCCATTAAATGTCATTTTTCTTTCCCAGGCTACAATAGATGAGTATTCTACAAGAGTTGGGCAGCAGGCAGTGGTAGTCGTTGCCACACCTAGTAAATCGGGAAATAATTTCAAGTGCTTCGGTGCGAAACCTCTAGAGGATGTAGTAAGTATATATTCATCACTTGATTTTATATAAATAGAAAGGTTTTATATACAGTGGAACTTCTGGTCACGAATGCTTCCGAACACGAACAAATCGGTTCACGACCAAATATTTTGCCAAATTTTTGCATCTGGTCACGAATACATAATTGGGTGCCGAACAAACACAGCCTCGCCAGTTTTCACATTCAGCGCCATTTTATCGGACGCGCCAATTTTCCCCACTCCCTGTTGTTTGTGTACACGTAACTCTGTTATTTAAGTTTTTTCTCTATTAAACTGTGCATTATTTTGTATAATTAAGGATTTTTCAAACTTTGATTATTATTTCTCTTCTTAAAACTCTTAAAAAAAAAAAAACTGTTTACAGCGAACGGTTCATAGGGGGTCTAGAATGGACTAGTGTAAAGTTAGCTTTCTCTGTTATTCAAGGTTTTCTCAGTGTTATCCAAGGTTTTTATATTTAGTTTACGATTACACTAGTATAATTAACTATTTTTGTGCTTAACCCTTTGGGGGCCGACAGGCCTTCTCAGAAACATGTTCTGTGTCGAAATTTTTTTGGAAAAAAAACAAATTCTTATGAAATGATAGAGAATCTTTTTCCAATCATAACGACACCAAAAGTATGAAATTTGAATGAAAACTTATGGAATTATGCTCTCGCGAAGTTATCGGTCTCGAAGATGTTTACGCATCGGCGATTTCGCCCACTTTGAGCCCTATTTTTGGCCAATTCCAATGTTCCAGTCCACTAAAATCATAGCTATTTCGCTAGAACTCTATTTCTTCTATCGATTGAGTACAAGAAACCGCCTATTTACCAATTTCAACTACCCAAAATAGTGGTCAGAAAATGACAATTTGGCCAATTTCACACAAATTTCAAACGATGCCAATTTCTAAATAGGGTCCAGAATAAACAAGGCAGACATTCCTGGCACTAAAATAACATCTTCTCTGTTCATTAGTCACGTCTCCAGGCCCCTCTTACATTACTTTTGCTTTCCATTTTGAATTTTTATTCTCACAAAAAATAGAAGATTTACTGTTATATATACAACTGCATCATTGTAAAAATGGTATAAATAATATCAGCGCACTTGTGCAAACATATTAGACTCACCAGTTGATGTGTATTGGACACATGGTGTGATTTGTTTACTCTTGAACATCGGCTAAAATCGAACATTTTCGCTACTTTGAGCTCAATTTCAAGGTACTTGTCCTTGTCAAACCAATCAAAATCATCTCTATTTCTGTAATATATCTTCCATTCTATCAAATGAGACCAAGAAAACGAGAATACATCAATAAATACCATACGAAAATAGACTGCAAAGTCGCTGTTTTAAAAAAAAAACGGTTGGAGATTTTTTTTCTCGTTATGCAGTGTGTGCTGCAGGATTTTTTTTATACTGCGCATACTGACCACACAGACCCATTCTTTCATATGTAGGCCTAGCAGCCATTTCCCGCTTAATTTGAGGTCGCTAGAATTTACTAGTACGGCACCGACCCCTGCTCGTAAGACGTACTAGTACGGCACCGACCCCGAAAGGGTTAAAAATCTTAAAAAAAAAAACAATATTTATGTACAGTTTGTAGGGGTCTGGAATTAATTAATCGTGTTTGCATACAATCCAATAGGGAAATTAGGTTTGGGTCATGACCAAATCGGGTCACGACCAAAGATTTGAAACGAATTATGGTTGTGACCAGAGGTTCCACTGTAAATAGAAAGGATTAATTAAATCTTGAGGAATAATTAGCATTCTCCAGAAAGGGTGTTAAATGCAAGGTTTGAATGCCAGTTCAAGGCCTCCACATTTATTCTTCTGGCCCATGGACAACTGGAGCATATTTGGAGTTTACATATTGCACTTATATTTTTATTGGCAGTCATGGATGGTACAGTAGATGTAAGGACTGAGGAAACTTACATAATGGTGTGTGAAGAAGTTGATAATGATGACAAAAAAAAATTAACAAATTTATGATAATGTTTGTTTTCATTATTAAAATTGGTAATTACAGGTTTTAATTGCTTTATGTAGGGTTCACTTTATACAAATTCACCAAAATTGTGCCCTCTTGTTCCCCTTTCATCTATTTTCTTGTATCTTTTCATGGTCTTAGGTGATAGTGATCATGTCTTTTTTTTCTCTTTCAGTATCTGTCAGCAAAAGTATTTTTAGCATATTTGGGCTTTTTATGTATTTTTTTTTTATCTTCACTGCAGGGCTTATTTTGTAACATTTAAGAATGTTTTATATATGTACTGTTTATATACCATACTGTGTTACCTACGTTTATTAACCCTTAAACGGTCCAAACGTATATATATGTTCTTACCGCTGGTGCCCCAAACGTATTATTTTTCTTGCCTCCAAATTTGGCACGATTGGCTTGAGATGCTTGGTCAGCATAGAATGGGTCTTAACACTTGGTGTGCGCTGTATTAAAAAATCTCTGGATGACTTAGTACCTTGTGGGAGCACCAGTTAAATTGAGCGCCAGCTAGAGCAAACAGTGCGGCAAACACCAAGGATTCACTGATGTCATGTCATATTAACACTCCCCTTTTAAGTGGAAAGTGATGTTGGCAGGCTGGCCGGCCAGCTGGCTGGCTCTGTCTATCTCCGTCTGTCTGTCTGTATCTATCTCTGTCTTTTTGTCTCTATCTGTCTCTGTCTCACAGGAACACATACGTAAATACAATTATACATAGTGTAAATTACCTAGGATAACTAAAAAAATCCAGACAAAGTGCTATACTGTGCTTGTGATCGTGTGTAATACCAGTTGGTTCATGAGCTACTCTGAGACAAGCAGACATAAAGAAAGAGACACACAGGCAGACAGAAAGACACACACACAGACATACAGACAGGTTTGTGTAACACAAATAAAGCGAAGCAGTGTAAGCTCATCAAATGTCACCACTGTCATTAGTGGAGTGATAAGAAAAGATAAGACGACACTCACCCCTCATCAAATGTCACCACAGTCATTAGTGGAGATAAGATAAGGCAGTGACACACATCTTACATAATGCTTCAAGGGAACTTATTATTATTATTATGCACTATCATTATTATTATTATTATTATTATTATTATGCACTATTATTATTATTATGCACTATCATTATCATCATTATTATTATTATTATTTGAGTACAATTTCAGTACCTAATATTAGTGTCAGAACAAAGATTGGCTATGAAATCACAAGAACTATTATAAATTGTAATTATCAGAACATAAAAATTATATAAAATAATATAAAAAAGAGAAAAAAAAGGTATGTCGGCAACAATTATACAAGCGGCAGGACTCATGTTGCCGTCAGGTGAGCATCCAGTGCCAACTTCTCCGCCTCATATCTCGGTAAGTACTGACCCTAAATTTTTTTTTATCCTATAACACTTAAAAAAAATGTGCTCTTTATTTCAATAAAAAAAAATCAAAATATTCGGGGCAGTAGCGGTATATACGTTTGGACCTTTTAAGGGTTAAAGTGAGACCCCATTCCACAGGTACATTTTCTACTTACTGGATATATGGGCTGTGTTGAGGTTCAATATATTTTTATTAGAAGCCTGTTTATTTCTCCCTTGACAGATGAAAACATTACGACAAATGCTGATGACCGAACTGGAAAGTGCATTAGCTCAGCAAGCTCCTCCTCCTCCTCAAGATGACCCATCCCTTCATGAACTACCGCCACTTGTTATAGATGGAATCCCAACCCCGGTTGAAAAAATGACTCAAGCACAATTAAGAGCATTTATTCCTCTTATGTTGAAGTATTCCACAGGTACACTTTCCTGGTATATTATGTTTTTATTAAAATAAAGCTTTAAATTTTGTAATAATTAGTTCATGATTAACAGTCGAAAAGAATTTTATATAATAAATGAATATCAGTTTATAGTGGCATGAAAGATTAATTATGAAATTACTGGTATGTTTTTAATTTAATTTCTGAACTTTTTGCTGGTATTAATTAGGTGTAAAATTCTTACTATTTTTCATTAGAACCTTGTGTCATTTATAGCACACAATTGAGTTAAAGAGATCATTAACTACAAACTTTCTTTAAAATGTTACTTACCGAGTGCTTTTGATTTCATGGAAGACAAGGTGAACCATAGAATGTGTGGTTTGAATATCATGTCTAGAGATCTTGGAGCATAGAAATTTAAAGGCAATGTGGTGTCACCAAGGGTATAATTCAAAGGGTTGAGGACAGGTTGTGAAGGTGGTTTGGACATGTAGAGAGGGTGGAGAAGGATAGGCTGACAGAGAGGTTGTATAATTCTATGGTGGAAGGTAGGGGGAGGGAGGGGTAGTCACAGGAATGGGTTGAGGAAGGAGTAAAAAAAGAAAAAGCTTTTAGATTTAGGGGCTTGAGCATCCAGCAGCCTTATGCGAGTGTGCTAAATAGGAGCGAATGGAGAAGAATGGTTTTTAATGGATGTGTTGTTGGAGTGTAAAGCAACATTTTTGAAGGAATTAAGGGAAACTGGTTAGCCAGACTAATCCTGAAGGAGGGAAGGGCAGTACCTGCACTCTGAAGGAGGGATGGAATGTTGAAGTCAGAGGGTAATCTGAATTGTGATGTCAGCACAATTCTGGATAAGATATTGATTGAATGAATAATGGTAAATGTGTTTCTTACTTTGGGTCACCCTTGCCTTGGTGGGAGATAGTCGTTGAAGTAAAAGAAAATTGTTAAAGCTGAATTATAAATGCTTTTTCTCAGTTTTTAATAAAATGCAATGACGTTTTGTGTATATTTATTTATGCATGTGTTGACAGTTCATGTTTGTTTGGTAGAGATTGGTCATGTCTAATACATAGTGTTCGAGGTGGAGCAGTGGAGGTTCAAATCACCCAACTCCATTCTCACTTCCCACTACATAACCCAGGCATGTATTAGCCTTCAGTGTAACCTTTCCACAGGCATCTCCCACTGTACCCTCAATAAAATAGCATATATAAAATGCATTGTCAAATACAGTGGGAGATAGCAGCAGTCACTGTTGCTGCCTGAGTTGTGTTATGTCAGATAAGCTTTGAGAGAGAAAGGTAAGGAATGTGAGAGGAAGGGATTTAATGAAATGGGAGAGCTGGAATGGGAAGAAGGTGGAGACACAGACAGAGAGTGACACAGACAGACAGAAAGTGACAGACAGAAAGTGACAGACAGACAGTGGCACAGAGAGTGACACAGACAGACAGAGTGTGACACAGACAGTGACACAGACAGACAGAGTGTGACACAGACAGTGACACAGACAGACAGAGTGAGACAGACAGTGACACAGACAGTGACAAATAAAGAGACACAGACATAAACAGACAGTCACAGACATACAGACAGAGAGACAGACTGACTGACTGATCTGAGTACTGTATATTGCTTTTAATTTTATTTAAAATAAAATGAAGTTATGACTCACAAAATCGTAATGACACGATTGCAAACAAACCATACCACGGGTGGGGTTCGAACCAGCGGTCACAGAGTCTCAAAACTCCAGACCGTCGCGTAAGCCACTGGGCCAGCCCAGTGGCTTACGCGCGGTCTGGAGTTTGAGACTCTGTGACCGCGGGTTCGAACCCCACCCGTGGTATGGTTTAAAATGAAGTTATATATAGAATACATTATGGTTTAGGAACACATCCCTGATTTTATAGTGAGTTTGTATGTGGAAAATAGATTCAGAGTTCTGAACATTTAAGTAGCATACTATTTTTAAAAACATGTTAGGGGTGAGAAGGGGACCTACAGTATTCATGTTTGGAAGGCACATTCTTCATGTGCCTTCCAAACACTGCCTCCCATAGTTTTATTTTTCTCTGTTGTGACTCTATCGAATACATTTATCTTTGGTACAGAATGTATTTGATGTAGATGTGGCAGACTTCTGTTTGATGCAGTTATGTCAAGAAATATGCTCACTGATATGCTTGGAGCATAACCTTATTTTTGCCACATGTTATTTACTAGTATACTGTATTTAACGTGATTTAATTTTACTCGCTGATTTTCAGGAATGTAGTTCCATCGTTAAGTAAAAGTATACTGTGCATTCTTTATTTCCATCATGGTAGTGGCTCACGGGTGGCTACAGTAATGCCACTGAGACTGCCACCAGTTACTATAATTTATGTATTAACTCTCATCCAGAACTATTGTAAAAGCTCCTTGGAATTTACATTCTTCATGTATGCCTCACCTTGAATTATGCTAGATTTTAGTTGAGCTCAAATTAGATGGGGTGAAAAAAAAAACATGGAACAGGTGGGGTTTGAACTCATGGTGATGGGATGATTTAGGTACTGTAGAACATTTTTTCTTAACTGTATACCAAATCCTCTAGGGAGAGGAAAACCTGGTTGGGGTAAAGAGTCGACAAGACCGCCTTGGTGGCCAAAAGATGTCCCTTGGGCAAATGTGAGGATGGATGCCAGATCAGATGATCAAAAACAGAAGGTAAATTAATCTTAAGAATGTTGCATTAAGTGGGGGAAAAGGCATCCATATCAAAAACAGCTTTGAACTCCACTCTTGAAAATTAATAATTAATCATAAATAATAATAAAATAGGAATTTATACAGCAGTAAATCGTACATTGTAAATGTATGGATAAAATAAATGAATTAAACTGTCTACCTAAAGTCTTCTTGAAGGGTGCTCCTGGGGTCAGCACCCCTGTGGCCATGGTCAAGAGCTGGGCCATGGGGCACTGATCCCTGCATTATTTATTGCTGCATAAATTATTATTTTTATATTATGATTAATTATTAATTTTCAAGAGGGTGGATTTACACTGAATTGACCATTGTGTTAGTGCATTTTGTTCTGATTACATAAATAAATAATGTAAAAATTACCATTTAAACTTTTAAATGTCTATAAGCATGCATATTTCTTTATTCCAGCAAAACTTTTATATGCAAAATTTTTAATGAACTGTGTTGATACCTCTTTATTAATCATGCTTCTCTTCAGAAGCAAATTACAGTGGTAATCTTGATTTTCGAATGCCCTAGTTTGTATGTAAAACTATAGTTCTTTCTTTCTTTCAACACGTCGGCCGTTTCCCACCGAGGCAGGGTGGCCCAAAAGGAGAAATGAAAGTTTCTCCTTTTACATTTAGTACTGTAATATATTCAGGAGAAGGGGTTACTAGCCCCTTGCTCCCGGCATTTTAGTCGCCTCTTACGACACGCATGGCTTACGGAGGAAGAATTCTGTTCAACTTCCCCATGGAGAAAAACTATAGTTATTCTCTATAAAATGTATTTTTTGTTAATATTTTTGGGTGTCTGCAATGGATTAATTTGATTTACATTATTTCTTATGGGAAATATTAACAAAAATGTATTTTTTGTTAATATTTCCCATAAGAAATAATGTAAATACAATTAATCCATTGCAGACACCCAAAAATATTAACAAAAAATACATTTGATAGAGAATAACTATAGTTTTACATACAAACTAGGGCATACGAAAACCGAGGTTCCACTGTACTTATTTTAATTTACCCTATCATATTATTAAGAGGTATTTTTCTTGTAGAATTATAATTTCAGTAATCTTGTTCATTGTGCAGGTTTCTTGGACAACTGCACTCCGGCAAATTGTTGTCAACTGTTACAAATACCACGGGCGGGATGATCTTCTTCCAGCATTTAATGAAGAGGAGGAGAAACATCAGGTGGAATATATACCTTTTTTATTTTATTTTATAATGTAATGGTTAACAGAGATGTTAAATTCTTTATGAATGTTTTTTGAATATATACCTTTTTTTTTTATATGAAGGCATGCAAATGTAATTGCATTGTTTGTCTTTCTCATTCTTAATAAGTCTTTGATCTGTGGACTGGTTCAGGGATGTGTGGAATCAGGTGGCATGAATTATAAGCAACACTGATTGAAAGCAGTTGATCAGTAGATATGTGAGCAGGGCACTTATTAAGCACTAGCAAAATGTTTTGTTTAGTGAGCCCCAAACTCCACAATGCTCCCTCATGTATATTCTCCCAATATTTCTTTAACCATTTGATAGCAGGATCGTGTAATGCATGCCACATTGTTAGACTTGAAGTGAACTAGTAACATATTAACACCTTTGAGTTCTTGGTAAGCATTTACTGATTGCTGACAATTCACACTTGATTTCTCATTCCTACAAACATTAGAATCTTTTGACATTTCACTCTAGATTAATTTAGTCTCTGTCCATGAAATTTTAAAATCTGTTGTCATTATACATATATGATAAATACATTTTAAATTTAGGATAATAAAACAACATAAAAATTACAGGTTGGAGGGCAAGCAAACTCAGTGTACTCTGGTCCAGTAGTGCAAACTATCAGTAATCCTGACGGCACAGTATCTATTGTCCAAGTGGATCCCAGTAACCCTGTAATTCAGTTACCAGATGGAACTACAGCACATGTTCAAGGAATTGCCCATGTAAGTTGGCAATATTCGTCTGTAAGTTAAAAGTAATCATGCGTTTGAATTATATGAATATTAATATGAATATATTGTACAGTAATTTCAAGATGCTATTGCACTGACCTTTCAACAAGGCTTCACTAATGAGTGCATCAGGTCTCAATAATATCAAAATTTGTTTATGCATATATTTTCACATTGTAGACCATCACTTGTTTTAGTAATTAAATACGTATAGTAGTGTGTTTTTATCTTTTTATCATATTTGAAAACTTTTCTAAAGTTTTGTATTCACTATACTGAATAATATTAAAATATGCTTGATGATTTGTATATCCAGCAATATGGAAAGGTAAAAATTTTAAAATGTGATGGTTTTGCAGTATATTGGTGTGTTCACAACTTGAAAGATTGATATTATGAGCGATAGTTCAGTAAATTAAAGACAGTAACATATGTAGGCCTTAATAGCTCATAGAAATATAATCCTACTTTTGCACTTTTTCATTCTTTACATGGACTTTTCTGGAATAACTTTACTGTTTCCTTTCATTTTCCTTCTTTCAAAAAAAGCTTTATCAGGTTCTAAAAGGGGAATGTATTAACTTGAGGTAACTACAGAATAGGGGAGGGTGAAAAGGTAGACGTGATGAGGCATCTGTGGAAATTAAGAAGTTTATGAAGGCAGACAGTGGAATGTGCCACAGTATAGTGGTACCAGTACTTTTATATAGGTGTGAAGCATGGGCATTAATCGGAGGAAGCTAGAGACAGTGGAGAAGTCATGTTTGAGAGTAATGCTTGGTATGGATATTGTCAAGAATTTTGAAGTAGATGTTAGAAGACTTGGTGATGTTACCAAACATGTGAGTAGTTTTTCTCAAAGAGAAATGACACAAACCATCTGGCTGATGCCTGACAGGGTGAAGAGAGTTAAAATAGAATAACTTCATTTTTTTATTTAACATCTAAAGTTATAATCTTAATTCCATGTTACTAATGAATTGTCAATATAATTTACAATTTCTTAGGATAAAGATACCTCTGACGGTACAAGTAATAAAAGCTATAATGAATACTATGTACATTACTCTATGGGACGAATGCATCATTTAGTTTAACCATGTAGTGTTCTAATAAATAAATTTTTGAATTTAGTAATGGGGGATGGGGTTTGGAACCATGTACCCCCGTTTGCTTAATTTGGTTTGAATGAATTTACTCTGAATGTGATATTTTTTCATGAACACATTTACTGTCCAAAATGAGGGAGTACTGTTTTTAACATTGCTTAGATGACACTGAAGGATCAGATGGTACAGGCATTGCATGCAGGGCATATTGCATTCTGTAGTAACTTAATGGCTGTTACATAGAACTTTGATACAATTTTAAAGTTGTGAATACATCATGCTACCTCATCACTGTGTCTTAATTATTATTTTTATTACAAATATTTGGTGCAACAGTATTTTAATTCTTTAAGAAGACAATTATTAGTGTGTGATATATTTGATGTGTATATTTACAGTACGTACTTTAAGTGCATGCATTTGGTGTTTGCTTTTATTTTCTAACCCAGGGCTGGAGTGCATTTTATTACTTATTGTTTTCTTAGCTGAGTACTGCTTCTCAAACTCAATGGTTAAGAAATGCATTATTTCTAGTAGTCTTATCAAATTAATATGCTAAGATTTCTCAGCTGGAGGCTTCAACATGTGCTTATTTACATAAGCTTATTAGTAAGCTAAGAGTTGGCTCTCCAAATTCATGGTGGTTAGGTTGATGGTCTTGTGAATCAAGACACTACTAATACAGGGTAACCCTGTAATTCAGGGTTTGGAGGAGATGTGAATCTCGAAACCGCGTAGGTTAGAAAAATTTTCTTTAGCGAATAATATAAAAGTTTTATCACATTTCTTTAAATATTGTTCTTATCTGCTTATTATTGACATTCATAAGAAAGAATGAGTCCATTTTGAATGAAATCCCAAGGTTAGTTATAAATTTAGGTGTTGTGTATCAACCAAATAAGACTGGGCACCAAGGAAAAACAAGAATAATCGAAGGTATCCATGACCCTGCCTTCAATAAAAACATTATACTGTATCATCAGATCACACAGATTAGAAAGCAAGTGAATTTTGTGGTTTGACTGTACCATTAAACTTTGTTTATATATTGTAATGTCTTCTTTTCAGGGAAGGAACACATTTTGTGTACGAAAGACCATATATTTTTAAATATTTCTCTAGCCTCATTGATATCGACATTTTAGAGTTTCTTTGGTTGTTTTTGCTCTTGGTGCTCTTGTTCTGCCCTAAACCAAATTGGATAACACTAAAAAACATGAAATTTAAAAAAAAAAATCACAGTAAATCCTTTACAGAGCAAATGAGAGAGAGCGGGCGAGATGTTATCAACCAATTTTGTTGAAAATAAGAAAAAGTTTTGGAGTGAGATTAATAAGTTGAGGAAGCCTAGGGAACAAATGAATTTGACAATTAAAAATAGGAGAGGAGAGTTATTAAATGGGGAGAGTTAGAGGTATCGGGAAGATGGAGGGAATACATTGAGGAATTGTTAAATGTTGAAGAAGATAGGAAAGCTGTGATTTCGTGTATATAGGGCAAGGAGGAATAACATCTTGTAGGAGTGAAGAAGGAAAAGTTCGTGAGGCAGTGGGTAGAATGAAAGGGGCAAAATAGGGCTCAAAGTGGGCAAAATCGCCAATTCGTAAATATTGCCAAGACCGATAACTTTGCGAGAATGTAATTCCGTAAGTTTTCCATCAAATTTCTTACTTTTGGTATCATTACCATCAGGAAAAGATTCCCTGTCATTTCATAAGAAATTTTTTTTTTTTTTTTTTTTAAATTCTTCGACACTGAGAGCAAGAGAAAGGGTTAAAGGAGGGATTTGGGATATTGGCTGTTTGGAGGGACATCTAAACTGTTGTATGTGAGTGCCTCTGCAAAGACATTGATTATGTATGAATGATGGTGAAAGTGTTGAACGATGATTGAAGTTTTTTTCTTTCTTTTTTGGGTCACCCTGTGTCGGTGGGAAACTGCTGACATGATAAAAAAAAACATACTATGTTTCAGTTGAAAATAAAAAACACAATCATGAATATGAAGGTAACCAGCACTTATGCACAGTACAGCCAGTTACTATGGAATTTTTTTTTATAGTGCTAGTAAGGTATCCATTGGTGTTATAACATTGCTTTGTAAAAGTCTTGTATTTAATCTGCATTAAACAATTTATGCTTTAGACTATAGACTATATTTACAGAAAGATATAAAATTAGTTTGACTACTTTACCACAAATGCCAGTGAATGAAATATTACATAAAGGCAATATTTTTTGAAGAGAAAACAAATGGGGACTTACTGAATGCACTCTGAAATGCACAGTCAGATAATCACTGTTTAAGGCTTGTAAACAGTCATCCATCCAATTATCTTAACCACACCAAAATACAGTACTGCTGAGTTTAATTAGGAGCAAAAGACTGAGGAAGTTAATATGTAGATAGGTTAAAAAAAATTCTTGTCAAATTATCATGTTCAGAATTCAAAATTACGAGTCGTGTAGACGCCACCCAACCTTGGGGATTATTATTATTATTATAATCAAATAGAAGCGCTAAACCACAGGGGTTATACAGCGCTGCAGGTTATTGTAGGATGCAGGGAGAGTGGGTTGTAAGAGGGAGATGGACGATTAGTAGGGTATGGAGTGCAAGATGAAGGTGGATTGTGCAGGGGAGGAGGGTAGCAAGAGATCGAGGTAGAAGGGACTGAGGGAGGTGCTAGAGGTATAATCTTCAGAGTTTGTGTAGTAAGTCAGTTTCTGTCAAAAAGTCAATGAGAGAGTCAGGATTAAAGGAGGGGCCATCTGCAAGAAGGGAAGGTAAAGAAAGGGCCGCAGAGCGAAGACGTCGTTGGAGGTAAATTCTGCGTGCTCGTTGATAGAGTGGGCAGTCCAACAGGATATGTCGAACAGACACTGGAACCTGACAATGCTCACAGAGAGGGGCAGGGAGCCTCTCCATGAGATACCCGTGAGTAAGGCGAGTGTGGCCGATGCGAAGACGGGAGAGTGTAGTCTCCCAACCTCGACATTGGTGACAAGAAGAAGGCCAGAAACCTATAACCGGTTTAATAGAATGAAGTTTGTTATTCAGCAGGTCAGACCAGCGTTGTTGCCAACGGGTGCGAAGGTGGGTAGCAATGACCGCAAAATAGTCCGTGAAAGGAACACCTCTATATGAAACTGGAAGGTCATGTACTGCTGACCGCGCAGCAGTGTCTGCCTGTTCATTGCCCTGTACGTCAACATGACCAGGGACCCAACAAAAGACAATATCTTTATGCTTGCTAAAGATACGGCGTAACCAAAGGTGGATACGAAGAACTAGGGGGTGAGGTGTATCAATTTTACGGATAGCCTGTAAAGCACTAAGGGAGTCTGAAATGACCACAAATGGTGATACAGGCATAGATGCAATACGGATAAGTGCCACAAGAATGGCATACAATTCAGCCGTAAATATGCTAGCCGAGGTAACAGATGCCCTCGTACGACGCTGTCCGGAAACACTGCTGCGAATCCGACGCCGTCAGATGACTTTGAACCATCGGTGTATACTGCGATGGCATGGGAATGAGAACGGAAATGGTCTAGAAAGAAAGAGCGAGAGCCGCCGTAGGCAGTTGGGCTTTGCGCAAGGTAGAGAATAGAACAGACACGGACAGCAGGAACTTCCCAAGGGGGTAGAGGAAAGGGTGAAGCCACATGAACATATAAAGG
>WNWK01001282.1:182500-299794 GCA_009830355.1 Cherax destructor | reverse complement strand
GGGCAACCTCGAATTTGGTCTGGGGGGTCCTACCGGGGCCTCAACTCTTCCTGGTCCACCTTGGGGGTTTTGAGCCACTCGAATTTGGTCTGTGGGGTCCTACGGGGGCCTCAACTCTTCCTGGTCTCCCTGGGGGGTTTTAAGCCACCTCGAATTTGGTCTGGTTGTCCTATGGGGGCCTCAACTCTTCCAGGTCCCTCTGGGGGGGTTTTGGGCCACCTCGAATTTGGTCTGGGGGTCCTACGGGGGCCTCAACTCTTCCTGGTCCCCTTGGGGGGGTTTTGGGCCACCTCGAATTTGGTCTGGGGGGTCCTACGGGGGCCTCAACTCTTCCTGGTCCCCTGGGGGTTTTGAGGCACTGGAATTTGGTCTGGGTGGTCCTACGGGGGCCTCAACTCTTCCCGGTCCCCCTGGGGGGTTTTGAGCCACTCGAATTTGGTCTGGTGGGTCCTACGGGGGCCTCAAATCTTCTTGGTCCCCCGGGGGTTTTGAGCCACTCGAATTTGGTCTGGGGGTCCTACGGGGGCCTCAACTCTTCCTGGTCCCCCTGGGTTTTTTTTGGCCACCTCGAATTTGGTCTGGGGGGGCGTACGGAGGCCTCAACTCTTCCTTGTTCTCTGAAATTAAGTAAATTCTCTTGAAATTAAGTAAATTCTCTGGAAATTTTTGAAATTCTCTGGAAATTAAGTAAATTCTCTGGAAATTTTGGAAATTCTCTGGAAATTAAGTAAATTCTCTGGAAATTAAGTAAATTCTCTGGAAATTTTGTAAATTCTCTGGAAATTCTCTAAATTCTCTGGAAATTAAGTAAATTCTCTGGAAATTTTGTAAATTCTCTGGAAATTTTGGAAATTCTCTGGAAATTTTGGAAATTCTCTGGAAATTTTGGAAATTCTCTGGAAATTAAGTAAATTCTCTTGAAATTTTCAAAAAACTCTGGAAATTAAGTAAATTCTCTGGAAATTTTGGAAAATCTCTAGAAATTTTGGAAATTCTCTGGAACTTTTGGAAATTCTCTGGAAATTTTGGAAATTCTCTGGAAATTTTGGAAATTCTCTAGAAATTTTGGAAATTCTCTGGAAATTTTGGAAATTCTCTGGAAATTTTGGAAATTCTCTGGAAATTTTGTAAATTCTCTGGAAATTTTGGAAATTCTCTGGAAATTTTGGAAATTCTCTGGAAATTTTCAAAATTCTTTGGAAATTTTGGAAATTCTCTGGAAATTTTGGAAATTCTCTGGAAATTTTCTAAATTTTCTGGAAATTAAGTAAATTCTCTGGAAATTAAGTAAATTCTCTGGAAATTTTGTAAATTCTCTGGAAATTTTGTAAATTCTCTGGAAATTTTGTAAATTCTCTGGAAATTTTGGAAATTCTCTGGAAATTTTGGAAATTCTCTGGAAATTTTGTAAATTCTCTGGAAATTTTGTAAATTCTCTGGAAATTTTGGAAATTCTCTGGAAATTTTGTAAATTCTCTTGAAATTTTGGAAATTCTCTGGAAATTTTTTAAATTCTCTGGAAATTTTGGAAATTCTCTGGAAATTTTGGAAATTCTCTGGAAATTTTCAAAATTCTTTGGAAATTTTGGAAATTCTCTGGAAATTTTGGAAATTCTCTGGAAATTTTCTAAATTTTCTGGAAATTAAGTAAATTCTCTGGAAATTAAGTAAATTCTCTGGAAATTTTGTAAATTCTCTGGAAATTTTGTAAATTCTCTGGAAATTTTGGAAATTCTCTGGAAATTTTGGAAATTCTCTGGAAATTTTGGAAATTCTCTGGAAATTTTGTAAATTCTCTGGAAATTAAGTAAATTCTCTGGAAATTTTGTAAATTCTCTGGAAATTTTGGAAATTCTCTGGAAATTTTATAAATTCTCTTGAAATTTTGTAAATTCTCTGGAAATTTTGTAAATTCTCTGGAAATTTTGGAAATTCTCTGGAAATTTTGGAAATTCTCTGGAAATTTTGGAAATTCTCTGGAAATTTTGGAAATTCTCTGGAAATTTTGTAAATTCTCTGGAAATTTTGTAAATTCTCTGGAAATTTTGTAAATTCTCTGGAAATTTTGTAAATTCTCTGGAAATTTTGGAAATTCTCTGGAAATTTTGGAAATTCTCTGGAAATTTTGGAAATTCTCTGGAAATTTTGGAAATTCTCTGGAAATTTTCCAAATTCTCTGGAAATTTTGGAAATTCTCTGGAAATTTTGGAAATTCTCTGGAAATTTTGGAAATTCTCTGGAAATTTAGTAAATTCTCTGGAAATTAAGTAAATTCTCTGGAAATTTTGTAAATTCTCTGGAAATTTTGGAAATTCTCTGGAAATTTTGGAAATTCTCTGGAAATTTTGGAAATTCTCTGGAAATTAAGTAAATTCTCTGGAAATTAAGTAAATTCTCTGGAAATTAAGTAAATTCTCTGGAAATTTTGTAAATTCTCTGGAAATTAAGTAAATTCTCTGGAAATTTTGTAAATTCTCTGGAAATTTTGGAAATTCTCTGGAAATTTTGGAAATTCTCTGGAAATTTTGGAAATTCTCTGGAAATTTTGGAAATTCTCTGGAAATTTTGGAAATTCTCTGGAAATTTTGGAAATTCTCTGGAAATTTTGGAAATTCTCTGGAAATTTTGGAAATTCTCTGGAAATTTTCCAAATTCTCTGGAAATTTTGGAAATTCTCTGGAAATTTTCTAAATTTTCTGGAAATTAAGTAAATTCTCTGGAAATTAAGTAAATTCTCTGGAAATTTTGTAAATTCTCTGGAAATTTTGTAAATTCTCTGGAAATTTTCTAAATTTTCTAGAAATTAAGTAAATTCTCTGGAAATTAAGTAAATTCTCTGGAAATTTTGGAAATTCTCTGGAAATTTTGGAAATTCTCTGGAAATTAAGTAAATTCTCTGGAAATTAAGTAAATTCTCTGGAAATTTTCAAAATTCTCTAGAAATTTTGTAAATTCTCTGGAAATTAAGTAAATTATCTGGAAATTAAGTAAATTCTCTGGAAATTTTGTAAATTCTCTGGAAATTAAGTAAATTCTCTGGAAATTAAGTAAATTCTCTGGAAATTTTGGAAATTCTCTGGAAATTTTGGAAATTCTCTGGAAATTAAGTAAATTCTCTGGAAATTTTCTAAATTTTCTGGAAATTAAGTAAATTCTCTGGAAATTAAGTAAATTCTCTGGAAATTTTGGAAATTCTCTGGAAATTTTGGAAATTCTCTGGAAATTTTGGAAATTCTCTGGAAATTTTGTAAATTCTCTGGAAATTTTGTAAATTCTCTGGAAATTTTCTAAATTTTCTGGAAATTAAGTAAATTCTCTGGAAATTAAGTAAATTCTCTGGAAATTTTGGAAATTCTCTGGAAATTTTGGAAATTCTCTGGAAATTTTGGAAATTCTCTGGAAATTTTGGAAATTCTCTGGAAATTTTCATTACCCAGTTCCCTTCTCCCCTACTTCACAGCACATTGCTTCCCTCTTCCCTCCCCACCTGGCTTCCCTCTCGCCTCCTTCACACAACCTTGGTCATTTCTATCCTCATCCACACAACTTTAATTCCCTCTCACGTCCTTCATACCACCTTGCTTCTCTCCTTCCCTCCTTCACCTCATCTTGCTTCTTTCTCCCATCCTTCACCCCATCTTCCTTCCCTCCTCCCCTCCTTCACCTCATCTTGCTTCCCTCTCCCATCCTTCACCCCACCTTGCTTCCCTCCTCCCCTCCTTCACCCCGTCTTGCTTCCCTCTCCCATCCATCTCCCTACCTTGCTTCCCTCCTCTCCTTCACCTCATCTTGCTTCCCTCTCCCATCTTTCACCCAACTTTGCTTCCCTCTCCCCTCCTTCACCCCATCTTGATTCCCTCTCCCCATCTTCACTTGGCAGCCTTCCGTGCACCATTAATCCTCCTCCTGCACTTTCCCAGGCGTGTGAGAGCTTTCTGGGAAGAGACAAAAGCCATGGCTCAGGAGTCTACGTTACCTGGTTACAAAGCCAGCGATTAGTGGGAGAATAGTGCTAAGTCACTACGACCTTATCTCCATACACACCGGTAGGATAATCGCCTTTACGAGTAAGAGAGAAGTTAGCAGCCAGTCTTGTATAATTTCATGACCTATTTAACTCTTTTTTCCGAAGCTGCAAATATTGTCCGTGGTATAAGACATGTGAGTTATCTTACTGTTTCTTTATAGACTGATTTGTTTTGTGGCACTTAATGCATGTGAAAATTTATAATTGTGCATTTAATATATATGAGGATATATTTATTCAGCTTGTTTAAATTTGGGTAATTATGCTTTGCATGGACCCTTCCCTACACTTTGCTGCTCACCACTACCCTTCCCTACACTATGCTGCCTACCACTACAATTCCCTACACTATTTCCCTACCCTGTGCTGCCCACTATTACCCTTCCCTACACTATGCTGCCCGTCACTACCCTTCCCTACACTGTGCTGACCACCACTACCCTTCCGTACACTATGCTGCCCACCACTACCCTTCAGTACACTATGCTGCCCACCACTATCCTCCCTACACTATGCTGCCCACAACTACCCTTCCCTACACTGTGCTGACCACCACTACCCTTCCCTACACTATGCTGCCCACCACTACCCTTCCCTACGCTATGCTGCCCTTCAATACACTGTACTGATAACCACTACCCTTCCCTACACTATACTGAACACCATTAACCTTCCCTACACTGTGCTTCCCACCACTACCCTTCCCTACACTATGCTGCCCACCACTACCCTTCCCTACACTATGCTGCCCACTACTACCCTTCCCTTCACTATCCTGCCCACCACTACCCTTCCCTTCACTATCCTGTCCACTACTACCCATCCCTGTACTATACTCCCCACCACTACCCTTCCCTGTACTATACTGCCCACCACTACCCTTCCCTTCAGTTTCCTGCCCACCACTACCCTTCCCTTCAGTTTCCTACCCACCACTACCTTCCCTACACTATTATGCCCACCGCCCTCCCTACACTATTCTCTGAACCACGACTTTGGCTACCACTACCTTCTAAACTAATCTTCCCATCACGACTTTGGCCAAAGATCTACCCTCCCTTCAACACTCCCTCCCACAATCCACCCTCCTCATCACTACCCTTCTCCCATCACTCCACGGTATCACGAATCCATGTTTCAACACACTTTCATTCCTAACCCACTTGTTTCGCCAGCGCAAATTAATTACCGCAATTAACAATCGTCAACTATTCTGTCTTTGTGATAGAGTTTTGCATCAATATAAACTTAGCAAAATGAATATTTTTTTTTTAAAGAAAGATCAAAGGGCAACGGCAGCATCACACAGAAGATAAATCTTGCTGGGATGGCCCACCCGGCCCACCAACACAACCGGAAACAAATTGAACTTCAAATTTAAATATTTACTTGCAAAATAGTAGACACGAAGGCTGTTGTTACAGTAATTGCAATATTCAGTGCTGCATATTTTACACTGCACGTGTTATGCACGCATGCACATACACGCACACCCAGGAGCTATGATTCGACTCAAGCAACCACAAATAGGTGAGTACACACATACAGAGACGCGCGCGCGCGTACACACATGTGCAAAATATATATATATATATATATATATATATATATATATATATATATATATATATATATATATATATATATATATATATATATGCATACATAGTTTTTGCCATAAATCAATTAAAATCAATCTGAGCATAACGAAAAAAATATTTATCATTGATTTTAAGTAATATTAAATTTAAATTGATTTATACTATACATAGCATAATTTAGCTAAAAATAATATGCCAGGTTAAGGTAGGTTAGGTGAGGTTTCTAAGTTAGGTTTGGACCATAAATAAAACATTTTATATCAACGAAAAAAAAAATCTATCATTCTGATATTTTTTTTTTTTGGGGGGGGGAAAGGTCCAATTTTAAAGAGTTCGGCCTTTGCATAGTTGCGTCATCAGCAACTATGCAGTGTTGCAAGAGCAGCAAGAGGTAGATTGAGGGGAAGTTTTCTCAGAGGAAAGACTCATTCCGCGGAATAGGTCGGCGTGTTTATGCGTGTATGTGTACATGTATGTATGTTTGTTTGTTTGTATGCATATATTTGTGAATGGGTGTGTGAGTGCATGTGTTTGTGTGTGTGTGTGTGTATGTGTGTAGACAATATTTTTGTATTAATGGTAATTTAAAGTTACGAACATTTTATAACTTTGAATTTGACACGATACACAAATAATGATCAGATTAAATGGATAAAGTAATATATAACAATATTATTTTGCCGTATATCAGTAAACTAAAACGGCGAAAGCTTAAAAAAAAACTTAAAAATAAAGCTTTAAAATAAAGCCTGGTGTACCATAACCGTGGATTGCAGTACATATCTGTGCAATAAAAATAAAATGCGGGTGAAGTGCCTTTTTTTTGGAGAACTTAAATTAAACTTATATAAATGGAATTACTTATGTCTAATATTAAGAAAAAATGGATGAATTTAATAAATATATCATGAAACTGGCATAATGTCTGGACATTATTGCAGCTTATGGAGAAATATTCACGAAGGTAACAATGTAATTCAGTTGAACGTAAAAAGGAATGAATAACAGTGGCAATAATATTAATAAGTTCAGAGTAATATTGGAAAGTATAGGTTATACCGTATATATTATAGGTCTCATTTTTAACATTTAAAAATTTATGTAAAAGTCAACAGCTTTTCTCTCCTCTGCCAAAGTATTTAAGATTTTTTTTTGGCCTTTTGAGTTGCAGTTTCTAGAGAGAGTCAGTCGAGCTGGGAAATATCAAAGGGGTATTTTTATTCTAGTGGTGACTGTGTGCTGTTACAACTCACGAGAAAAAGTCTTATTTTTGGGTCAACATTAAAGTCCAGGACGCAGAGTGCAGAGCAGGTTTAGTGATTTGAATAATTGTGTTTGACTTGGATGTATTCATTTTAGTCAACATGGCAAACTCTGCTCTCATCAAACGTGTTTATTATTTTTATCTGTGTTTATAGTTTTTGCTCATTAAACAAAACTGAAGACGTGAACGTCGAGGAGGGTTTATACACTTAAATTTCATACTAAACTTGCATCCTGACCGATGGTCATCTCGAGGTAGACTTACACCATATCAGCCTCAAAGCCTAGCAGAGGGAATCAGATTTTGCGTGTGTCAGTTTACATTCCTTATCAGATTTACTTGTCAGTTTTTTTTCCTATTTCAGTTTTATTGTATAATAACTAAAGGCATAACATGTGGTAAGTAGTCACTAAATGCAGTGAAGTTTTTACTGGTACTATGTTTTCCCCACTAATATGCTTTTTCAAGTACACAGGAAAATAGGAAAATCCGCAGTTTATGTTCGGCATCCGGGGTGGGTGGTCAGGTGTAAGTGCGATGAGCAGTTGATCTGCAAGAGGCGTGATTATTTGTAGTATATTATTCCAGTCACGATGTTGTGGCCTTTATTCTTCGTGCAAGATTTTCTTTGTTCCAAGAGATGTGCTATGGAAGCGCCAAAGTCATATTATATGGCGCTATTTAATTTTATTGTATATAACTCCTGACACCTACGATTAATCTTGTATATTTTATTAACCTCGCTTTGCCTCATATGCCTAGAAGAATGCAAATACGATTGTTTAAGTAACACGCATGCAAGATCACATATACGTCTGTTTAAGTAACACGCCTGTAAGAACCCAAATAAGCCTGCAGAATGGACAACACTAACAGCGTGTGTACAACACTGCAAGGTACACTCTCACGTCATATCCTTGAAAAGATCCAGGCTATTGCTTCAATACAGAGACAGGATTCAACGTAGGTGTTTGGAGTCATTTACTATCTAAATAACACCATGAAACAAAACTCTGGTATGTTTTCTTTGGCGATTTCCGTAGCAAACCTCATCTTGGAACAAAGGAAACCTGACAAAATTCAGTATTTCTCTTACAGTGTAACCACTCACCATACACCTGAGCCCTCGGCCCGGATGCCCTATATACAGTAAGCTGCAATTTTCTCATTATTATATGTGCCTGATAAAGTTCACTCGTTGATGAAAAGTTGCGCCAATAAAGACTTCACTGTATGAAGTCTTTATTTACCATCAGTTTTACAGTCCTTACTTTCTCTTCTCCAAGTCATACAAAAGTGTTAATAAAGAGAGAGTTTACAGACATCCTGTGACAAACTCGTTTACCACTTCATTCATGTATATATTTTTTCGACTTCAAGAAGAGCTAGTTGTCATAGTTATCCTTAATGTATTTGCATTCTTTATTCAGAGCCAAAAAAAAAAAATTAAAATACCCATCAAGGAAGCGTGTAAAACTGCACACTTGCCGTGTTCGTGACCTTGATTTTTGCAGACCAATTGAACGCAATTCCTGCTCATCACAACAGAAAATACGTTACAAAATTTGAATTTAGTCCATGGAACATCAAAGAGGCACCTTGGCCTAAAGAGCGACAATGATAACAAAAAAAAAAAACTATATCAGTGCATAAATATTCTCTCATCGTTGCAAAAGTAGAGAAAAAAAAGCACGGGAATTAACTGGTAAAAGTTGGTCAAGAGATATCAACCGTATGTAAGAGACGATAGCAGTAAGAAAACATCTATTATGGGTAAATTTCGCTCAATGGGAGCGAAGTTTTTCTCTACTCCTGCATTTGTGTCTAATTTATAAATTTATCAGTACTGTATACCAGCTTTATTAATTATATTAATTATTGGAATACAACTAATATTCCACCTCGTAACCAGTCTGACAATACTAAAAAAAATATTATTTCATTTTTTTTTTTTTTTTTTTTCGAAACGCATCATGATAATAAAAATATTTGTCATTATATTCATCACCATCCCAATAATCACTATCATCCCCAGTGATAATTATTTTTGATCAAAATCATCCCAGTCATAATTATAATTTCAAAACCACTATCATAATCAACACCACCCTCACTATTATCACCATTATCATAATCAACACTACCCTCACTATTATCACCATTATCATAATCATCACCACCCTCACTATTATCACCATTATCATAATCATCACTACCCTCACTATTATCACCATTATCATAATCATCACTACCCTCACTATTATCACCATTATCATAATCATCACCACCCTCACTATCATCACCATTATCATAATCATCACTACCCTCACTATTATCACCATTATCATAATCATCACCCTCACTATTATCACCATTATCATAATCATCACTACCCTCACTATTATCACTATTATCATAATCATCACCACCCTCACTATTATCACCATTATCATAATCATCACTACCCTCACTATTATCACCATTATCATAATCATCACCACCCTCACTATTATCACCATTATCATAATCATCACTACCCTCACTATTATCACAATTTTCATAATCATCACCACCCTCACTATTATCACCATTATCATAATCATCACCACCCTCACTATTATCACCATTATCATAATCATCACCACCCTCACTATTATCACCATTATCATAATCATCACCACCCTCACTATTATCACCATTATCATAATCATCACCACCCTCACTATTATCACCATTATCATAATCATCACCACCCTTACTATTATCACCACTAACATAAATATCATCATCCTCACTATCATCACCACAATCATATCATCTCTGCCTTCACATAATAGTTAACATCGCCCTCACTATTATTATCATTATCAACATCACCCCTAGCAATTAAGTAAGTTTATTCAGGTATACACAAATACAGTTACATAGATTATCATACATAGCAGCATATGTGTAGAGAACCTAGGATAACCCAAAAAAGTCAGACAGAGTGACTTATTTATATTGGGGTCCTTTTAGTACCTTAATATTATACACTTTAGGAGATATATGTTATTATACTATAAAGGATATATACTAGGAATAAGGTAATTCCAATCACTGATCATTTTTAAACACTCCAGCAGTCTCTCACTGAGACAGAGTGACCAGACAAAGAAGAAAACACTTTCACTGTCTCTCACTGTATTCCCAGAAGTGCGCTAATATTACATTTCAGATGATCCTCCATACTGCAACATCATCCTTCCTTCAGCGTCCAGGCACGGTACTTCCCACCTCCCGGATTCAAGCCCGGGTAACCGATTTCCCTGAATCGCCTCCTTACTCACACTCCAACAGCACGTTAAATCATTAAAACCACTCCTGTCTAACACACTCACATAAGCCTGTTGGATGTTCAAGCCACTAGCACTCGTTTAACCCCCCTCCCTCCAATCTTTCCTAGGACGACTCCTACCCCTCCTTCCCTCCATCCCAGATTTATACTCCCTCCTTAGTTATTCTGTTTTCTCCTTCCTCCGTAAATGTCCAACCCACCTCAACAACACCTCATCCCTATGTATAATACTTATGATACACAAATAACCCGCACATAGGAGACGGGAGCTTACGACTACGTGTCGGTCCGATTTGGACCATTTACAGAGTCACACTGTGTGAGCGTTATTTGTGTATTGTGCCTTTTTGTTACTTTTGATAACTCTACACCTTCTCCTAATCTTCAGTTATAATTAATGATTGTTATGAAGATTGAAGATGTATTAATGAAATTAGAATCACTTGTAGATTATACCGAAATGTAGTTCAAGAAGCGCTAACCAAGCCCATGAACGTTATTGTACTCCAGGAGTGGTGTAAGTTCTATCCTTTGTCCAATAATTGTAGCCCGGTCTGTGTAAAGAGAGATTTTTGGCAATAAACAATCACTTGGAGATTTTGAAAATTACACATTAAAGCGAAGAGAGCCTAGTGTAGGGTTTAACATAGTGCTGCAACACAGGAAGACCTTGTGAATAGAAGCCTAGGAAGGATACCGCCACTCAGCGTTAAGAATTGTAGATTTATTAAGTAGGACTGATGGGGTGTGAATATCTGACATACTTGGAAAGAAGCTCGGTGTTTAAAATTTCACACAGGCAGCCGCATCTGGCTCAAAGCCAGGATTTATAAAAAAAAAAAAATCCGCTTTTCTTGGAAAGGTCAGACGATTATCCAGGTAGCTGCATTTTCCCTATTTTTCTGTAAATTAGTAGGTGACTTTCTCTCTCTTCTGTGAAAAGGTTAAACATAAACTTCACTTTTAATGAGATGAAGTCAGGTAACTTACATCGTCTTTTAACTTACCTCTCTCTCTTGCTTTTATTTAAGTTTTTTATTTATCTGATTTTTAACTCTTAAGAGGTAAACGAGTATAAGATATAACACTGTTTTTCTTCGATTTAGACTGGCATTAATTATACATATTATTTTTATTGCATATTGCCAAACCCATTACAATGATACTGGCAGAGTAAATACCGAAGAGATATCTAAGTAATTATAACTACACTACTAGGAGAGTCAATATAGCAAAGCTATCTGTTTATCATAATTACACTGTCAACACAGTCAACATAGCAGATGTATAAGAAATCATTATAGCGCTATTAGCAGAATCAGTATTACCGAGATGTAAGCAGTTATCATCACTATGCCAGCATCAGAATCAATAAGGATGTGGAAATCGTCATGAAAAACGTCAAGATATTTAGTCCTAGTTATGACAATGTAGAAAGTGTCATAGTTGAAAGAACCACACACACACACACACACTCGACCCCTGCAACCACAAATAGGTGAGTAGGTGAGTACAGAGATGTGCACAAGTGCAATAGCCTTCTACCAGCAGACACATCATTCCCAGCGAATGGCAGATCTTCCTAGTGGCTATGAGAGAAGTATATATATCGTGATAGTAGACGAAGAATAGTCTCCAGCATTCCCTGTTATGAATGGCTTACACGGGTTTAACGCTAAACCGTAGGAGGAAACTATTTAAAAGTGTGCAGAGCATATAATTCATTTTTAGTTTGTTCTGTTATATTGCTGGTGTTAAGAAGGTCAGTTTCCTCTCCGAGTACAAAACAATTTTCAATAACTAGGTGAGAGAGTCGAGTAGAAAGTGTGAAAGCTGTCTTATACCTGACAAGTCACAACAGTAATTCAGTATTCGATGTTACTGAATAATGGAACAACTCAGAAATCGAAAGCGATGTGGAGTTCATGGTCTTTTAAGAACTCCAATACTTTCAATGACTCCTGAGAATGTATATGTAAACCATTGAGTTCGGAGGAATGCAGCAAATATAGAGGACGATGGATGTGCCTCCACCAAGACGACAGAAGCGCAAATACAATCTGATATGGAAGATGAACGAGTATTTAAAAAAAAAAATGTGGAAAAAAAGCGACAGTTGTCAGCTATCATCCACAAAACTTGACAAAGAGAGCAATTAAAATAATTTTTTTTCTGGTTCCTGTTGATCGGGTACGGAAATTCAAGCAGAAGCAAGAATATATTATTAATTTTGGTTTTCTTTGCCGACTGAAAAAAAAAAAAAAACTTGGTGTGATTCAGTGGCTGCTTGATCCGAGAGGAGCATCACCTGTATCACATAACCCCTGGCTCGTTGTTCAAAGCACGCAAGAGGCCTAGTAGCTGTACCTCAACTCTCTCAAGAGATCTAGCAGTAGCAGTAAGTGAACAACCGCCTCCTCCCCTTCTATCTCAAAATTTCCAAGAGTTAGAGACCCATAATCTCAAGAGGCTGAGGACTACTATTTTAACATTTTAAGAAGGCCAAAAGCTGTAACATGACACATTTGTAAGGTGCAACAGCACCTTCTTGATGGACAGGAGCTGTGGATCAATAACCCGAGGAGGCTCAGGAGCAAGATATGTACATGATCAGCCTGACACAAGTAACTTTGCGAGGCTTTCAGAGTACTCTCGCGTCATTATTACGGAAATTAATTGACTGATACTGGTAAAATTCACATCAGTTGCTCAGCTCAGTATTTCCAAAAATTATACCTTCAATCCTTAATAAGCCTGATTTTCTGATATTAAGAAAAAAGGAAATTTCTCCAAAACGAATTTAGAGTTTCAGTTTAATCTATCACACAAAATGTTAGTGGTAATGATTTGGCTATAAAAAATTAGTTACCGTCCTAGTTAGGGGTGGCGGGTGACATCAAATGGTTGTCCAAATTATTGTGGCCATCCAAGTACAATTGTAGATTGCAGGATCAGCACACGCTTAGTATCAGGTTCAAACTCTCACTCATAAAATGCACACATACACAGCCAGGAGTTGTGAATAGACCTCTGCAACTACATATAGGTGAGTACATACCTGAGTACACACAGACACACACGCACACACAGTTACCTTCCTGACAGCTAGATATCGACACCAGCAGAACTTTTCCCCCAAGTGATGCTAGAACTCACGCCAACAGTTTCCAAACTACCGTCAGTATTCACTTCCCAACAGACTGCTCACATGACAGGCGTATGGCAAATGTGCTATTTATGGAGCAGAAACATTCCTGGAAATGTTTCCATAACACGAGTGAGAGAGGGAGAGGGGAAACACGTGGGAAAAAACAGTATTTTATACTGTAACTTTACTATGTAGTTCTGCTGTGCAAGTTAATAAATTTTTATTTGATCGCATCGGCTGACACTTCATCGAGCAAGCTTCAGCCCTTCTTTCTCTCCCTCCTTTCTTAGACAGTTAGAAGAAAGACCCGGAGAGAGAGAGAGACAGACAGACAGAGACAGAGACAGACAGAAGCAGAATGCAACATATAACAACTCAACTAATCATCTACAACAAATATACACATTAAGAGAATCTCTCAATTCTTATCGCAAAATTATACGTAGACTCATATCCTTTTTTTTTCTAAGTGTTATGGAATCCATACAATTAGCAACTTTGCTTATTTACTTATTTGTTACCACCTCGACTGCTTCCCATCAAGGTAATGTGACCCAACGAATGAAATACATTCATCATCATCTATTCTTTAGGTGTCCTGCCAGAAGTGTGCACAAAATCCCAGTTTAAGTAACTCGCGGAACTGCAACACTTGCCCTTCCTTCATCAAGAACCTGCTCTTACTTATTATGTCCATATTTTACTAATTTTTGAACGCATAGATACTGTCGGTTTATTTACACTTTTCAAAAAGTCGGAATACTAGTAATTTTCCTTATTTGCTTCTTCAATTCTCATAGTAGCTGTAAATTTTTTAAGTAAATTTTTTCATTCTTGTTAATATGCCTGTTTTTAATTCTGGTATTCAGATAAAGAAAGAGAACTATTTACTCCTTATTAAACCTTTTAAAAGTATGAATACTTTTAATTATATTTTTTTTATTTCTCCCATCATCAATTTAATTTCGTTTAAAAATTTAGATTTAATAATTTAGATTTTTCATCGTCCTGTATTCAGACACATAATTCTCCAGATAGAAAATCAATAGTTGAAACTCAAGGGAAGAAAAATGGGGAAAAAAGGGTGGGGGAGGAGGTATTTTAAACAAAGGGAGTGGAAGTAACTCTTGAAGTCATATAGAGATAAAGAGTAAGAGATAAATATCACCGAGGTACGAAACTTGCATCATACCAGCGGTGAATGGAAAATTTGCAAACATATGTTTGCTTTCAGGAATCTGAATAAGTACAAAGTAAAAGAGAAGCGACTCGGAAGGCTAGAGCGGTCCTACCTATAATTGTCTAATATATTTTTTGAAGCTACCCAAGGTATTATAAGAACACGAAAACATACGTAATAATGATTCATCCACAACACTGTATATATACCAAGTAGAGTTGACTAGTTACTGAGTATTCAGCACCAACATGTAGATGTAACAGAGGGGAGGAAAGAAATGAGGTGCGAGACAAAATTTATTAGGAAGCACACAGGAAAACAAAGATAAGTTTATACTGAATTTAAGCAGAAATTTGAAAATATTTACTTGTTATTTTAAATGTTCACGAGACAGAAAGAAAAGATCAGCAATCTTGCCAAAGTGCAAAACGTTTAACAGGCTTCCGCTTTCGTTTCCCCCTCACTAAACAGGACAATGGATGGTTGCTTTCCAACAACCTTCTACTACAAAGGCTTTATGAAATCTATGTTATGACACTGTAACGGGGGCTGGCGTGATTTCCTTATAATTTTGGAAAGAGGTTAATGTTATTCTGGGACGTAAAGCAGAGATGGTGTGAGGTGTCTTCTAAGATTTGTTACGCCTGGGACCCTGGCATTTCTCGGTTACCATGTGAACCAAGTTGTAATATCACTCTCAAGGTGGAAGATTTTAGATCGTGAGAAATATATGAGGCCGTAGGGAAATGCCACATACATAACCGTGTGGTTCAGTTAGAAGATAATAATATGTTACAGACCTGGAACTCAGATGGAGACACGCCATGCCTCAAAAATCAACCAATGACTAGCCAAGATAGGGTTTAGGCTCCTCAGGAATAAAGCAATTATCATGTCCCAGTGTATTTACAGAAAACCTAAAAAGCGAAAATAAAGTAGGATGATATTTCCATCCATCCTGGATTCTTCATCAAGTCAAGATTACCAAAAAAAAAAAAAAATGATGAAAGTTACAAGTTATCTCCTCTTAACCTCTTATGATCAAGAGACAATTCTTAATCTAATCTCACTTTGTCTTTAATCAGTCTTTGATTAAGGTAATTAATTAATTTGATCACGTCAGAATTTTCCATTTTTTCAACAAAAATAGATCAAATGCGAGCTGTTCTGCTAGCATCTAATTAAATCGAGCTCGTTGCTAATGCAATTATCTAATTTCAAGTAAAAGGCTTCAGTTATATTCGGAGAAAAGAACATGCGACAGCGGAGTCATTAATATTTTGTTATGCTGCAACAGCTCGGAGTATGAAGCATGTTAGCTGTAACACTGTCTAGTCTTTGTACTGTTTTAGGAAATAGTTATTGCCCTGATGATAACTTGAGAATATCGAAGAGATTCTATAATAAAGAACTGTCAATGGGAAATAGCAAGAAAAGGGTTCTCAAGTAAAAGACTAATTGAAGAAAAGTTTCGGTCCGTAATAGATCATTATCAATTACTGACTTAATAATGGCTCGAGATGAACCGAAACATTTGTAGGTAGTGTAATTAACATTCCTCCAAGAAGCCGATGCGAGAGTAAAAGAACAATAAACAGTGCTTCGTAATAATAAATAAAATGGTGTTATTTATTTCAGTGAAATAATCGCATGAATCTTCAATGGCTGATGCACCTTATTAGGACGATACCTCTTAAACTCTGAAGGTGCAAAGATTGTAAGTTTATTAATAGAGTTAATGAACTTAGAATTGTTGGAAAGTATACCATTACAAGCATACCATTACAAGAGGGGCAGTATTTAACCGTGTGTGACAGTGGAATATTGTGCGTAGTTCATGCGTGGTGATTGTAGAGGAATGTGGAAATGCATTCATGTATAAGACGGCTTAATAAATATAGGTACTTAATGCTCCTATTGTGTATTTTAAAATGTTACGGTTTAGATTGACTGTTAGTACGAAACCTGACGGTGCTACAGTGAAGGATGATTGGTACAGTGAAAAATGACGGTGTTAATTTGAAAAAATGACGGTGTTAGCTTGAAGAATTATTGTGTTAGCTCGAAGAATTACGATGCTAATAATAAGAATGACGGGTGTTACAGTGAAGAATTTCGATATTACTGTGAAGAATGACGGCATTACAGTGAAGAACTAGAGTGTTACATGGAAGAATGACAAGTGCTACAGTAGAAAACGACATAACTACAATTACATTTTCGTCCTACACCTGGCAATGCTAAACACCTGGCAAAACCTCATACCTGTAAACACTGCACACCTGGCAACGATACACACCTGTCAACACTGCACACCTGTCAACACTGCACACCTGGCAACGATACACACCTGTCTTGTAGAGTGACATCGCCCTTATGGAGCCCTGCCTCACCCAGTGTAACCTATCCCTCGTCAATGCTATTTCAGGCTGTGCCTCTCTTAATGCTGAGGTATACGAGGCTATATTGTACTGAAATGGCAGACTGTTTCAGCCGTAACACCGTGTTAGTCGGCCCTGTTCGTCTGTCTACAGTGCCAATCTCCCTCCCTCTCTCTCTCTCCTCGCTCTCTCTCTCTCCTCTCTCTCTCTCACTCTCCTCCCTCCCTCCCTCTCTCTAGCCACTAAGGTGGCAAAATCTATTCATACCTATGTTCACTTAATCACATAGCTCAGTTCTCATAACTCCATTAGTCTGCTCAGGTAACTACACAGGTCTAATCCTCTAACTATATAGTTCTGTTCTCTCTTGTCGACATTCATTGGTTAGAGCACCTGTTATTACAAAATCTCTCTATCTCCTCTCTCTCTTTCTCCTATTCTTTCACATTTTTGAGGAAGCTGAAACAAGTGAACAAGCAGAATGAATTAGGCGATGGCAAGGTGGAAGTGAATTTCAAAATAGATTAACAAGGTTTGGTAAGTTAGTGGAAAGAGAAGCGGTATTAATCGAACTCTTTCTATTTCTCCCACCCCCGCAAACTCAAATTGATAATCATAGTAGAGAGTATGAGAAGCGGATATACAACAAATATTTAGAATGCTGAAGGTACTCAAATGGAAACTCTAGCAAACCTCTAGACCCGTGTCTAGCAAACCTCTAGACCCGTGTCTAGAGGTTGCAAATCATTTTAAAATCATAGATATGCAGAATGAATTCTGGAATAATTGGTTGGATCGAGAATACAGGTAATAATGCCATTACATAAGAGAGAACTATAAAAAAATGCAATTGAATAATCAAGCAGTACAACCAAGATGCACAAATCAACCAAAAAAAGAAACGCTAAGTTTGAATATCTCCAACAGAGAGTAATGAAATTGTTCACTGACCTCTTTAAAGGCAGCAAAAAAATTTAAAAGAATTACAACAAAGCTATTTCTCCTATACCTACAGATGTTTTACTTAATTTCTTTTGACTTCGTGAATATCTAACTCATTTGACCTCGAAGTCCCGAAGATTACTATAGTATTCTCGAACTTGTGGTGTTGCTGTGGACTATATTCTTAATGCTGCTAAAATTAATATTGAATATTTAACTTCGGTCTAAGTAGGATGCCATCGCTGTCTGCTTCCCTTCCTTGATGTTCATACTTACCTGTTACTTGATTTTCTTCCTATCTAACGCAAGCCCATGTACAGTGCCATGTACAGTGCCATGTACTACATTCTTTATTTTTCTTCATTCACAGAATGGTAAGAACAAATATTTTGTTTGTCTTTTCCTCCAAAGTCTCTGCATCCGTGATCCTCAGTTTTTTAACTTCAAAATTTTATCTCTTCATAATCTAGGCTATCCTAATTTTATCAACTTTACCTAGTCTGAAGAATCACTTTCATTTACCCTAACCCTACTTGTCTTATGAAGACGCCTGCACTTTGCCTTCCCTATATATTTAATTTACAGAATCTCAATATCACCCTTCATTCCTTAAATATTAAACGTGCCTTTTGTTAAAGTAAAGGACTTCCAAGGAATCTCTGTTATTTTTCCATAAGTCGATATTTCCAGTGTCTACTCTTTTTATATTTCTCTTCCTCTCTCCAATACATAGTGATAAAACGGGTCAATTTTTGATAGACACAAATAACGGCCATGATAAATATCACAGGAATCCCATAAACTCCGAACCCTCACAGACAATGTCTTATTGAATCTGCCCAGCGCAGGTTACATCCTTCATGTAAGTGCTCAGGAAACCGCAAGTACCCATCAAGCGAACACTAGGTGCCCCGCCACTAAGACAGGAGTGTCAGTTATAATTAGTAATAGTAGCTCATCCTGCATCAACATTCTTCTTTTAATAGGTAATGTTAATGCAAAAGCAAAAGATTCGGCAGGAGATGCAATGTTCCCCACGAATACGCTAAGAGACAATAAAATAAGTGTTCAACTGCCTCCCAGCATACATAAGGGAATTACCAATAGACCCCTGGCCGTCTTCAATGAGGAGTTGAACAGGCACCTAAAGTGAATACCAGACCAGCCGGGATGTGTTCGTACGTTTGTTTATGTGTGGCCAGCAATAACAAACTAGTTGATTAGGCCTGGTCACGGACCAAGCCGCGGGGGCGTTTACCCCTGATACCCCCCTCCAGGTATACTCCAGGTAAGTTTTTGGTTTTGATTGCAGCTGTGTGTTTCCTCACAGATCGGTAACATCTTGACTCACGATCAGTCCTGTGTGACCATCATGGGTTTGGCGCTTAATTCGGTTATAATAATATTTATTCATGTTGGTAGTTTATATTCTAGAGATTAAAAAGGAAAGAAGCTTCTGTATATTCCAATAATCTTATCTGTCTGAACAGAATTTCAAAGGTTTTAAGTCTGTCAGCAAACAACCATGGATGTGTATTTTAGGATACCAAACATTTCTTTTTGAGTTTCACTCTTTTTTGGGTTATAAACCGAGGGTGGTGTGTGTGTGTTGAGAGGAGGATGAGGAAGGGGATCTATAAGGGCGGGCAAGCAATTTCCTGGTGGTGAAACACAGGAAGTGTTGATGGTGTAAAGGTGGTAATATATCATGATGCAAAGGACGGAGGCGGAAAAAGGCGAAGTGTAATCAAGACCAAGGAAAGGTTGAAGCGAGCAAGCGGGCGTGCGGGCGTGACGGACGTGAAATCAAAAAAGCTGGGAAGTGAGCGTGCAAACGAGAGAGCGAGAGAGGGAGCGAGCGAGCGAGAGAGAGAGAGAGAGAGAGAGAGAGAGAGAGAGAGAGAGAGAGAGAGAGAGAGAGAGAGAGAGAGAGAGAGGATCTAATTCAAGTGGTTTTTGACAGAATGAGTCAGGAAGCAATTCTTCAATTGAGAACAACAAAAGAACCTTCATGAGGTAGCAACGACACAGTACAAGTTGATTTGAATAGCTATATTAAAATATATATATAAATATATATATATATATATATATATATATATATATATATATATATATATATATATATATATATATATATATATAATTAGTGTTGATCTATTACGATCAAAAGAAAGAGGTGAACCAAAAACCTCTGTCCCCCACGCCATTTCAAAAAGGCTATTAAACAGAGCCAATGATGGATTAAAGACCCACAACAGATGGCTGAACAAAAACATTAATGCCAATGTTACTGCCACAACAGCTCATGGCTGTTTTTTTTTATAGTCACTGGAAAATTTTACTGGATGAGGAGAACCTAAATCCGAACTCGAGGTCACAAACGAAATACCATAATTTTGCTAGAATGCTTTCCCTCTCGAATATAAATGGAATGAGTAGTCACCATAAACTTTCGGGTGAAATGTAGTCTTACAATTTTCAAGATACGTGTAATATATAGGTGTGTCTTTTACAGCTGACGATTGAAGCTTAAATACCCGCTCAAGTGCTGTTTACATTGTTACTGTACTGAGGCAGAGAATGACGTAAACATACTAGGGGTGACTTCAACGAGAATTTTTTTATTATTCAGCGTTTCACCGTCTTGATAAAGTCCCACTGTAAATGACATTCGTATAATAAAGATTTTTCCGGCCAAAGGCGTCTTTGAAACCACCTTGCTTTATTGACATATTCTTTGTGAGTCTCTGAAGATTCCAAGATTTCCTGTACCTTTTGTAAGTTTTTCATTTCCTGTCAAGTTTTTTCTGTCTCGCAGAATGTATGTAATTTATTACGATTAGATCCTGTCAACTGCACGTGAGTAATTAAAGCTACATTTCACCACTACAGTGAAATTAAAAAAAAAAAAAAAGTAATCCCTAAAATATGGATTAAAGTAAACATACATAGTTGCACATCTCCCAGTGTATATACGTTGAAAGCTACATAGCTATCGGCGTATACACACTGAAATACACACACATTTAAATGTATGTGCCAGGTGACTGTACTCGTGAGGCCCATATCACCTTAAGCAGGCCGGCATGTGTATCGTTCGTCTGAGAGGCGACGGTAGTTTGCTCAATATTCTAGTGTGGTCTGTCTCCAGGGAGGGATTTGAGGCCGCCCTTGAAGTACGAAGAGAAGGGAAAGACGATGAGAATTTCAATCCATGAGGAGTGAATGGAAAATAAGCAAGGAGAGAGGGAAGTAAGGAATGAGGTTGAAGAAAAAATTGTAGAAAAAACGAAAGATGTTAAAAGAAAAGAGCTGAAACTGAGATACAAAGGTGGAACGAAAACACTGGGGATGGAGGAAGAGCAAGCACTAAGGGAGGGAGGGGAAAGTACTCCTTTGCAAGGGTAGACTAAGAATAAATAATAAATGTATTGCATTTTTACTTGAACAAATACTGTTAGGAGCAGTTGATAATTATTAATTTAAAAGGAAGGCTTCAGGAGAAAGCAATAATCATACTGAATGTTATATCGTGAAAACCAATATTTCATCGTCGGTTTCATCGCCATGAAGTGTGAATGGTTGTCATCGAGTCTCCATTCACGCTTGTTGTATTGCTCGAAATGTAAACCTCAGTTCCGGTACCGACAATGAATCTTACTATAATCGACTGATATTGTCTGGGATGTCAAGTATTTGTCCCTACATTTCCTTTCACACCTTTGTATATATATTTAGGAGGAAATTATTTCAACACTGAGTGAACTATAATTTACATAGCACCCACTGAGTTGCAAAACACACCCTACTCCTATCTATCGTATATAACTCTGCAGTATGTAGACTACAGTAATCTGGCAAACTATACACTTCACTGTAACCAGGATCTTTTTATTTGTCGAACCTCTGGTAATAGCTAAATAAATAATTAAGCCCCCATTAGAGCAAATTTGAGTTAGTAAAGAGAACTTCAAAATTACATATTTACTCCTGACTTCTCGGCTTGTTAAAAAATATTTGAAACATACATTTCTAGAAATAAATTAAGGAAAATATACACCCATTCCCAAAGTGTATACACAATCCTCTTCCGAGTTGAGACCTTCTTGATGAGGTCTTATGGGACTAGAACGATCCTTAACATCGAGAAAAGATACCAGGAAGAGCCAACATTTTGATCTCAATATTCAGGTCAGTTTAGTTTACCACTGACTTTATATCTTATTAAATAAAATTTAATACAATTTGCTTCGATTCCCATTGCAAATATTCATTATTTAAAAAAAATATCATAGCCCTCAAAGAACGTTTTGAACATTACCGAAGCCCTACAATGAGGTGGACAGGATGGAACAAAATAGGATAACTTGGAGGGGTGTCTAAACCTGTTGTGGAGGGAAGGTGGGGTAAGATTCACCCTAGGAAAGGTTGGAGGGAGGTGGTAAAGGAGGTTCTGTGGGCGAGGGGCTTAGACATCCAACAGACGTGTGTGTGCGCGTTAGAAAGGAATGAGTGGAAGCAAGTGGTTTTTGGGACCTGATGAGCTGTTGGAATGTGAGCAAGGTAACTTTTGTGAAGGAATTCAGGGAAGCCGGTTTGCCGGACTTGAGTCCTGGAGGTGGGACTTACCGTGCCTGCACTTTGAAGGAGGGGTGAAGATATTTACAGTCTGGCCTTTTGCATCTAAACTGTAGTATCGGCGCCCCTCTGGCAAGACAGAAATAGAGTGAATGATGGTGAAAGTATTTCTTCTTTTTCGGGTTACCCTATCCACAGCAGGATTCGAACCTGCACAGTCTGCATCAAAGTACGCAGTACTTTTGCTAAACAGCCAGACCCCAGATAAAAGTATGGGCGCCTAGTCGAAGCTAAACGGTGAATTCCCTACCCTGGAGCAGGCCTGTGATAAGTTATTTCATCAAATACTGCCACATGCAGTACTTATCACAAGCTTGGTTCTTCGGGGTATAGGATTCACTGCTAAGCTTCGGCTAGGCGCCCAAACTTTTATCTGGGGTCTGGCTGTGTGACAAAGTACTGCTTATGGGCAGTCTGTCTTTTTCTGCTGTTTTCTAGAACTTCTGGCACCAATTCCACATCAAGTTAGTCGAACAGGGGAAGAGGCTGGCTCTTTCTTTGCTGGCTGGCAAGCTTCCAAGGAAGCATCCTGCCAGGGCCGACCTCCTTTTTCCGATTTCCTAACACTAGCTCTTGAAAAAGGCGAAAGGTGCCTTCAGCAATATATTCAATTTTAAAAATTTCGCAATAGCATGAAAATATATGATAGAAAACCATTCTTGGTAATCAAGTCTCAATTGGAGGTCAGATCCTGTCATTTTCTGGAGACACTGTTCTTGTGTCTTTATTCCTGGTGAGGAGATCTTATGAGATCTTTGTTCATAGCGATTTTCTATGGTATACTATATATAAGTTAAGATGTACATTTAAGTTGTATATAACAAGGCACATTATGAGCAGCATTTCGGGCAGAATTAAATGAAAAAAAATAGAAATATAGTCTGTTGATGACTGTGTCGTTACTAGGAAGGGGCGAAGCTATGGTGGTTGGAGGTAGCGAGAAAGTTGAGGAACTGCAGAGGAGGAAAAAAGTAAGGGTGGTGAGGGTAGTGAGTGGAGTTAGAGTGGAAGTTGCTTGGCGTGAGGGGAGAGTCAGGGAAAGGATGCCTAGTGTGGTGGTTTTGGTCTCGCTTCCAGCTCTTTTTCTGGAGATTTCTAGACATTGCTTTTAATTTATGCAAGTTTATGAATTTCTCTTTCCGGTCTAACTGTTGCTCACTCTTGTGTGTTTTCTTTAATTAGGCACATAACGTAGCTCTTAACTCAGGTGTTTCATATTTCTGTTAACTTGTTACTGTTTCATCAGCGTAATTAATAATAAGTGATTAAGAACTATTTTTACGTATTTTCTGTCTTTTTCTTTTCAGAGCTCTTTGAAAACATATTTAGCATCATTAAGTTACTACAAATTCTGTCTCTTAGTGTTTTGTGATGTTTAGAATATACTGGGGTTTGTCAAAGTATGGTCTTAATCAAAGAAATAAATGAGATTTAATTGATTAATTAATTATCAGTCAAATTTTACACCAAAGCCAGAAAGTGGAAATGAGAATTGGATGCTGTTCATTTTATTAATTTTAGGTGCCAATTTGTTGTTAAATATACGTTTACATAATCTATGTAGCTCAATATGGACTATCTAAACTAATGCAACCAAAACTAACATTGCCTAAAATAAAGACAATATTATTCATCAATTTACATGAAGCGTTCAAAAGCTGGCGTCGGGAAACGTGTAAACATCGCGGTTAAATGAGGATAGTTTTTGCTAGAACACTAGTAGTAATGGTGCTTGGCACCATTGGCGCCTGACAACGCCGCTACACCGGCGCTGCCAGGGCGTGAGCGACGCTGGAACCTACCTTTGTATGCTTCCGGAAAGCTTTTGAAGTTATTACTTTCCAGAGGTTGTCGTCGTCTTCACCTGTGAATACCCTGTGTAGCAATGACACTATTGTACGTGTGTGCCTGATGAAGTTCATTACTCGACGTGTGCGCTCGAACGGGCGTGTATTCACTCGTTTCCTGGGATCGAGCTCAAGCTTTTGGGCCCGCTCTCATGGGTTGTACTATATTTACATCTGAATTCTTGCATGTAGTTTGCTTCCACCAGCTCCTTGAATAGTGAATTCTACTCACAGGTTGATGTAATTTCTAATTATATCTCTGATTCATACAATTATTATTATTATTATTATTATTATTATTATTATTATTATTATTATTATTATTATTATTATTATTATTATTATTATTATTATTATTATTATTATTATTATTATTATTATATTTACGAGGAACCAAGAAACCTGTAGTGATCATGTAACGACTGCGAATCATCAGTAAATTTCTTCTTGAGGCCATAAAAAAAATCACAAAATATAATGGTTTGTATTGAAAAATGTACATTCAGTAGCCTACATGAAGCAGCATAGTTGTATCTTCAAATAATATAATAATATAATTCCATATAACTCGCCTGTCTCCCGGGCAGAATTTCATTTGTTTCGCTAATATTTAATAAACAGTGACTATTCGACAGGTGGTATAAAAAAAAAATACTAATTAATGGTTACATTGGTTTCCGTTGTAATTACAGTACAGTAACGTTCTATAGTAGTTAGGCATTTTGTCAAACTATTGTAATTTTGAAAAAAATAACTTGATGTATGCATTGAATGATAATAGAAAATTTAACAGGTTTATGTTTCTATAACGTCATCGCCCAGAGTCACTGTTCATAAAGGTTCTGCAATTAAAGCAGCAGCAGCAACAGTGGCAGCAGCAGCAACAACAACAACAGGGACAACATCAGCAGCACCACTAGCAGCAGCAACAGCAGCAGCAGCAGCAGCAGGCGCAACAACGAGGCAGCAGCAGCAACAACAACAGTGACAACATCAGCAGCACCACTAGCAGCAGCAGCAGCAACAACAACAACAACAGTGACAACATCAGCAGCACCACTAGCAGCAGCAGCGCAGCAACAACAACGTGACACATCAGCACCACTGCAACAGAGCAGCAGCAAACAACGTGACAACATCGCAGCACCATGCAGCAGCAGCAGCAGCACAGCAACAGCAACAGCAGCAACAACAACAACAATAGCAGCGGCAGCATCTCGCATTTATATTTGTTAAATTACCCCACATTTATTTGTCCTTGCAACTTATCATTTATTTAATTATCTTTTAGTTTATTATCTATGTAAATAATATATTTCAAACTGAAAAAACAACAACAAGACAGTACTATACGGTGCTGAGCAAGAGAAGCAATAAAGGCGAAGCTATATACTCCTTCATGAAATACAATATTTTTATTTTGTTGTGCCTCAAGAGTGAAGCAGTTGGCACCAGGTAAGGCCAAGTTACCTCAAGATCTTGGCAGTTGCTTCAAGATAGCTTCATGACAGCATCTTACTTCAAGATAATTACAATTTAAGACTCGAACTGACAAAACTGAGAAAATGTATTCACCTGAAGTTACACTTCCAGAAATAGAAGAGATCTTATCTCTTACCAATGATCTTATCTCTTTGCTGCTATACCTCACCTTCCTGTATATAAGATTCAAGTAGATAGCTACATCTGCTTTAGGTTAAGAGACCGATCATCTCGAAACAATAGTGAGGGACTGATTACATCACACTACCTCTGCACTGCACATAGTCTGCTATCTCTTCCACCTACGCTGATGTCCTCTGGGTTCGATCTAAGGAAGAAGATAACTCCAGTTTTTTGGTTCAAAATCCTTCCCTCGTCACCATCCTAGAACCTCCCTTCATGAGTAACATCGGTAAATGTTCAACTCAAATCTGTTATGTATGTTCATGATCAACTCACCCCTGAAAGGCATGTTCTTAATAATGTCATTGATCATCTCAGGTGTGCCAAGGAATGTTCTTCATCGATTCTCATCTGTAAAGCATCTTGATCAACTTTTAGTATGTTCGACATGTTCTTCATTAACTTTCATCTATATGTTTATTACGAGCAAAAATAACTAAATTAGTACAAATAGGAGCAACATACTCTGAAAACGAAATATTTCTGCATTAAACGAACAATACCTTCATTTGGAACAAAACGAACAATACCTTCATTTGGAACAAAACGAACAATACCTGTTCTAGGAATGAAACGATGCCTACCTGCATTAGGAAATAAACGAACAATACCTGCGCTAGGAACAAAAGAAACAGAAGTATGCCTGCCCTCCCATTCGAGGCAGATCCTTTTAGTAAAAGCGAAATATCTTGGGACGTCTGTTGCTTGAACTTGGTGGGAACCTAAGTTAATTCATTATACAACCAATTACACATTGCTGTGTATGTTTCAAATTTCATTTTATATTCTATATTATATAATTTATAAGAGCCATGATTATTTTTTCTCCAGGCTTTTAAGACTATCCCCGGTACGGCTGAAAAACATTAGGACGTGTTCCTTAAGATACCTGCTGTCCAGTGTTCACCCATCAGTAAAATAGGTACCTGGGTGTTAATCGACTGGGACAAAAACTGACTTAATTTTCCCGAAATGCTCTGCATAACAAGGGGATTTCTATATAGTAGTATGTCAGCTAGTTCTGTATACCTTGTAGATGAACTTTTAGAAATAAAGATTATTATTATTTATTATTATTATTATTATTATTATTATTATTATTATTATTATTATTATTATTATTATTATTATTATTATTATTATTATTATTATTATTATTATTTATTATTTCAATTGTAAACGTTAATCTGCGGTCGCCATCTCTGGCCGGTTTCAAGGGCTCTTCCAGCTTCAACAGCCCCGCCTGAGGCGACCAGACTTCTCTCTTGACTCGATTTGGTCCGTCTTGGACTCTGATAAGTACACCTGAATAATGGGCCTGAATGGAGAAAAACATCTATTTTTCTCGCTAAATTGTGGATTAATAGAGAATTGTTCAAGGATAGTATCGTGACTTATTTATCACATAAAGTTCATAAATTTGCTTGGCCAATATACCTTCTTGTAAAGTCTTGTTGAGACACTTATGTAATGATATCCAACTGTATATGCTTCAAAGGATTCCAGTATTAACAAATTTGTAAACAAAACAAATGTGAACTTCTGTTAATTTACGCACGTGTGAGTATTTGATACCATTTTTGACCCACTTAGCAAATTACTAACTCAGGCTGACAGGGCAGTAAACCAGTGAAGTTTCTTCTTTTATTAAAAACCATTGCAGAAACAAACCAGCGGTTTACAAAGAGTAGAAAGTCACAATATCGTGGCTGGAAAAATACACATACAGCCCAAGATGGATCGAAACGTCGTCAGAAGTTTCCTCTCCAAAGTGCAGGTTATTTGTGCGTAGCGGATTACAACTACTACAAAGGTAAACTAACTGGGTTACAACATTCCAGAGGCTATCTAGCCGTTCACAACAATTACGGAGGCAAATTAGAGGTTTACAAAGTTCCCTCCTTTACTCTTACAAAGACTCGTTGAAAAAAAAATCACCGGGTCTTTGGGGCTTGTTTGGTTTTAATCTGTTTAAGAGCCATGTCGCTAATGACTAAGCTCTTGTATAATCTTCTTCCCGCAGGTTCTCTCTTATTTCTTTAAAATAAACTCTTCTCTCTTCACTTATCTTTGCTGTATATTTCATCCTGCGACTTTATATTACATTTCAAAGTTGTTTTTAACCGTTTATATGAACATATGTGTCTTAAGGTCTTCTGTGTACCATACTTCGACAGCTTATCCAGATACTGAAGACTGATGATAAACACATGCCATGGAAGAGCTCTTGATCCAAGCTGATTACCTCCAGTTACCCAGATGCTGCATGGCCCTTACAGATTTAGCATTTTCTCCATTCGTGTAATGATCACAGCATGCAACAACTGCTGTCTTCCTGCATTGCTGTGTTTCTTCTTTTGGAAGAGATATCACTGCTCTTTAATGTATAAGCCTCCGTTTCCATGGCAACCATCCAGGTCGCTCGTCTCACTAATGCAATTGTGAGAGCCAAAGAAACCTTTAAAAAATTTATGTGTAATGTCTCCTTAATTTGTCTAAGACCTTTGAAGACTATATACTCTTAGACCACTAGTGAGGACCAAGTGATAGACCCCTAGTTATGCACATTAGTACTAGCAATAGTATGCAGACAACTAGTATTAACTCCAGGTAGCTGGCACTGACGGCTTACAAATACAACTCATTACGACTAGCAAAAGCACTGAACGAAATTAAATAGTACTAGAATAATTTGTAATAGGAATCGATCAGCAATGATGTTATACTGTCAGGAGTTCCAATGAAATGAAAAACAATGATATTTGTTAATCTTTCTCATCTCTCTCTTTAATGCTCTTTAGAGTTTCTTTCACATTGCGAATAGAAGTTTTAAGGATAAATGAAGAGGAAGAGCAAGAGAAGTGGGTGGGGGAACGGAGGGCAGATTTAAGAGAAAGACCAAGAAGAGAGGAGGAATTAATTTGGCCAGGAGAAAAGGAGGATTAAGAGAGGGCAGGAGTAAGTTAAGATTAAAAGGGAAGGAGAAAGGGGAATGAGAGAATAAAATCCACAATATCGTGGCTGAAACAATTTACAAATAACCAACACTTAAAGAGGAAATTTCTGAATACGTTTCGGTCTGTTCTGGACCATTAAGGTCCCAAGAGAGCGAGGAAAATCTGAAGACCAAAGACAAGTGAGAAGGAGGGAGAGGAAACGATTGTGGTAGCAGTAGTAGTAGTTAAAGTAGTAATAGTAATAATAGTAATAGTAATAATAGTAATAGTAGTAGTAGTAGAGACAGTTATAGCAATAATGAAAAGTGAGTATAAGGAAAAAGAAGGAAGGAGAAAACACAGGAAGAATTTGGGAAAATGGAGAGGAAGCAAAAGAGAAATAGGAAAAAGAGAAAGTTGGAGAAAAAGAGAAAAAAATGATTAAAAATGAAGGAAATCAGACAAGTGTTTGTGCTGCCACTGAGGGGAGGCAGGAGAGGTACTAAGCCAGCAGTCATATAGATGGAGCCTCTCCTTCCCAGCCCTGCACACCCCTTCATGTATTACTGTGAAACAAAGGATGGAAGGGAAGAGCGGATTTAAAAGGGGAATAAGGAAGAGTAAAGACAATGGTGAAATAAGTGAATAGTTGATAAATTAGTCCAGGAGAGTGCATAAGACAACCTAATAACGAAAGAGATTTCGGATTATACTCTATTCATTTGCAGGGAGCATTACACAGGTGCTGTTGCATTGCCCCATTTATTATTGAAATAAATTTTATTATATATGTCTTTTGTTTTAAGTTCATTGACTTATTGATATGGTGTTTATTTTTTGCCCCTATTATAATCGAGAGCCTTGAAGTATTATACTTAGGAAGAAGAAAAAATGCAGATGTGGTTTGCACGGATTTTGCGAAGGTATTCGACAGATGCGCAAACAGGAAAAGTAGGGAAATGGTTTTATTAATTTCTAACAAAGAGCTAAGAGTGGTAATAAAGAAAACAAAATCTAGTGTCCTGTCAAATAAAAAAAAATGAGTACCACATGGCACGATCCTGGCTTCTCTTCTATTTATCTTTCCCATAACAGACACAGATAAAAAACTAGCCACAATTTCGTGTCATTCTTTGAGGGCGATCAGAAAATTAGGGAGGCCTTACCAGAAGGCATAGAAAATTTACAGTCAGATATCAACCAAGTCTTGAAATGGGCAAAGAAATATAGCACGATTAATGGTGAGAAATTTCGGTTGGTTAGAGATTTGAATATTGAAGAACTCAAAACGAGGAAAAAATACAGAATGAAAGCAGATCATCTCACAGAAACAGGTGAAAGACTCGAGAGTAATAATAATAATAATAATAATAATAATAATAATAATAATAATAATAATAATAATAATAATAATAATAACAATAATAATAATAATAATAATAATAATAATAATAATAATAATAATAATAATAATAATAATAATAATAATAATAATACATCTGTCATTTGTAGAAAGCAATACAGCAAATACAGTTAATGGCAAGAGAGTTATCAGAGCTGGAAAAGGTACAGAGATCGTTTGCTACTCTCATCGTCCATAAAACATGAAAACTACTGGGACCACCTTAAAGTCCTTGATATATACTTACTCTATGAGCGAAATATAGAGATATAAACATGAAAGATGCCTAAGAGTCTAGTTAGAAATGTACACACTACCATAATTTACAGGAATGAGAAATATATTGGAACTGTGAAATTATATCCTGTGAAAAGCAGATGCGTCATGGACACAATGAGCAATGTGCGAATATCCGCGCCAGCAGATATCTGCTACCAGCAGATATCAGAAATATTGCCAGAACAAATAAAGGAGTTTTCAAAAGGAAACTAGATCACTGCCTCCGCAGGCTACCAGATCATCTAGTTTGTGATGGATATATGGTCCAGCATGTCATTAACAGTAACAGCCGTGAAGGAAATTGTTTCCATACAACTAAGTAGGGGCAGGGGGACATACGACATAACAAGTCTTATTTAATGGTTAAATCTTTAGTGTTGTGTTTGAGATGCACTCAACAAGTTAAATCTTATTACTCTTGTAACTCGAAATCAGTTATATTCTCAGTCATGAAGAGCTTAAAATTTAAGCAATACTCGCTGCATTAATAATGATATTAGTTGCTAGAGTGCCAGTGTAAAATGTTGGCACTCCTGGAGATGAAACACTGTTAGGTCAGTGAATTTATTAATACTCGAGGTGCTAGTAACGCTCTAAACGGCATTTGAACAAAGGAACTCAACTGGGGAGTATCTGTTATAGCTATGAGACCATATAAACGTCCCCAGGTTTAAGCCTAACAGACCATGGTGAACAACGTCGGTGTTTGCTGGACAAAGAATTGAGATTGAAACAAAGTATTAGCTGCAGTGATGGAATGCATCGTCAAGATCTGGGTATTTAATTCAAGATCAAACAGGCCAGAGGTCTTATGCACTAAGGCATCTAACAATAATGTTGTTCATGGTGGTGTTTACAATTCTTGGAAATTTTTCATCTGAAAGAAAAGGATACAAATGGATCTAGACAGACGTCTAGTCTGACAAGTTGCTAGTGAAATTCAACCCAGCAAGTGCAAAGTTGTACAGTTTGGAGAAGAGCAAAAAAAGACCGCAGACGGAGTACAGGATCGGGGGCGCAAAGGCTGCAAACATCACACAAAGACGACCTTGGAGTGAGTATTGCACTGAGCATATACCTTGAAGCTAACATGAACTGAATAACTGCTGCACCAAATGCGCATCTGGTAAATCTGTGACAAGATTTCCGAAATCTAAGTAAGGAGTCATTCAAGACACTGTATACTGTCTACGTCAGGCCCAAGGTTCTATGAGAAGAAGTTAAGAGAACTCAACCTGATGACACTAGAGGAAAAAAAGAAAACTAGGGAACATATAACAATGTACAAAATACTCGGAGGAATTGATAGGATGGACAGTGACAGATTGTTTGATTGGCGGGAAACAGGAACACTAGGGCACAGATGGAAGTTGAAAAAAGAGAGGAGTCACAGGGATATTAGAAAGTATTTCTTCAGTCTTAGAGTAGTCAGGAAGTGGAGTGACGTGGAGATTAGAGTGATAGAGGCAGATCTATACGGTAAGTGCTTTTGAAGCTAGGAGAGTGTGAACCTAGTAGCTATCAGCAAAGAGGCGGGGCCAGGAGCTGAGACTCGACCCCTGCAACCCAATACAGGTGAAAATAGGTGAGAATACACAGACACACAGACAGACAGACAGACAGACACACACACACACACACACACACGATTCTCTTAATCATATGAGGGTCCGCTCAATGGCTCATTAAGAGCATTTTAAAAATTCCGTCGTTGCTCAAATATTTGTGTCCTTGACTCAAGGTCACAGTTTAGTGTTCAAGGTTAAACATTTGGTTCTGTTCTCCTAAAGACTAAATATAAAGTGCCTACAGACAAACACAATTCTACCAAAAGACTGGATACACTGCTGCCTAAGACCTGCCTTAAGTCTGAACGTATTACTATCTAAAGAATGAAAATGCTACTACCTAAAGGCTAAACACATTGCTACATAAAGACTTTCTGGAGAATGATCCAGTCCCAATCCAGACCTCCTGGTGGATTAAGGCCTGATTTACCAGTCTGTCACTCCTTGCTGCATCTAGTCTAACGTACCACAACACCGCTGACCAGGAACTGACTTTAGGAGTCTATGCAGTTTCATCTTCAAAACCCATCTGCCCACTTATCCAGTCACTGGCATCCATTTTGTGCACTGTTACACCACGGCTGCACTTAGCGAAGGATTTTCCAAAAGTCTGTGTATGCTACATCCGCATCCAAGACTATGCCGTAGTGGTCCAGTAGTTGTGACAGGCAGGAGCGACCTGCTCTAATCACATGCTGCCATGGACTGTAGAATTGTTGTGAATCCATGTGGTTAGCGATCTTCTTTCTCAAAACTCTTTCAACGATATTTCATAATGAAGAACGTCGGTACTACTGGTCTACAGTTCCTTGCTACTGTTTTGCTGTCAGCTTTGTGGAGTGTAATTATATCCGTTGTTTTTATCGATTGTCGTAGGGTTTCCCTGATTAGGCTCCCTGTCCTTAGAATATTTAAGGCACATGATATGAGTTTCTTGCAGTTCTGAAAGAACATTTAGTTTCATGAGTTTGGGCATGGGGCTGAGTGCATGGGCATATTGTTAATCGTGAATGCAAGGTTAAGGGAAATTTCTAGTCTTGTCGGCTCCACTATTTGCCTGCTAAAGGTAAATTTATTACAGAGTTTCAATAATTCATACATAAACGTATGTGGGAATGTTCGTCGGTGAAACCTGGGACTGTTTATGCTATTACACTATTTACATATTCTTCCATTTTAAGCGTCTTAAATTAAAATCACCAGGCAACAAGATAATTGGGGCTGGGGTTGAAAGATTTTCCAGGCAGTATTCAATTTTCGAAAGCTCTTCCTTGAACTGTTGGGAAGTTGCTCTCAACTTTTTTAGCCAAAACTTCAACTACATCATTTCTGGTGTTAAGTAACTTTGTGAAAATGAGTGACTCTTAGACATATAGGTCATACTCCGACTTATTGTCTGTTCTTTCGGTGGCAACTAGGTTGTACCCAGGTATACATATTTCGTTATCAAAGCTGTCTATTGTGTAGGTCTCTGTGAAAGTTGCATACCAGGTCTCTGTGAAAGCTGCATTCTTTACATCTGACTCCGTGAGAAGTCCACTAATAAACGGTATTTTGTTGTTGGTGAATAGGTTAAGGTCTTTAATATTTGCAAAAACAAATGATGTTGTACTGCTTGATTATCGAAGAATTTTATTTTTGGCATTAATATCTGTAGTTTTGGAGAGAAAGCTACTGCATACGCTGCTGGCTAAAAACTGAATATATTGCTGCCAAAAGAGTGAAAAAGCTGCTGCTGCCAAAACCTGAATACATTACTTTGTAAAGACTGAATACATTGCTGCATTAATATTGAATGCATTGCTACCTAAGAACTAGACGCTTTGTTACCTGAAAACTGAGCACATTGCTGCTTAAGTATTATGAAACTGCCTGTGTCCAGTGCCACAGTTTTAGTGAGTATAAGTACCATGATCATAACAAGTCTTGCACGTTTCTTTATCCTTGATGCCCTGATTGTCGTCCATTCCCGAGACGATGTATGAGCCTATAAGGTTAGCGCTTCCCCCTTAAAAATATAATAATTGTAATTACTTTATTACCCATGCTTTATGCATGCACTTCCGAGAGCTTCTCGCTTTACCACTGAAGCCATCGTGACTCAGCGACATTTCTCGGAATTCAAATTCATTACTCGATAGGGAAGTTGATGGGATGTTGAAGGTTATATACCCTCCTAGGGTCAGTGTCCTCTGTCACCTGATCCCCTTCAGGGGTCGAACCCTTTCTCTTCCAACCTCTAGGTTTTCCTCGCTCTCTCTCCTCTCTCTCTCTCTCTCTCTCTCTCTCTCTCTCTCTCTCTCTCTCTCTCTCTCTCTCTCTCTCTCTCTCTCTCTCTCTCTCTCTCTCTCTCTCTCTCTCTCTCTCTCTCTCTTCCTGCTCCTGGTTTTCTCGGACCGTGTCTACCATTCTCTGGACTATCTTTAAATTTATTTTATCTCCAGCTTCTGCCCTTTTGTTTCTTGCATTTCTGTTTTGTTACGTCTACTAAATAGCAAAATTAACACTGCATAACATTTTATACCACCCTACATAACATATAACACACTGCATAACATGTTATGCCATTCCAAAACACTTACATATACATAACATTAAATAAAAACAATAATGTTAATGTTCGACAATAAAACACAGGAAATAGACTAATAAAATAACAACCAAGATGTGAAATAAAAAATGAGGTAGAACAAGAAAATATGTTAATTCATAAAATGAAACTAAAATTAAACATTTAACTTGTGAAATATTAGATAACGAGGTCAGGTCACAGACAGGGTCGCGAGGGCGTTGACCCCCGAAACCCTCTTCAGGTATACCTATCTCCAGGTATAAAACATTACACATTATTAACAATATGTTGGTTAGTAATACTTAATAAAGTAGCTAAGCAGAGAATAACATAATTAAAATATGGTAAAGCATGAAAGCTAGTCAAAATCAATGGGTATTTGTATAACACCGAACCGAGTATAATAACACCGGTATAACAGTACAAAACACAAAGCCTCATTGTATGTAACATGCAACAGAGCACAACAAAAGCACACACACACACACACACACACACACACACACACAAAAAAAAAAATTCCCACAGCTTGTCAATTATTTTAAATACGATAATATCAATTCACACACGTGAAAGCTTTAATTAACTAGCCAAGATTAAATTTATTCCGAGTGTGTTAATGGCAGGAATTTTATTTTTGGTGGGAGAACAGTGTAAATACTCATCGGAGTACACCCCTCATAGAAATGCTACTAGTTTACTTTGATCTGTTTAACGTATACTTTATATTAGTATGCAAGTCAATTACTGTCTTAATGACCCACGTGCAATCTACAGTTTTTAAACCTAACAAATTCACTATTGATGTACTTTCGTTTACATGTCTCTCAGGCGTGACTGGGAGACATGTCACTGTGCTTCCCTAACAATGCCTTCCATTTCAAACGAAGATTGGGTCGCCATATTGATCGCTCGCATGGGCGAGATTAAAACAATTCAACGGTATTGACACAGCGTGTAATAGCACTGAGCCTCAGACCCTCCACTACGGAGTGGAGATCACCGGCTCAGGCTCGGTGCTCGCCATTCCTCTGTTAACAGGAGTGTCACTGATATTTTTTTTACTGGGACAACAGACAGAAAGAGAGACAGACTCAAAGTTCATGGTAAAGAATGTTTTGTATATCACATAAATCACGTTCTACTTCCCCCAGCAGGTTGGCAAGAGTTGCTTCATGGCCAGGCATTCGTAACCCTGACTATGTCTATACACTACATGATCAGATCTTTCTTCCTTGCTACTAATTATTATGTCCTGGATACATCATTTCTCTCCATCTCTGTCTGTCTGTCTGTATGTCTCTCTCTCTCTCTCTCTCTCTCTCTCTCTCTCTCTCTCTCTCTCTCTCTCTCTCTCTCTCTCTCTCTCTCTCTCTCTCTCTCTCCTCTCTCTCTCTCTCTCTCTCCCCCTCTTCCTCCTCTTTCACCTTCATCTTATTCATGTACTTTCAAATAATTATCGAAATGTGAAACAAGTACATATCGATAGTCACCACATTAAAAAATGGATACCGTGAATATTCTAAAATATACGGAAAGTTATGTTTTGAATCATCGAGCTTACATTCATACTGAATAGGCTCTCCATGACACTAAAAATTTTATCCCTCTCTTTTTATCCCCTCATTATTGCCTTTATCTCAACACATTTCCTGCTTTTTTCCCTCTATAAGCAACCTTTTCTTTTATGAAGGTCGGCTGAATAACTAGGTCGATGCAATGTAGATCAGTAAACACTTTGAGTGTTGGATTGCGTAAAGTAAAACTTTATCAGCAAGGTTTTCGGTGTCATCTCTCACTGTCCTGTGTTCAGACAATAATAGAAGACCGATTGGACTGGCTCTTTGACTGCTCGACCTTCGTTATTGATGCTTGGTCGCTCATGACATTGTTCCGGTTGCTGGATGTTACTGTTGGAAGTTTGGCTTTGTATATCGAGTTCAGGACCTTCATGCTTATGGCTGCTCATGACTGCTTATGTCTTCTCATTGTTCGATATATAAACTATTAAACAGGCAGAGATGAATTATGTGATGATGAATACTTCATATTTTAATTGACTTATTTAACGCTTTTTTTTAACCGTTATTTTATTTAACATTCTCAAAGCTCAGCTTTTTTAAATACATCTTAAATTAATATCTTCAAGCACTCTTTTTTTTTATATACATTTCGCTCTGGGTTGAGCTTTGTTATGACTTGATAAAGCTCTTCTACCTCCATCAAGAACTTGGTTTGCTCCACAAATAGTTGTCGACAGTATTTGCTTACACATTTATTTTTTTTCTATGGTCATGATACGGTATCTTAAACATCGTTAACTAAAGATAATCTAAAACTTTTGGAAAATTTACTTGTTTTGATAATACAATTTTAAAATGCAAAAGTCAAATTATTTCATAATTGTTTAGATACATAAAAAAATGAACATTTTTCAGTTTCCTGCAGGACAGACCCTATCCTCTGATCCTTCCGCTCAGTATCCTGCTGCTTAGACTGCATCCCCTTATCCCCTCGCTCATTATCATGCTGGTTAGACCCCATTTACTGATGCCCTTCACTCAGTCTGCTGGTGGATAGATCCTCTGATCTGTATCCTTTGGTGCTTTCGCTCAGCATCTAGTTGGTCACAATCCCGTACCTTGATCCCGTCACTCAGTATCTTGCTGGTGAGATCCTCTGATCCCTCTCCCCAATATCCTGCAGGCTGGTGTTCTTCCTCTGATCCTCTCACAGTCTCCTCTCCTACGCACTTACAAATCTGCTGCTTTCGTACAGCCGTTCGGAAATTGTTTTCTTTGTCTTTTCCGACTCGAGGGATCAAGCTAAGAATTTTCTGGGTTTACTATTTATCTGTTCTTTCTACGTCTTATTCAACAGACATATTTATTTGGGTCATTATATAATATCTAATTCTTTAGCTTGTGAAATAAAGCTTTAATAATTTAAATTGTTTTGTTTAAATGCTTCTTCTATATTCTTATACATTTTATGCAGTTTTACATTATATTTTTTTAACCTATTCAGTAAGGTATATGATAAAGATAACATTCAAATTTTCGTTTTAATTCGTTGCTCGATCACCATGCCCAGCCCTTCTAGGGCAGGGTAGGTGCCAAGGCTGGAGCTTGCTACCATCTGCGGCTCGCAAGCCTGCCCTTCCCGTCAGCCTCCTTGGGGCGGGGAAGGTGGCAGACCAGAGGGGCCTGGCAACTATCTACCTACCTGTCTCGTGCTTGTGGGCGAATATGGCTAGGCCTGGGACCAGTTGGTCCCACCGCTGAGGGGTACCCCCTCCCATGGGAGACTTCGGTCTCTGCTACTCCCACGCCAGGGAGCCGGAGCCGGGTCGCCATCTGGTAAAGACCCGGTCCGGGAGAATTCCCGGTGAATCAACACCTCCTCCTCCTCCTTTAATTCGTTGCATTTCATTGCTTTATTATTAAATATTCCTGACTGGTTTACTCAAAGGATTTTTCTCACAGATTTATTAAAAGTGATCGATCGACAAATAACAATTATTTCCACTAACTTTGGTAACTCACCTCACTCATTTGTGTTTATAAATGTGTTGAGTAAGAAGCCTAATATTAATTACCAGTAAGACGAATTAAGTTTCATGTTCGCAACACTTATGACCAGCACAGGAGTACTTACAAAGGTCGCAGTGCAGCTCGGGGCTGTGCTGTGTGCCTGCCAGTAGCGCAGTCAATAGGGCACTCAAGGATGAGACATAAAGAATAAACAAGACAGTTTTGAATAAATAACAAAAAGACACAATACCGTGACTGGAACAATACACACACAACCCGCATATATAAAAGAGAGGAGCTTACGACGACGTTTCGGCCCGACTTGGACCATTTACAAAGTCACACTAACACAGTCCCTGCAGTAAAATATATAAACAATTATATACTACAATATGTACAAATAGGCTGGACCAATTGAATCGAATAGTGAAGAGAGCTTGAGAAAGTATGAGAACATTCACTGATACAGGAACCCCGGCAGGTGAGGGTTCTGACTGTCTAGGCTGTTCCTTCTTGCGAGGTAACTTTACCCAGGTCGTTCTAGAAAATAAGTTTATTTGGGTACAGGTACACAAATACAGTTACACAAATTATCACACATATTAACATGTGTAAATTACCTAGGATAACCTAAAAAAAGACAAAGTGACTTATTTTCATTGAAATTATCAGAAGTTATCAGACAGCTTCAGCACTTAGTTATAATAATAATAATAATAATAATAATAATAATAATAATAATAATAATAATAATAAAAAAAAATAATAATAATAATAATAATAATAATAATAATAATAATAATAATAATAATAATAATAATAATAATAATAATAATAATAATAATAATAATAATAATATTAATATCTTTATTTACTTTATTTACTTTATTTCTCAGCTGTCGTATCTGAGCTCCTCTGCAAAGACAGTGATTATGTATGAGTGTGGTGAAAGTGTTGAATGATGATGTAAGTATTTTCTTTTTGGGGATTTTCTTTCTTTTTGGGTTACCCTGCCTCGGTGGGAGACGGCCGACTTGTTGAAAAAAAAAAAAAAAAAAAAATCTTTATTTACTACAAGTACATGTACAAGGTATACAGGCATAGCTGACAGCAATGACATACTACTATATAGAAAGCCCCTTGTTATGCTGAGCATTTCGAGCAAATTAGGTCAGTTTTGCCCCAGGATGCAACCCACACCAGTCGACTAACACCCAGGTACCCATTTTACACTGATGGGTAAACAGGGACAGCAGATGTCTTATGCAAACACGTCCTTAATGTTTTCCAGCCGTACCGGAGGAGATTCGAACTCCGGACCTCAGAGTATTATGTACACATCCTACAAAACAGTAAGTAACCGTACCAAAGGCTGGCTAAGATGACATGCAGAATGTGGTTTCGTGTGATGTATGTCGCAGGCAAGCCAGTTGCACACGACGCAACACACACTAATATAGACACCAAGTTTGTTTATTTTGTGATAAGAATGGGAATAAAAAAATGTATATATCCTGGAATATTTTTTTGTAATTATATGTATTAATAACATCACTAAGTTTCTTCAGGCAAATTTACCTATGAAATTTCTTGCAGACGATTAATTTGCTAAATCGAATGAAATTTTCCTAAAAGTATTGGAATTTTTTTTTTTATAGCCTAGTTTATTACTTTACAAGTAACAAAATCAGTTCCGTGTTTGCAATCGTATGATCTTCATTTCGCGGGTCATTGGAAGAGGTTTCGAAACGACTTGAGCTACTTTTCCACAACTATATTGCTGTAAGATTTTTTTATGAAAACCTACAGTTGTGGTCACAGTGGTGGCTCATATTAGCCTTCCTAATGTATAGAAATATGTCTCTTTGGATGAATCTTATTAGACTGGCATGATGTAGTGGTTAGAGGACTGGTCTGCAGTTTTTAGGACTGGCTTGCAATGGGCTCAGATCTTCTCCGTTCTGTGAATTACTTCTTTAATTTTGGAAATATTAAGTTTCATACTTCTGTTCTCTGGTATGATAAAAGTAACTTTTTATAATTTTTATAACTTGGGAACGAAGACAATATAATTTTAACTGAGCTTAAACAATGCTAACTAAATTGCTTGTCATACTGATGCTGCTAAAGTTAATTTATAACAGAGCTTGACGTCTTCATCATTACTGACTACTGACTGCACTTCATATATATAATGACTGACAACATGCTCATTGGAGAAGCCAGGTATATGTATTAAAAATTACATAGAAAGGAGTTTATGTACAAATCTTATGGATTCCAGCACTCATTCAATTATCCCTACATGTTAAATCTGATAAAATAGTTGAATATACTTTGATCTGTGTCAAGAATTAGAAATATTATTAGAAGAGCCGTCAACAAAGAATCCGAATATCATAGGAATACAATTTAAAAGCCTAAGTAGATCTACAACTATGATAGCATGAACGTAGATAAGCATATTTAAGGAGCAACTTGCAATGTAAATAGACGATTGATGTAGGAGCCAAGCTTATGCTTGGTTACAAGTACTTCTGGCTCTTTGTCATAAACATAAACGAGGAATCAGACTAAATGCAAAGTACTATACTGTATGTGGTCAGTCTTATTGTCACGTTCTTGAACACTGTTTGTCTGCTTACTGAGGATTATATAGAATAATAATCTATATGATTTATCAAGATATTTGTGACAATATTATTGCAGACATTTTAAACAAATATCCTAAATTTACTTGAAGCTCACTGAATATTTTATTTTTAACACCATCCTTTATAAACTCTAGTGACTGTACTGCCTTAAAAACCCAGTTTCTGAGATACTCAAAACCACCTTGTCTGACATCAACAATCATTCTACAGTCAAGGTCACTTAGATTACATTTCTTCCCCTATCTGATGTTCGGTCTGAACAACAACTGATCCTCTTGATCGTGTCTGTAGGTTTTTAGACATGTGTACAGGTACTCACCTAATTCACCTAATTGTACTCACCTAATTGTGGTTGCAGGGGTCGAGACTCAGCTCCTGGCCCCGCCTCTTCGCTGTCTGCTACTGGGTCTCTGCTCTCCCTGCTCCATGAGCTTTATCATACCTTGTCTTAAAACTATGTATGGTTCCTGCCTCCACTATATCTTTCTCTAGTCCATTCCACTTCCTGACTACTCTGTGGCTGAAGAAATGTTTCCTGACATCCCTTTGACTCATCTGAGTCTTCAGCTTCCAGTTGTGTCCCCTTGTTTCTGTGTTCCCTCTCTGAAACAACCTGTCACTATCTACCTTGTCAATTCCCCGCAGTATTTTGTATGTCGTTATCATGTCTCCTCTGACCCTTCTTTCCTCCAGTGTTGTTAGTCCTATTTCCCTCAACCTTTCTTCATAAGACAGACCCCTGAGTTGTGGAACTAACCTTGTCGCAAACCTAATAAAGTGGCCACTGAGTGTGTATATCCCGACGTGCTCATGTTAATGTTTTGGGGCCCTAGATTCTAGACCTTTTATGCATCCAGATGTTCTTGTGATAGATATGGGGGCACAATAAACTAGCAGCTTGGGAAACAAAAATAATCTCGTACTTATATAATTTTTCATGTTTAAGTCACGTCTTCGATTATTATTTTCGTGTTTCATTTAGCTGGTGGTGGTGGTTGTATTGTTTATCAAGAAGCAGTGCATTGTGACGCAGATCTGCGTCATATAACCCAATCAGTGCTAACGTTCCGGAACTTAACCTTCAACTCGTTGTAAAAGAAAATAGGATAACCACACAGTAGCGTGTTAAGATTTATTTTTTATTGTATTTTACTCTTTAAATACTAAACGATCCCTTTAAACAAATTAATAATTCCCTATTGACAATGCGAAAATGTGTGCCGCACTTTAACTTTTCAAGGCATATTCTCGTATTTTGTTTATGGAACAGGAAATTATTTTCTTGTCAACAACATGCCATAAAATTTGGCAACAAATGCCACTAAATTCACTTCTTAATATCTGTGGAGCTGATGGCAACATAATTATAAATTAAAATTTTAACTCTCCATAAATACTTATTAGACCTATAGGACTTATTCCATTTATTCATCTGGATAATTTAGTGAATTCTATTGCTTAATTTAGAATTTATACCAGTTTATATGTCGAGCACTAGTTATATTACACAGTTTGAAATACTTGCAATATACTCAGGGCTCTTGACCTTAAATATACAAGCATCTTCCTTTTTCCCCACACTCCTGGTTTCATATTTCTAGTAATAAAGCAGAAGACCGCTTTGAAGTGCTTATTCTTCTCGGAATTGCCTTCCACTATGTAATCCGATTTACCAATATTTTATATTGTGCTCTTTCACTCTCTTGGTAAGCATTTTGCTTCTTTCAGGAGACTTCCACTGCACGCACCACAGCCATCAGCTGATGACAGTCTGAAAGTAAGGGAACTAATGACACATTAAAATTTCATGCAAAACTGTCTTGAAAAAGGGCATAACAGCTTTTTTTTTTTAAATGAACGCAAACTCTATTTTCGTTTGTAGATTCGTACAGGGAGAAAGATGGCCAAATCCAGGCTTCGGAGAACTCTTCGTACATTGTAGCAGCCTGTGATAATTTAGCTAACTTTACTCAAACCCTCCAGGGGTTAGCTAGAGGATTGGAGCTTAAGAGAGGTAGGTTTGCTGCAATAACTCCAAGAATTGTGGATGTGTAATGACAGCTTGTTGGTGATGGAATATGATGGGAAGACAGGTACACGACACGGTGTTGGGAGAAGATTTGTTCTTTAGGTAAAGGCATCCTGACGCGAATTTTTATCAGATGATAACTCGTTCAGTGGTGTATTGGTGCTAGATTTTTCGCCTGATTAAAAACTAAGAAAAGAATTACTACATTGTGTCCTAAGAGATACGGCAGAATGGAAGGGCAGGTATTAGAACATTTTGCAGTTAATATCGAGAGTATATTCTCAGAAATACTAACTACTGTAGTTATCTCAGGTTACGCTGGAATAAAAAATGGGTGAATCTACTACCCTTACCTGTAGATAAAAGGGCATGGATATAGGCGATAGAAAAATTGGGCATCTACTAGAATCATTACTAATGTCACTACTTCATCTAATTCTACTACTACTATTACTTATGTGCCATCAGTGGCTAAAGTTTAACTGATCCTCCTGTGTTTGCGAGTTAATGTGAGGGTTCCTATGGTTACAGCAAAACCCTGCATGGTAACTAGTTAAATTCATTTATAATGGTTCTTTAGTACAACATTAATTTTGCTCTTAAAATTTCAGTTCGCATTTTGTATGAATGTTCTTTAAATCTATTTATATCCATTTTTTTTGCTGCACCTCTTATTTCTGAAATGCGTCTATTGTTTCATGTTAGTGAGTCCCTTTGCACATCAAACAATTCTTCGTATTTATGTATGTGAAATATATTTAGTATTTTTAATGCTTGAATGAACCCTCCAACAGTCTGCTTCCTACGGAGGAAAAATAGTTATTTGAGTTTTTAATATTATGATGTTTATTAAAGAGAGTTTTGGTGTCCTTTACAGACTCTTCTATACGGTCTGCGGTTATTTACCTGCCAATCTCACGCAAGGATCTGCCCATTACAGATTATTTTCCAGTTTTGTCTTGAAGCTTTTATGAATGAATTGCAGCGCCATTGTTCCTGGTTAAAGGACAACATGATGTTACTGATATAACCATAGTTGAGCTCGTGATCGAATTATTTTATTACCATGAAGGTGGGCAAAAGCAAAGTTTCGGGGGACCGTATATTAGCCACACAAGACTCGAACATTGCTATCACATGGAGAGGCACCCGGCGCCTGTGTGAGACTTGACTGGTTGTACTATTTATCAGATCACGCAGAATTATTTTCTGGTCTGTTTTAGAGCACCTAGGTGCCTGCAATTTGTCTGCTTTCTTTTCGAAAAGCCGCACCTCAGTTCAGATACTCTCGAGACGTTTTGACACTTAGTCCGTACGGGTTTAACGTATTTGCTGAATATATCTACATCCTTTTGAGTTCATATTTTTTTTTTTTTTAATTTGGGAACAAAAACTGAACAGTATTTGCAAAGGGAGGTCAGACAAGTTAAATTTGAAGTGTCACTATTGTTTTTGATTGTGTACAATGGCGGGGTGAAGGGGAGAGGGAAAGAGTAACCAAAACACAAGGGTGAAAAGTCAAACAATTGATTAAACATAGGAATGTGTGAAGAGGAGTAAATATAACAAACGCCCGGCTCACTAACGTCATTTAACCCACTTGGACAAGTGTCGTTAGTGAACTGGGTCAAGCAACACTGAACAACCATGAGTGTGGCGTACAGTTAGGTAACAATCTGTAACGATGGTATAAAGTTCACAAACGACTTACTTTATGTGCGATGAAAAGGTTTTCCAGTCATCATTACAATACCTCGCCAGGTTTTTCATCGCCACTGAACCTGACTCGACAACGGTAACAACTGATCTGGACTTTTCATCGCTCGGCTTTCAAAAAGATCATCTGTCTCCAACAGCTTGCATTTTTATTTTGTCAGTAATGGATTCGTCTGGGAAAACAAGAAGAAATTGCCCTGGAAAGTCTAGGACTTGTGTTTTAATTCTTCTTCTTCTTCTTCTTCTTCTTCTTCTTCTTCTTCTCATCCTTCCTTCTTCTTCTTCTTCTTCTTCTCCCTCTTCTTCTTCTTATTATTATTATAATTATTGTATTAGTACTAATATTAGTATTATTACATTAAAAAAAAAAATCAGTAAAGCCAGGGAAGTCATGGAAAATGGAAGGCAATCAGGTGCGATCCAAGGAAGGAAAAGAAAAGTCCAATTCCTTGGACACAGAGCCCCTCACCGGCGTCAAGGAACCTCCCTCAAAAGGAGGTTTGTTTAAGACATTTTTCAGAAGCCTATGTGGCAACTGTCAGCCAGGCTGAGCTGTCAGTCAGATCCGCCGAGGTGGAAGCCGAGAGAAAAAAAGTATTGAGTGATCAAGACATAACTGCGACGGTCTGAGTTGATGCAATTGCACCACTAATCCGAAGTTATAATTCTCGCTTCTTAAGAATGGCTTACGGGAAATACCTGTGTAAATATCTCATGAGGTAATCCGCAGTTACAAGAAACAAGATTGAAAGTGATTTCCCATTTTAACACTGTTAAATTTTAAGTGTTTACTGATAGGTGAGGTAGTACTGTATTGTAAACACACCGTTACATACTGTTGCTCCTGGTGTTATTGTTGCTTCTGCTGTTGTTACAGCTGCTGGTGTTACTGCTACTGTTAGTGTAGGTGATGCAACTATCTCCCACCGAGGCAGTGTGACCCGAAAAAAAAAAAGAAATTCTTTCACTATTGCTCCTCCCATCACTGTCTTGTCCGAGGATCGCTGGTACTGCACTTCAGATGCCCCTCCAAACTACAGATACCCCCATCCTTCCTTCAGAGTGCAGGTACTGTACTTCCCACCTACAGGACTCAAGTCTAGCTAACCGGCTTCTCTGAATCCCTTCATAAATGTTACCTTGCTCACACTCCAACAGCACGTAAAGTCATAAAAAGCACTTGCCTTCACTCAATCCTATCTAACTCGTTCACACACCCCTGCTGGATGTCCAAGCCTCTCGCATAGTAAACCTCCTTTACCGCTAATTCTACTATTGTCGCTAATTCTACTGCTACTGGGTAATGCTATTACTGTTGTTGCCACCACTACTATTAGTGTTTAATACTATTGTCATTACTATTACTACTGCTTTCATCATTACCATTACCACTAACTTGCCGCTACTATCACCACTACTATCCCTTCCTTTTTGTAACACAGTCACCCTTCGTCTAGTTCAATCTTTCTTTGCATCGTCGTTGTTCCTGGCGCCTCCTTACACAGTACCTTCTATTCTAGCACACGCTCGCACCAGCACCTTATCACAACAAAAATCTTCCAGACCTCAACATTGTTAGGAAACTTTAATTCGAGTTTTAAAAGCCCTAACTCACCACACAGAAAATTGATTTCGAAGGCATATTTCTTGCGCGAGGCTTTCATCGTGAGTTCTGGAGTAACTTTAATTGAATTTAACAAAAACTTCACCGAGTACTAATGCCATTTCTGAATGTCCTGTGTTTTCTAGATAATTTTAAGTTTACGGAACTTGCTAAATTATTACGTTCAAGGGGAGGGCTAAACCCACTGGGGGTCATACAACGCCTGAGGGAATGGCAGGCATTTAAGTTAGATCCAAGGGAAGGGCAGGTCCAATTCCGTGGATCAAGAGCCCCTCAGCGGTGTCAAGAAACTTTTTCCTGAGGGGTAAAACTTGTTAGAGTAATTAATGTTTGAGCCAGACTAGAAAATGTTTCTTGTCGGTACGTCTTATGTGATGAATGCTCATAATAATATTCCACTAATCTTATGGTAAATTAGCAAAAACTCATTTAAAATTAAGTCCTTTCTATAATTTTCTCTTATTCGTTAAAAAATATATTTTTAAACGTACAAGAGAAGTTTTTAGAAAGGACTTAATTTTAAATGAGTTCTTGAGTTATTTGCAAACATTATTAGAACCTGCACGCTGGGCATCAAAGTACGCAGTACTTTATCCACACTGCGTGACCCCAGATTATCATGGCCGAAGCTAGACGGTCACTCCAATACCCCCGGAGTACCAGTCTTGTCCAAAGTTGTTTCATCAATTACTGCCACATGCAGTGAACTTCGAAAGAGATTTTGGATTTCTTAATCATTTGCAAACAGGACGATGTCTGGAATTTGTTGGGCATAAGTGAGCAATTTTATAGCAGAATATTCTCACTTCTGTGCAAATGCGCTAACACTACCAGTGTCACATCTGGTATATGTAAACACACAAATCAATACCAGACAAAAATGTCTTTCAGCTATAATTGCGATGTTTCCTGTGTCCATGATCTTTGGTCTAGTTTTGTTTACTATACCTTTGATACAAGTAAGCACCATTGGAGTCGGTAAATTCTAGGGCCTTAATGAAAACATCGGCGTCATCCTAATAGTCATGCGGTGAATGTAGTAATATGCTGCCATTATCTTCCTCGTGCATACACTAAAGTTCTTGGACTTCGTGAGTTTCATTTGCCTTTATCCAGCAGCACTTATCATCACAAGTACAAAGGCATTTTTCGTCTAGTCTCTCTGTATACTTCGACGAAATATCCTTTGTCCATCAATCTGGGATCCAGTAAAGTGATGTCAATGTAAGTCAGTTACTTCTCTTGCTATTCTCACAGCTTCTTTAAAGAAAATTACTTACATTCATCGAATACAATATAAGTACGTCTGTTGGCACTTGTTTCCCTCATGAATTGTTGCTAGTGCCATCAAGGCCATGCACGATAGCACTGTCAACATGATGTCACAGACTCTACTGGTCACCAAGAACTTTGTGAATTATGCACTCAACTGACTCAGCTCCTCTCATTTTTACAGAACGTGAGTCTCACCCAGAAGCGACGCTTGACCTGATTTGACCTTGCACTGTTCTAACACGGAATTACTCTGTCAGAAAAATAACTACAAACGTTAATGGAGAACATTGATTATTTTTTGGCTTTCCATCTTGTCAACTCTTCAAGCTAGATGACTTGATGCTGAAAAGCTCCTGATCCAAGTAACTGGAGCAACTATAGTAATACTTACAATAACAATGTACCCCTAGCTATGACATAGATGTTGCATTTATCATCATTCGAACAAATATACTTAATGTCACTGACACACACGAACAATTTAAAATATTTAATGAGCTAAAAATAATATTATAACTGGGTAGAAAGTTACTATGACAGTGAGCATCAGGGACGAGATAGAGCGAACGTGGAAGGGTAGACCAGTCTCTGCCAAACTGCGGAGCACGAATGGCAATATGCAATTTATATGCAAATTTTTTGATGCAAATATTCTTTGACAGTTCAGTCCGATAAGTATATCTCTTGTTATTTTGTTATGCTGTATTTGTTCAGTCTTTTCCATTTTAACAGGTAGTATGTTGGTAGACAGCAATAACGCTTTTCACTCTGGCATGATTGGTGGTATTTCCAGACTCAGGAACGTGTAAGATGACAGGGAAATCTTTCCGTATTCTACTTAAATTTAGTAAGCACCGTAACTATTAACAGATGGTGGGTTTGGCCAGTTTCAGTGTCTGTCTCTGTCTCTGTGTATCTCTCTCATGCATATTTATGCTCTCATAATCATAGTGTCAGGGAACTTGCTATTTCTTCTACTAACTCCTCGTCACAACTTCAACAAGGTATTATAAAAACTCCCAAAACGGTAATTGTGTTGTCACTTTGTTTATTTCATACAAAGTCTTCGGCAAAGGTTGAAGAGTTAGTAAAAAATTTAATGGCATACGTGCGTCTATGTAGATAAGCTTTCAACATAAATAGTGAGTTTCACAAAAGCGTTATTTGAAGACTTTTTTTTCTGTAATACCAAGCACTAGCTGAGAACCTTGCAACAGGGTGTAAAATATATATAGTATATATATATATACGATTTCCAGGGTGCTCGTTAGGCGGGGGTCCACTGTATATATATATATATATATATATATATATATATATATATATATATATATATATATATATATATATATATATTATATTTTTTTTTTTTTTTTTTTTTTTTTTTTTTTTTTTCAACAAGTCGGCCGTCTCCACCGAGGCAGGGTGACCCAAAAGAAAGAAAATCCCCAAAAGAAAAAAACTTTCATCATCATTCAACACTTTCACCACACTCATACATAATCACTGTCAAATATATTAAAGTCCATATATATATATATATATATATATATATATATATATATATATATATATATGCAAGACAACCACTATGAAAAATAGAAGAATTCCAAGCGCTTTCGTTACTACTCACATTATCAAGAAACTATAAAAGGAAACATGACAAGAAGGCTTATAAAGGGGCAGAATACACCTCACAGTCACATCACACTAACAAAGACAACACCTCACAGTAGCGTAACATCGCACGACTCTGTGAAGAGGAACATAAGAAAGGACCTGAAACTCTTCCCAAGAATTAAGATTAGTCCAATTTATCATTAAATTCTTCCCAAATTTTATTAATTATAAATGAATCCAATTTATATAAACCAAAAGAAATATTCATATTATTTTCAAAACTGCTTTTAATGAAACATGATTCTATTATATTCCTCTCAACCATGGACTTGCTTGATACAACCTTCTCAACATTTTGAAAATCAATTGGATGGTTAAAGTCTCTCACATGAATAAATAGAGCATTAGAATCTTGTCCAGTTCTAATGCTATATTTATGTTGTTTTAATCTTAGTTCAAGACTTTTACCAGTTTGACCATAATAAACTTTATCGCATATTTTACTTATTAAACTTTGTATTGTTGATGCAAAATTTGTATTTAATGATGAGTTTTACACTCAGAAGTTTGGTATGGCAATGGGAAATCCTCTTTCACCTGTTCTTAGTAATTTATATATGGAATTTTTCGAAACAAGATTGCTTAACACAATCCTTCCCAATAGAGCTAAGTGGTATAGATATGTTGATGACATTTTGTGCCTTATGCCTAAGAATGTAGACATAAACCATTTCCTTGTTAAATTAAATAGCTTAGCTCATTCTATAAATTTTACTGTTGAATTTGAAGTAAATAACTCATTGCCTTTCCTAGATGTTTTTATTATTAAGGGTAACATTGATTTTAAATTTGAAATTTACAGAAAACCTACAAATAATTGGTCCTATGTACACTATTACTCTTCACATCAAGATAGAATTAAAGTGTCGGTTTTCTCTTCTATGTTTTTGAGAGCTTTACGCATTTGTAGTCCAGAGTTCATAGATGAAGAAATCTCTAAAATTTATGGTATAGCTAATGATTTAAAATACCCAAGAAACATAATTGATAAATCTTTTAAAATAGCTAGAAATACTTTTTACAATCCAAAAAGGGACAACCAACCTTATTCAACCAAAAATATGTTGGTTCTCCCTTACCATGAAAACTTGGTTGATATGCCTTCTTTTCTTAAGAATTTTAATATCAAAGTTGTATTTAAAAATCTTGATACAGTAAAAAGACTTTTGATAAAAAATTCCCCCCAAAATGCTGACGGATGTGTCTATAAGATTCCCTGTAAAATATGCGATAAAGTTTATTAAGAGGGACGTTAAAAAGGGAATAAGAAAAGCTAAACGGGACTATGAAATTAAAGTTGCTAGGGATTCAAAAACTAACCCAAAAAGTTTTTTCCAGGTTTATAGAACAAAAGTTAGGGATAAGATAGGTCCCCTTAAAAATAACTTTGGGCATCTTACTGACAAGGAGAATGATATGTGCTCTATTTTTAATAATTATTTTCTCTCGGTTTTCACACAGGAAGACATTAATAATATCCCAGTAATTAATTTTTACAGAGGCCCAGAAGAAGATAAATTATGTAATATTACAGTCACTAGCGAAATGATTATGAAACAGCTGGACCGACTGAAACAAAATAAATCGCCGGGTCCTGATGAGCTTTTTGCTAGGGTTCTTAAGGAATGCAAAATGGAACTCTGTGAACCAATATCTAACATTTTTAATTTATCTCTTCAAACAGGTGTAGTGTCTGATATGTGGAAGATGGCTAATGTAATTCCTATTTTTAAAGCAGGGGACAAGTCACTACCGTCAAACTACCGCCCAATAAGCCTGACCTCAATTGTAGGCAAATTACTAGAGTCAATTATAGCTGATATTATTAGAAGCCATCTAGATAACCATAATTTGATTAATGATACCCAGCATGGATTCACGAGGGGCCGTTCCTGCCTATCTAATTTATTAACCCTCTTCAGTAAAGCTTTTGAGGCTGTTGATCACGATAAAGAATTCGATATTGTTTATTTAGACTTTAGTAAGGCTTTTGATAGAGTACCGCACCAGAGACTGTTAAAGAAAGTGGCAGCTCATGGCATTGGGGGAAAAGTGCTGTCATGGATCGAGTCATGGCTCACCAATAGGAAGAAGAGAGTGTGCATAAATAGGGTTAAATCCGAATGGGGACTTGTAACAAGTGGTGTTCCACAGGGATCAGTCTTAGGCCCATTGTTATTTATAATATATATCAATGACCTTGATGAGGGAATTACTATTGATATGAGTAAATTCGCCGACGACACGAAGATAGGTAGGATAATTGATTCAAACATAGATGTCATAGAACTTCAGGAAGATTTAGACAAACTTAATTCGTGGTCAGAAAAATGGCAGATGCAGTTCAATGTAGATAAATGCAAGGTTCTGAAGCTCGGGAGTGTCCATAACCCAAGCACTTATAAGTTAAATAACGTAGAACTTAGCCATACAGATTGCGAGAAGGACTTGGGGGTGATGGTAAGCAGCAACCTTAAACCAAGACAGCAATGCCTAAGCGTACGTAATAAGGCAAATAGATTACTGGGATTTATATCAAGAAGTGTTAGCAACAGAAGTCCAGAGGTTATATTACAGCTTTATACATCATTAGTAAGGCCTCACCTAGATTACGCAGCTCAGTTCTGGTCTCCATATTACAGAATGGACATAAATTCGTTAGAAAACATTCAGCGTAGAATGACTAAATTAATACATAGCATTAGAAATCTTCCTTACGAAGAAAGATTGAAGACCCTAAAATTACATTCACTTGTAAGACGTAGAATGAGGGGAGACATGATCGAGGTATACAAGTGGAAAATGGGTATTAACAAGGGGATATAAATAAGGTCTTGAGGATATCTCTCCAAGAGAGAACCCGCAATAATGGATTCAAGTTAGATAAGTTTAGATTTAGAAAGGATATAGGAAAGTATTGGTTTGGAAATAGGGTAGTTGATGAGTGGAACAGTCTGCCTAGTAGGGTTATTGAAGGGGGGGGGTTTGGGTAAATTCATGAGTGAGAGGTTGGATTTGAGTGGGACTCGCGCTGAGTGGGTAAATTGTCAAAAGCTTATTTCTTGGGTAGCATTGAAAATTGGGTTGAGCAAATATTTCTGTTAGTGGACGGATTGTGAAGGACCTGCCTAGTATGAGCAACAGGCTACTCTGAGTATTCACTCCTTTCTTATGTTCTTATGTTCTTATTATGGTCAAACTGGTAAAAGTCTTGAACTAAGATTAAAACAACATAAATATAGCATTAGAACTGAAAGATTATAATGCTCTGTATTTATTCATGTGGAGACTTTAACCTCCAATTAACATTTGTCAAAATTTGAAAGGGGTTGGGTATCAAGCAGAGTCCATGGTTGAGAAGTGACCATATATAGAATCATGTTTCATTAAAAGCAGTTTTGAAAAATAATATGAATATTACACTCTCCTTTAGGTTTATATAAATTGATCATTTTATAAGTTAATAAAATTTGGGAAGAATTTAATGATAAATGGACTAACTCTAATCTTGGGAAGATTCAGGTCCTTTCTTATGTTCCTCTTCACAGAGTCTGAATGTTACGCTACTGTGAGGTGTTGTCTTTATTACCGATGTTACTTGACTGCCTGAGTGTATTCTTGCTCTTTATAGCCTTCTTCTCACATTTCCTTTCTCATAGTCGATTGATAATGAGTAGTCACGAAAGCGCTTGAATTTTCATTTTTTCTAGTGGTTGATTAAGATATTTTGATATCACTCTGTTCTTACTTTTGAATTATATATATATATATTAAATATATATATATATATATATATATATATATATATATATATTATATATATATATATATATATATATATATATACACCCTGTTGCAAGGTTCTCAGCTAGTGCTTGGTATTTACAGAAAAAAAGTCTTCAAATAACGCTTGTAGAAACTCACTATTTATGTTGGAAAGCTTATCTAAAATTGCCGAGTGTCAGTATGTCTGACTAATCTCCATTAGGGATTAAAATAACTTTTCTAAGCGGAGGATTACAGCGTCCTAAGTCACTATCAGAAGCTAGTCAGAACAGCCACACCATCACCTCTCCCAGAGAAGTGTTTGCTTACCTATCAATGAGTGAGAATGCGGAAGCAATTAAAAAGTTTTCTTCAATGAAAATCATATAAGCTATAGAGTCAGCAGCACTCTCACCAATTTCAGATTTCATTTCACACGAATAGAATATTTTTTATTCTAACGTTGAAAATAATCTTATACAGACAAAAAATCACGATATTGTGGATGTAATAAATCATAACTCATAAATTTGAAAGGAAAATTAGACAATGTTTAGATTCATTCTGAATCAAAACCATGTAGCTTTATTTCTTTAGATTCTTGTCTCTCCCATTACATTACCAAATGCTCTAATCTATAGAACATGCCTGACCTTTGCTCCCTTTGCTCTGAATTTGCCTTCTTTCCACCATTTTCTTTCTCACTAGCGATTAGATAATAGTCCAGAACGAATTGAAAAGTCGTCTATTGATCTTTGCATTTTTTTTAGTTAGGGCGTCGTAGGAAAAGTTAAGGAATTGGGCTAGGCGTCTATTGCTTTAAATTTAATAATGGAAAATTTAATAATTCTACTATGGTGAACAACCCATTATAAAACGATGATTAGTGAGACTCAATAAGGTGAGAGGCTCATTTCGTAGTAGTAGTACTAATAGTAGTCGTAGTAATAGTAGTAGTAGTAGTACCAATTTCAACAATCGCTTATACCAATAGAATATTCATTATAAACATAACACACACACACACACAGTACACACACACACACACACACACACACAGGGTCAGAGGAGACATGATAACGACATACAAAATACTGCGGGGAATCGACAAGGTAGACAGTGACAGGATGTTCCAGAGAGGGAACACAGAAACAAGGGGACACAACTGGAAGCTGAAGACTCAGATGAGTCAAAGGGATGTTAGGAAGCATTTCTTCAGCCACAGAGTAGTCAGGAAGTGGAATAGTCTAGAGAAAGATATAGTGGAGGCAGGAACCATACATAGTTTTAAGACAAGGTATGAGAAAGCTCATGGAGCAGGGAGAGCAGAGACCCAGTAGCGGACAGCGAAGAGGCGGGGCCAGGAGCTGAGTCTCGACCCCTGCAAACACAATTAGGTGAGTCAAGCACACACACACACACATACACATATACAACAGGCCTAGTGTCTAATCGACATGTGCCTTGGACAATTGGTAACTACTACTACTACTACCACACACACACACACACACAAAGTGCAAAAGTTTGCACAAGGTTAGTTCCAGAGCTAAGGGGAATGTCCTACAAAGAAACTTTAAGGGAAATCGGCCTGACACGGAGGATAGGAAGGTCAAGGGAGACATGATAATGACATACAAAATACTGCGTGGAATAGGTAAGGTGGACAGAGACAGAATGTTCCAGAGATGGGACACAGAAACAAGGGGTCCCAATTGGAAATTGAAGACTCAGATGAGTCAAAGGGATGTTAGGAAGTATTTCTTCAGCCACAGAGTTGTTAGGAAGTGGAATTATCTGGCAAGTGATGTAGTGGAGGCAGGAACCATACATAGTTTTAAGACGAGGTATGATAAAGCTCATGGAGCAGGGAGAGGGAGGACCCAGTAGCGGCCAGTAAAGAGGCGGGGCCAGGAGCTATGACTCGACCCCTGCAACCACAACTAGGTGAGTACACTCACACACACAGATATTAAAACAAATATAAAATTAACAAACAACAAAAGCTACGAACATAAATGAAACGCTCAACACAAATAAATACTATGATACCAAGTTAAAATCAGCGGCTTCAGATACAAAACTCTACTAAAAGTTCCCAGAGATCCCAACAGGTACCCAGGTAAGTATGAAAACCAAGACGAAGGGTGTAGCTAAGTGGCTGCATATATTTCGAGTCTCCATCTATTCATCAGTTTATTCTAGATGTTAAATTTGAATACTAATACATTTTACAGACAATTAGAAACAGCTTTCTAGTTGTCTGGCCGTGAGAAGCTTAAGTCTAAAAGCAATTTCACCCGTAATCATTAAATTAATTGAATACAGAGAAAATGCATTGTTGATCTCATAATAAGCAATCAGATTTTAATTCCTTTTAATATTATGCAGAAATGTTGCGAGGTCATTTTAAAGTAAATCAGTAAAGTATTACGCTGCAGTGCAAGCTTCGTATGACATAAGCGCAATTAAATATATTAAATAATATAGTGAGAAAAAACACTGCCATTCGTTACAGGTTTTACATATCAATCATTATCCGAAACAATATTCTCGTTTTTCTGCGTTAATTTTTTTTTACGAGATTCACCATCGTTTTGACGTGTGTCCTGAGGAAACACGGTAGAATCGACCACCCTGATCAACCATCCTTGTGTCTGCTCTAAGAGGAAACTAAGCCAGTCAGTAGGTGTCTCCCAGGTTCTCCCGTAGAGACAATAGACTTTTACTGAAGCCTGTCGATGTTTCTCATCGCCAGGAACACAGTTGCGACTTCGCAGGAAACAGATCGATTATAATATACTGTCATAATTTACTAATAACAGTAAATGAATATTTAGGTATCCCCAAAGGGAATACTTAAGTTTATTTTTCCCTCTTCCACCAGTCTTCCTTTTAACTTTCGTTTAAAACTTGAGAACGCCTCATCCGATCGGTTTCACATTTTCAAGGCGTGTTTAATGTACTGGGAAAAGGGTCCATGCAACTACTAGAGTGTGTAAGTGCTTCCAGTGATCACAGTTTTATAGCCCATTCCTAAAATTTCATTTCAGTGCAATAACTATTTTGTTCTGCTTCGAGCGTTAAAAAAAGGTGTGCCCTAAATAAAAGGTGTGCCCTAAATAAAAGGTGTACCCTAAATAAAAGGTGTGCCCTAAATAAAAGGTGTGCCCTAAATAAAAGGTGTACCCTAAATAAAAGGTGTGTCCTAAATAAAAGGTGTGTCCTAAATAAAAGGTGTGCCCTAAATAAAAGGTGTGCCCTAAATAAAAGGTGTGCCCTAAATAAAAGGTGTGCCCTAAATAAAAAGTAAATAAAAGAGGGTTGGGATTGTTATAGGAATGTGTAGATATAATTCTGAAAATTTTACTGTATGTATAAAATAGTGTGAAATTAACTTTCCTGCTAATTATTTTTCCTGCTAATTACTTTTTGCTGCTAATTGTTTTTCCTGATTCAATATTTAATGGCTGATGCATCTTACACACACGAGATACGAGACAAGTTTATTTTAAGTACCTGCAAATTTTTCCATATAATAAAATATTAAAAACAAAAATGGAATCGATACAGTCTCGGTGATAGGTTGGGAACTTCTCATCTGATCGTCTTGAAACTTGATTAAAAGATAGTTTGTCTTTCAGTATTAGCTGTGTTGATTGTGATTTACCAGTTTTATTAAATAAATTGGTTTCCGTGTAATAACTAAAGAATGCCTCTTCTGATCGGCCTCAAACGCCGAGTGCTGGTGTATTTTAATGGGAAATATTTTTGGGGCAGTGCAGGATCCAATTTGCAATTTATTTTTGCCTCACCACCACAACCCACCACCTGCACCACTGTCACCACTAACACCTGCCACACCACCACCACCTACACCACGGGCACCACTAATACCTGCCTCACTACCAACACCTACACCACTGGCACCAATAATACCTGCCTCACTACCACCACCTACACCCCTGGCACCACTAATACCTGCCTCACTACCACCACCTACACCACTGGCACCACTAATACCTGCCTCACTACCACTACCTACACCATTAGCACCAGTGTCTATTGCGCCTCACCTATCACCAGCACCAATACAATGGTGAGCAGGAAACCAGATTTAACTATTATGGTCGCACAGCGTACGTACAATATTCACAAAATAATTCAAAACTATGAAATGCTCTTTGTTCCACTATGTTAATCGCTAGAAAGGACTCATTTACCATTTAATATTACCAGAAATATCTGCAAGTATTAGCACTCGCTTACGTCAGCAGTGCATGCAAATTATTATATAAAAATAACTTTGTAGCTTTGATGCCAGTGTTTCATGATCAAAGGAATTAGAATTAACCTCTTTTTCCTCGGATCAAACACGATTTCATCCCTTTCTCCAGGTGCTGTATAACCCATACAGGAATAGCGCTTCCCACTCAGAAGAAGATTAATGAAAACAATGATGAATTAGACACTTGTGCAACACTTGGGTATCTTTAGTGAAGAGACGTTTCGCCAACTAGTGCCTTCCTCAGTCCAGTACAGATAAGAATGGTTGGAGATCAGAAGGAGTTTGAGGTAATCAGTCCCTCAGCCTGGAGTCGATGCAATTTTGAAAAGATTGATGGCTTTGAAAAGATTAATGGAAAAGATTGATGGACTGATTACATCGACTCCAGGCTGATGGATTTATTACCTTAAACTCCTTCTGATCTTCAACCATTATTCTATCTATTGGACTGAGGAAGACACTAATTGACGAAACGTCTCCACAATAAACATATACCCAAGTGTCTAATTCATCATCCTGTCAGTTCTCTGAACCGTTGATTTACAATGAAAATAATATTGCGTATACTATTAGCACATGTGTGTGCTGTTCCTCGGAGTCACTAGCTTCACAATTACCATCCATAGTACCACATCCACATGCATCAGCAACCTGCATTGCTAGTACTCGCCTGCACCATCAACCTGCATCACTGCACCTGCACCAGCAGCCTGTACACACATGCACATGCATGAGCGCACAGATGATACTAAGCCCATGACGTCAATTCATACAAATGAGGACTCCATAATCTGTAAGGTGACCTTGACCAGCAACAGGAAAGGTCAGAGGTGTGGTTAGTAGAGTTCTCAAAGAAAATGTGAAAGAATGAAATTGGATGAGGATGCAAGAAGGCCAGACTACATGGGGGAAAGAGCATCTCACTGACTTACATAATGAGAAACGTCTGGTTGCTAACTTCACATTAAATCTGTCATCAGACGCCTATATCACGGTGGGTTTTTTAAAGCTCTGCCTACAGAGCAATGTGTTTCTAATAATGTTTTGATCTGCTACTTGAGTCTTTTCTACATGTAATTACCTGGTCGATTTTGTAGATTTTTGAGTACCAGATCTTGGACTCTACTCGATTTCCCCTTGTAAGATATTATCTGTAATTATAGTATCCTGGTCTGTCATGTATCGTTTCAGGTTTAGTCTGTTTTACAACGCTGTTACTACAGACTAAACCTGAAACGATACCTAACAGACCAGGATACTATAATTACAGATGACATCTTACAAAGGAAAATCGAGTTGAGTCCAAGCTCTTGTACTCAAAAATCCACAAAATCGACCAGGTAATTATATGAAGGAAAGACTCTTGTAGCAGATCAAATCATTATTAGAAACACATTGCTCTGTAAGCAGAGCTTTAAAAACCCACCGTGATATAGGCGTCTGATGACAGATTTAATGTGAAGTTAGCAACCAGACGTTTCTCATTATGTAAGTCAGTGAGATGCTCTTTCCCCCATGTAGTCTGGCCTTCTTGCATCCTCATCCAATTTCATTCTTTCACATTTTCTTTGAGAACTCTACTAACCACACCTCTGACCTTTCCTGTTGCTGGTCAAGGTCACCTTACAGATTATGGAGTCCTCATTTGTATGAATTGACGTCATGGGCTTAGTATCATCTGTGCGCTCATGCATGTGCATGTGTGTACAGGCTGCTGGTGCAGGTGCAGGTGCAGGTGAAATTGGACGAGGGTCCAATTTCATCCAATTTCTTTGAGAACTCTACTAACCACCTCTCTGACCTTTCCTGTTGTTTGTCAAGGTCATCCTACAGATTATTGAGTCCTCATTTGTATGAATTGACGTCATGACCTTAGTATCATCTGTGTGCGCGTGCGTGTTCGTACAAAAGTTTAAGTAAGCGAATGTTAGCACAAGAACACAACATTGATTTATTACACTTAAAATAAAATATCAGCTACTTTCATAGAGTTGAAGCCTGTCTACTGCAGTGGATCATAAGGGCAACATTTCACGTGTACACTAATCTTCAAGAATATTTTATTACATAAAAAAAGGATTAAATCAAACTCTCTGTATATATAAAATTGAACCGTGATGGTTGGTTGTTTAATTTATTAAGTTTAAAGCCTGTCGGATGACAAATACTTAAACTGGAATATAAACTAGCGCATTCAAATCAATATTTTACTCCTGATATAAAGGGTTAAGTCGTCCTACAGCATTTAATTATCAAATCTAGCGCTGCTCGCTCCAGAGATTGTTTACGCAGCTATTGTGGGGATGAAGTGCGTAATAAATTCTCGTAGAGTTTATGCCTTTAATTACTTGCGATAACTGAAGACCTTCCAGAGCGCGTGAATTACTTAAATATGAATTATGTGGGTATTTGTGCGAGTCTTTGTGTCTGACGATTATGGGTGTCTAGTGTGAGTATCTGTCAGAAGTGAAGAGTAATGACTGTAACGAGGTGCATGTACGGCACGCTCAGTGAGGACATATTATATAACTGTTAAGGATATGCTTTTAATAGTTAAGAGTGTGGCTTTTATCAGTATTTTTTTTGGAGTTAAGAAATTTTTAATCAGGTAGAATGACAATTATAAAGAGAAGGATAGACATGGACTTGAGCCATGGGGTCCACACACATAACAGGCCATTAAGACTTATCTTGGGAAGATAAGTCTTAATGGCCTGGATAGTATTCCTGAAATGTTGCTTCTGTATTGTGCGTAACGTAATATTTTTCGAAATAAGAGAAAAAGAAATCAACACGATTTACAGAAAGTCAAGGGACTAAAGATTTTTACCACGTATTTCAACATTCTTATTTTAAAATATAATCTGTATTTGTCTATTCACAACATCTGAATAGTATAAAATACATGTACAATGTCAGGAAACGTTTCGCTCCTGGTTATCATAACGTTTCATAAGAAATTTTTCATAATGCACTTGCGTATGTTTTATCCACTTCTCAGTAGTACTGTATATCCTTACGTGATACATCTGAGATACTATCAAACCTCAGCCATCATTTAAATTCCGAGTCAATATTAACTCAATAGTATCTTTATTCCCTATAAAAGTTGTACATAGCGGTGTTTTTGATCAATACATCTATATTGCTTAAAACGATACCGCTATATATTTTAAATATAAAGTACAAAATGCACAATACCGTGACTGCAACAATACACGAATAACCCGAACATAGGAGAGAGGAGCTTACGACGACGTTTCGGTCCGACATGGACCATTTACAAAGTCACTGAATGGTCCAAGTCGGACCGAAACGTCGTCGTAAGCTCTTCTTTCGTATGTGCGGGTTATTTGTGAATTTAAAATATCGTTATCAGTGAAAAGTCAATGGACGCTGAAAAACCGATGGACGCTGGATTTTGTAAATGCGTTTGTCGTATATTCGTAACATGAAGTACGAGTCTACTATGTTCTTTTGCCAGACAAGAGGTAACTTTAGTTTCATGTTGTTACCATGAGGAGGCAATCTTCGTTGTATCTTGTCGCTATCCTGACTCCTTGCGGTATCATGAAAGAGTGCCTGGTAATCATGTGTCATTTCCAGATGCAAAGCACCGCGGGACGTCGCCCTGGAGGTAAGAGGAGACATCTTTTTCTCCGTTGCTAAGCCAAACGAATTTTCGTAAATAAATGTAGATTCTTTGATCTTTTAAGAGTGCCTTTAAACGTCCAATACCTGATTTTGAGCTTCACTTCTCACAAAATTACTCGCAGGCATCTCTGATACTTCAAAGGGTCTGAGGAACCTCATGCTACAGACATTGTAATATGCATTTTCTTCATGAATGGTTTAGATCTTCAAAGATAAACGTACTGCTGGTGTATAATATAGTGTGTTAGGTAAGATTAATATATCTTCATAAATTTTAAGCACTTTCCCATGAAATGATACTAAGAAATTGTCATTTTTAAAACATCAGTTTAGTTTTAAATATAGTATAAAATTATTCCCTAAATTATTCTTTATGCTGTTAAGAGTTACCATGTAAGAAAATGGACAGAAGTTATTTTTTATCAAGAACATCTTTAGTAACAATGATTTTCAATATTTTTTGTCGTCTATATTTTTTTCACTATTAATAAGATTTGTTCAAAGTTAACAGAATGATCAAGTCAGAATCAGCAAACACACGTAAACACAGACATGAAAAGTACTTAACGAATTTGCTGTACTGATTGAGAAAAACAAATTGATAAGGAATTTATGTCATCCCAGAACCAAAGTTTCCTAGAATACCAAGATTAAATCAGTACTTCAGGACTGATATCACTTTCAGCAAGATATGAAACGGAGCTCTCAGGATCGTTAAGCATACTGTCACCAGGAGCGTGGACTTAGTTGCACAGGAGCATAAATGGAGATGCTTGGGTGTATGTTGGATCTGCTAAGTATGAGCTAGTATGCCTACTGTAATGCTCTTTATATTCTTGTACACTGAACTAATTTAATAACGTTGTGATGAGTCTATTAAGAATGTGGCGCTCTCTTGGTGAGAGTACAAAGTGCACACAGTGTGCAATATATGGGGAAGAGTATTGACTGATATGTTAAATTTAAGGCTTGTCAACACTCTCTGCTTTGTTAATGACCAGGAAGTATACGTTAAGCAATGAGACAGTGACTGAAATATGAATACTCTGGAACAGAAGATATTCTTTACACAGCTTCTCTGGTGCATTTTTGACTGCCCTTAATACCCATCTGTTTCTTTTCATAAATAGACAATTTTTTTATGCTACCTTAAACATGGGTAATCAGTTGGCTACAAAATATCTCTGAACGAGAAGCTTCACTTATTTTTCATTTTGATTATAAAAAAATAAATAAAAAAGAGACATATTGTTAGCATTCAAGACTGTTCAAGTTCCCGTTCTATGAACCGTATAAGTCAAAGGTTCGCAGTGCCACGAAATAGGTTCTGAGCTGATGAAGCTGGCACAGTCACGAGAGGAGCCACTTTGATATCTAATTATTGTGATATTTGCTTGTGAATATGATTTTGAAAGTACTGTTTTTTTTTCAATTACAGTTTCAGTGGGTAGTCTAATACAGTGATCCATTAATCTGTAAAATATCTTCACCCACATTTGTGTTGTTCCTCTTGCTTTAGAGTTATTGAATCACTTTTGAGTATTTTAAATTTGTTTGGCATTTTGAAGAGTTGGATGGGATCTCGCTGTCTCGGTTTCTTAAAGGAGAATGGATCAAGAGCTCTGATTCTTTATGAGTGTTTAGTTAATGAATGAACTTCATTTGTTGCCATTTCCTGCGTCCTCTCCAGTTATCTGCGTCTTTAATGTAATATGGAGACCAAAAGTAAATAATATATTCAAGATGAGATCCAATAAATGTTAGTCAATATTATTTCTGTATTAATGTTGGGTTCTAGGGTTCTAGCTTATGGCTATTCTAAGATCAGTCTCTTTTATCTCAGTGTGTTTCCAAGCATTTTAAATTCACATTTGACATTATTATATACCAAGTACAACACTTTACACACATCCATGTCATCGATCACTGGGCTAACCTCCTCGGCTCCCTCTAAATAACCCCACATTTAGCCAACTATGCTGCCTTTTTTCCGTAGTTGCATATAATCGGTGAGTTATGCAATTATTGTTTAGTCAAATTCTCAGAGAGAGAGAGAGAGAGAGAGAGAGAGAGAGAGAGAGAGAGAGAGAGAGAGAGAGAGAGAGATATAGACATACAGACAGACAGAGAGTGAGGTGGTGGGAGAACGGAGGAGAGAGCGGAGTGAGAAGTCGTTCGTCAAAAACCCAGAAATTGGGAGGTGAAATCTCTGCCATGTCTCGTTCCAATGTGGACCATCGTTAGGTCGCGAGTGAGAATAAATTGAGTGAAAAGTCAGTAGTAAATTCAAGGCAGTGACACTCGAGGTGGTGACACAGATGTCAAAGGTGCTCTTTTATGTGTGTATTAAACTGCCGTGCGTGTCATAAAAGGCGACTAAAATGCCGGGAACAAGGAGCTAGTAACGTATTCTAATCAATTAATTACAAAATTTTAAAAGAAGAGTATTTTAAAGTTGGGATGTTTGAATGTGCCTGGGTATAGTACAGATGATAAGAAGGAGTTGATTGTGAATATTTTGAATGAAAAGAAGCTAGATATTCTAGCTCTAAGCTAAACAAAGTTGAAGGAGGTAAGAGGTTTTTAGTGGGGAGAAATAAATGGGTCTGGGTCAGTTGTATCTGAGAGAGTTAGAGCTAAGGAAGGACTAGCGGTAATGTTGAAGGATCGGTTATGGAAGAAAAGAGGGAATATAGATATATAAATTCAAGAATTATGTGGGTTAAAATAAGGTTCTGATGCAAAAATGGTTTATATTAATTGTTGATGCACCTGGAGAAAAGAGGAGTGTAGAGGATAGAAAAATATTTTGGGAGATGTTAAGCGAGTGTTTAGGAAGTTGTGAACCAAGATGAGGTGAACTATAGAATCAACGAACGAGAAAAGGTGAGTGGTGTATTGAGACATCTGTGGAGACAAAGAACCTTATTAATGGAGGCGAAAAGAAGACTGCATTAGAGTATAGCAGTACAAACACTCATATGGGTGTGAAGCATGAGTTTAAAATCTTGGAACGAGGAGGCTGGAGACAGTGAAAATGTCATGCCTGAGAGCAGTGTCTGGTGTGAATACCAAGTGTGTGAGTAAATTTAGACGAAATGAGAACTATCTTCACCATTAATGCCGAAAAAAACTTGCTGGTGTCCAAGTCAGGAAGAGTAACAGCCCTCCCAGAGAAGAGGTTCCTCATCACTGAGTACAAAACACAGATCTCAGCACCGCGACTCAGCGACGGGAAGAGTAGAAATTATTTGATCTCAGTAAAAGTAAACATTTTCTGTTATACAGTAAATAACGTACGCTAGAAGGCAAGACTAAATATAGATAAAAGGAAAGCACAGACAGGATAAACTAAAAAATAATGGAATAAAAATAGTACATGGGTAGAAAGGGACAAATTATATGAAGTATTTTTCAACACATGAAAATGGAATAAAAAAATTTCATTCCAAAAATGAGGGAAGTGAAATAATAAAGAATAATTTAACAGTTGCTGAAAAGCGATGGAAAAGAAGAATTGAAAGTTAAAGAGACAGTGTGCCAAGCCAGAGACGTTCCAGGGATTCATACCAGAATGAAATGAGTCCCAATGTAAGAAGAGAGGAAAAAACATTGAAAAAAATGATATAGAAGAGAAGAACCAATAATAAAAATGTTATTATTGGTTCTTCTCTTCTATATCATTTTTTTCAATGTTTTTTCCTCTCTTCTTACATTGGGACTCATTTCATTTCTTAAAGAACAATATCACTGTAGAAGACAAAATTAATTTTTTTTTTTTAATCGGGAATATGGAGAAAGAAATGGATTATAATAAAAAAAATTAAATTAAATTTACAGAAGAGGACACTTTAAATGTGACCTGGCTGGGTCGGGGCATTGGCTTAAGCCGGTGGGAGACTTGGGCCAGTAGGCCTGCTGCAGTGTTCCTTCTTTCTTATGTTCTTAAATGAACTCATTTGAACCCTGAACAACAAAATGCGACAAAGCTCATTGAAAAAGCACAAAAGGGCAGTAGAGCCATATATCATAAAATTTAAAAAAAAAAAGGTACAGAATACTACCGTATGTTATCCATTCTGATATGTAAAAAAAAAAAAGTGAACCTTTAAACGTGTTCCTGTTTTATTGACATGTGTTATAAAAATATGGAAAACCATTAAAAGTTTATTAAAATCGTTGAAAACAAAAACCTACTCTCGAAGAGTTCAATTTACAAACTGAATTGTTCGAGTGCATATTTTGAAAATCAAAAAGGCTTTTCAATAGCTCTCCATGAACAATTTATCTGGAAAGAGCAAAATGTATAAAGAAAAAAAACTATTTCGGTGAGTTCTTCTATCTGAAAGGAAAAAAAAATGTAAACAGTGATAAGAGAAAAACTATCCTCGTGGGAAAATGTAGTTCAGAAAGACAAAAAAAACATATTAATATATGTAAAGATGATTATAAATTCATTTCCAAAAAATAACTCGCTAGAATATGCAACTGTAATATGGTGTTCGTACTATAATACACACTTTGGAAAAAAAAAGAATAGAAAAAAACCGTCCAACGGCATGCTAAGAAATGGCTAAGAAATACTAAGAGAAAAAGACATGACGTGATAACTACGGAGATCACATATGCAAGTAAATAGGTAAAGAAGATTTATTAGCACTATCAACAGTGTAAACAAGAGGCAACAACAATAAACTCGATGCCAAAAGAAAACAAAGTTTACCTTGCTGTGCAGCAGTTTATGCAACAACTGCTGCACAAATATATTAAGAGTTGATTACTAAAGATAATACTTTACGAGCATACCTCTGCTCGTCTAATTAAAAATAAGTAATGAAAATAAACTAATGTAGGATTTGATGCCTGGGTCGGGCGAGACGTATGGGTAGTTCTGAACCTACTGCCCTTGTTAAACTAGAGGTAAACAGGTAACCGCGTGCTAGTCGACTGTCGCATCCGAGGAGATGGTCAGATACCAAGAGTGTAAATGAGATACTACGATTGTAGCTCTCCTCAAGTGACTACATAATCACATCCACACACTCGCCTATTTACGCCATCTTTCCTATTAGCACTGCCCCTTTCACCCAGATGAGCTTTTAACCTATTCGCACTCGTCCATTTGCTTTCCTGTCAATTTGCTCTACCACCCCTTCACGCTCTCACTAACTCACTCATTAGTGCTTTCGTATAAAAAAATGCCTCTCGCATCTCTTTCCATCTGCCTGTCTGCCTGCCTATCTCTCTCTCTCTCTCTCCCACTCTCTCTCTCTCTCTCTCTCTCTCTCTCTCTCTCTCTCTCTCTCTCTCTCTCTCTCTCTCTCTCTCTCTCTCTCTCTCTCTCCACTCTCTCTCCCTCTCTCTCTCTCTCGTTTCATCTCATCATGGAAGCACACCCCTGTGGCCCAAAATGTCAACATCCATCTTCTTATTTTGGGGTTCATGCAATTTTCCTTTACGTACGACTCGACCATCACCGCCCTTTTATTCACTTGCTGCTAGCTTTTTATTTTTGCGTTGGGAAACATGCAGAAAAAATAAAACGGTAGAACAAAAATATAGTAAGGATAATAAAGGGTAACAAATGGAAAACAGAAAATAGATTGTGAAAAAACAATTTTACCTATATATGGAGAGAGAGAGACAAATAGCCCACAAATAAGACATAGGCATTGGAAAATATTTTGTTGGATAACAATTGAAACTGACATAGAGAAATACACACACACAAGCACTTGTATATTTAAATTATTGAGGATCAGCCCCCATACAAACTGGTATCGTACCGGTAAGCAGAAAATGGTAACTGCACCTAATTTACAAAGCGGGAGACAGATCCTTAGGTTCAAATTATAAACCAATCAGCTTAATATGGAATCAACAACTGCAGGTGCAATCGAAGACATTTTCAAGGATATAATGATACAGTGACTCGGCATGTTTGACAAAGGAGCGTTCATGTCTTATGAATTATTAACCTATTTTCCCAAAGGTATTTGAGACAGTAAATCACAATTGTTGTGACTAGAACTCATGGAGTAATATGCTATTAGGCTCTGTTTAATGTTTATTGTGAGATTTAGTGTAATTTTAAACACTATATTTATTCTTTATATTTCAGCATATATCAACCTGAGATATACAGACATTATGAATAAGTATTCATAGGCAATACTGATGGGAACATATATATAATGCATAACTTACTGTATTATAAGTATCTTGTGAGAATGAAAAGTAGACTGGACCAGTATAAGATTTCCATTCGTCCAAATGGACGTATACAGTTGAGGATCGTATTGTGTATCTGTGCTAGCTGATCTCTGATCTTTCCTGAGTTATTTCTCTGTTTGTCTGTTTACTGATGTGTGTGGTGATGCAGTTACGCATTATGCGTTATGTGTTTCCAGCAATGAGAATCATAGCCCCGTAATGACGTTGCTCTAGGTTTTTCTAGCTTCGTAGACAGTTGCTAATGGAGAGCAGCACTAGGGAGTGGCATTAGCGTCTTTCCCGCTGGAGAAGCAGGAATGGGTCCTGTTTCCTTTTAATGGTTTACCTACTCTTAGTTAAGAATTTTTAGTATATTTAGTATATACTCAAATCCAACCACTAACAGAAATATTTGTCTAACCTATTTTTATACAACCCAAGTAATAGCTTTTATAACCTTTTACTTCTGTGCAAGTTGACTGTTCTACCATATTTTATTACTACTACTACTACAACTAATATTACTACTACTACCACTAGTATTACACCTCACGCTAAGCCTATGTATACCCTCTGTGTCCATGTATCGCTTGTAACGGCTTGATAAAGCTCCTGGAGAGCGAAACGTTGCCACAATAAAATGTCACATTAGTTGCACTTGTGTCCTTTTACCTAACAAGTGTTCTTTAGTCTAGTTTTCTATACATTTACTTGGTTTAACTCCAGCTTCATTTCCTCCACATTACATCAGCAACTACTGAATGAGTCATGCGCATCCCAAACAGGAAAAATAATACAGACCCTCCCGTCAAATACATAATTTTACCACTTAGCAACGTGACTTCTAATGTATCAATGCCAAAGACTGACTGTCATATGAAAGTAGTTAAAAATCCCCTCGAAATCCATTAAAGATTTAATGAAAAATGAAAGCAAACATACAGACAGTGCCACCACCAAGGCAAGATGTTGAAACACTTGAATTCAGATGAGATAAATTGTTTAAAACAGACAAGTTGAAGATTGAGACACTTCAGCAACATATGGGAATCTTTAATGAAGAAACGTTTCGCCAAACAGTGGCTTCATCAGTCCAATACAAAGCAGAAAGGTGTAAGGAGAGGAGGAGATTGAGTTAATCAGTCCCTCAGCCTGGAGTCGATGTGTTCAGTCCATCAGTCTTGTAGAAAGTACAGCATAGGGCCGTAGAAGTGGCTTATATACTGTAGACAGGTGAGTCGAAGCAGGAGGAGGCGGGGTCATAGTGGAACCATCCACTAGTGTAAGTAGGTCTTCGTCCAAAGGTTGGACAACCAAAATAACTCTCCGGTGTACAACGTAGAACAGCGGAGGGCACATCACAAAGTTCAGTGAAGAAAAACAATGTTTCTCGAAAGTTATTTGGGTAGAAGCAAGTACTTTGGGCTTCAATGATAGAAATCACTAACAGCTATAGTAAATCCAGAGCCGTGGCCAAGCGAGTGCTTCCCATCGGTGACACCGGCAATAAATGGCACTTACTGCACCAGGAAACACTGCAGGAGACCTACATGCCTCGCTCAAAAATTCGTCCAAGCTGTTTTTTTAAAGATTATCCATATTATCACCTCCAACATGTTACTTTACTTTTATCATATGTTCGCCTGACACGCTCTTGCACTATACACAATGATAAGGAAGTCACACGTAGCGACCATTTCCTTAATAAATGTCTTGATCAGAGTATACATGTCTTTTGTCTACAACTTGTCAATATCAACACACGAGCTCCACCACACACAAGTTTGAACTGCTGTAAACTTTCACCACTGGAATAGTTTGTTATTGGGATGTGTAAGTTATGGTTTGCAGATTTCATTAAAACAATTGGGATATTGTTTTTTTTAAGGAGTGCCCTGGCTGCTGATAGCTATTGAACTTATGGAAATTAAAATTTAAGATTAGAGCCCGACGCAAGTGTCTTTTTCCCGGAGTCCTCTGTTATCTACTTTTCTCAGTTTTCTCTCACACGCGTTATCAATCTGTTTACTTGATCGTCCCTTGCATGTTATTACACAGGAGATTTAGGCTCTTCAATTTATCAGGGAAGAAAACCTCACCTCTCAGTAGGATCACTGCGCCACTCAGGACGGCAAACAGAAGGATTCCAAGGATTTGAGAAACACATTCGTGTTTGTAAATACGTGTTTTTAGAGGCCCGCTAACGTTGTCAATACGTACTAAGTTCATATTTTTGTAAAATGCGTCACAACGGTGGTTGTCAATGGAAGGAGAAGGAAATGCGTTAAAACGCCTGACGCAACAGTCTCGATAATAAAATCTTAATTTTTAAAGGGGTGCACTGGTAAGCCAGCGGGAGGCCTCGGTCAGATGACCAAAAACTCCAGTAGCTGGACATCATAAGACTAAGACCCGCGTCAAGAAACACTTGTCCTGATGTATATCAATGGTATACAATACCGACACATGTTGCACATGTGTCTAATTCTTCAACACTTGTAGTGTTTCCTGACGAATCTTACGCAACCTATCCGACAGTCTCGGTCGCGTCGACCACACCCGACCTGGTCGTTAAGACCACACCCGACCTGGTCGTCAAGACCACACCCGACCTGGTCGTCAAGACCACACCCGACCTGGTCGTCAAGACCACACCCGACCTGGTCGTCAAGACCACACCCGACCTGGTCGTCAAGACCACACCATGGTTGCATTGATGGACCAGTTAATAAACTCATGGTTCTTTTCCTAACTGTATTCTCCGGCTAACGTAATAACGACCTTAAGCATTAGAACTTTAGGGAGGAAACAATATTTTCCCCACTACGTGGTAATGGTATCTTATTTTTTTCAGAAATATGAAAATTTCTCCCCACCCACTCAATGGTTCTCTTCCAAATTTGACAAAGGCCTTCTGGTGACTCACCCGTCCGCCGCCTCAAAAATTAAAGATGAGATCATAAGACTAGATGGTGGGACTTAGATTCCATGTAAGAAAAATGAATCACCGGACACAGTATCCAGCATACAAAGCTTTACTTGTCAGTTTAAACGTATAAGCTTGTACGTGGTAACATAATGTTGTATTCAGACTGTGACCGTGGAGCTCAGGAAAGCTTAGCTCTTCCTTGAGATATGAGAGAGGCGTGAGAGACTGACTCGGGAGATCCTCGCTAGATTGGTCTGGAGACTTTAAGCTGTCTGAGGATTGAATGCTTCCAGAACCAGAAGCTCTCCGAAGCTTCAAGCTTTCTGGTTCTTAAAGAGCATGTTGTACTTACTATCGACGGTCAACACAAAATACCATACTGATATTCTACTGCTCTTCTTGTTATGAAAACACAAGTGTGAGTCTTCATAGAATTGAAAATACAACAATCTTCTTTATATCTATCGCATATATATATATATATATATATATATATATATATATATATATATATATATATATATATATATATATATGCAAAATAACCACTGGGGGAGTTGAATGATAGCTCTAGGCTTTCTGTGTTGCAGTCAACACGTTATCATAGAGCAGGAAATCCAGGAAGATCCGTTCATGGGAGCGGCTCTCTCCAGAATAACAGGATTGGGCGCCAAGAAGGGTGCCAAATTAAGAATGTACTGGTTCTCCCATACAATGAGAATTTATCTGTCCTGCCGAATACCCTAAAAATATTCAACATACAAATAGCTTTTAAGAATTCATGGATGGTTAAAAGCATTCTGATAAAGAATTCCCCTCAACACTGTGTTGGTTGTGTTTACAGGTTTGGTTGTAATGGCTGTAACTTATATGACATGGGACAGACTGGCAAACCTCTAGATGCTACTAGGTTAACACAACACTGATTTTCGATACGAACCGCTCAAGAATCAAGTGCAATATTCAAAGACACCAGAGTGTTCAATATCCCTGCAAATTGGTGGGAAGGAAGAGTCCTGGTTCCATGCTCCTTTTTAGGTGGAAAGAAATATTTTAGAATTAGCAGTTATTAAACATGATAAACGTTCGCTACATAATAATAGTTTCTGTTCGTTCAAACTCGACTCCTTTATAATTGAAGACATTGTACATAATTTGAAGCTGGATTCCTATTTGAATTGGTTGGACTGACTCAGCTCATTTCAGAGCTCAGCCCTCTCTAAGGTATACAACCACCCCCTGGGATACCACCCACAACAGGGGTAACAGGTGTAAAGAAGCATCAGCAAGCAAAAAAACATGCAAAAATCTATAATATGAAATATTACCAATTCTTACCGTGACGTTCCCACTCGTGCCAGGGATAATACCCACAGACACTAGGTATGTGAGCTGAGTTTATAACTCATGCAGGTTATTTGAATTTAGTATAATAATTTTTATTTCTCTAGTATGATTTATTAGTACTAAGTTTTTTTTATTTTTGTTATTTAATTATTCCTTAAATGAACATATTTTTGTGTTGTATGTATTTTTAGTGCCACTGAACGCTGAAGTCCAAGCGCTCTTAGAATTTCAAAACTTCCTCTCTCAACAGCAAAAGCAATTTGTTTAGCGAATGTTCTGACAATTTGGGGCTTGTTATCAAGACGGTCAAGAAGGAAAACAATGACTTCGACAAACTGTATGTCATAAAGTTATGCCATGCTCCTGTTCCCGAGTGAGAGCTTGGGCCCTGACCTACTTAGTGATCCTTGAGACTCTGTGTTGAGGTGAATGCAGAGAAGACGATGCGATGATACATGGATGCATGCATGTAGTACGTAGTATGTATATATGTATGCATGTATGCAATCAAGATAAGTCATTATGGACGGATAATGAACCATTGCCATTGAATATACAGAAGAATGGATGGGGCTCAAACCGTGGTCCTGGAAGAATCACGCCCAAAGCTGTACCACTTAGCCATGAAGCTTACAAACAACTCTTCTCTGACTTGTATGCATCAGAGGTAACAACTGTTACTCAGCTCCAACCCGTGTTGTTTTGGCCCGCCTCATGGTGAGCGAAAATTCCACGATGCTCTAACCCACAGGACCACCCAATCCTACAAAGATCACGCATGATCACGTGTGTAGACCAAGTGTTTGCAGTGAAACATATAGGTGAACAGTATTTAGATAAAGGAAAGAGGTTTTTGTGGTATTTATGGATTTGGAAAAGGCGTATGATAGGGTGGATAGGGGGGCAATGTGGCAGATGTTGCAAATGCATGGAATAGGAGGTAGTTTAATGAAAGCAGTGAAGAGTCTTTACGAGGATAGTGAGGTTCAAGTTAGAGTATGTAGGCAGAGAGGGGAATTACTTCCCAGTAAAAGTTGGCCTTAGACAGGGGATGTGTGATGTCACCATGGTTGTTCAACATATTTATAGATGGAGTTGTAAGAGAAGTGAATGCTCGGGTGTTGGCAATAGGTGTTTGGTTAAAAGGTAAAGAATCTAACACAAAGTGGGAGTTGTCACAGTTGCTCTTTGCTGATGACACTGTGCTTTTGGAAGATTCTGAAGAGAAGTTGCAGAGGTTGGTTGATGAGTTTGGTAAGGTGTGTAAAAGAAGGAAATTAAAAGTGAATATAGGAAAGAGTAAGGTGATGAGGATAACAAGCAAAATTAGGTAACGGAAGATTGGATATCAGACTGGAGGGAGAGAGTATGGAGGAGGTGAATGTATTCAGATATTTGGGAGTGGACGTGTCAGCGGATGGGTCTATGAAAGATGAGGTAAATCATAGAATTGATGAGGGGAAAAAGGTGAGTGGTGTACTGACAAGTTTGTGGAGATAAAGACTTTATCCATGAAAGCAAAGAGGGGAATGTATGAGAGTATAGTTATACCAACGCTCTTGTATGGGTGTGAGGCTTGGGTTGTGAATGTTGCAACAAGGAGAAGGCTGGAGGCAGTAGAAATGTGTCTGAGGGCAATGAGTGGTGTGAATATAATGCAGAGAATCCGTAGTTTGAAGATTAGGAGGAGGTGTGGTTTAACCAAAACTATTATCCAGAGAGTTGAGGAGGGGTTATTGAGATGGTTTGGACATGTAGAGAGGATGAAACGAAGTAGAATGACTTCGAGAGTGTATAGATCTGTAGTGGAGGTAAGACGGGGTAGGAGTCGGCCTAGGAAAGGTTAGAGGAAGGGGGTAAAGGCGGTTTTGTGCGCGAGGGGATTGGACTTCCAGCAAGCGTGCGTGAGGGTGTTAGATATGAGCAAATGGAGACAAATGGTGTTTAGGACTTGACGTGCTGTTGGAGTGTGAGGAAGGTAGCATTTATGAAGGGATTCAGGGAAACCGGCAGGCCGGACTTGATTCCTGGAGATGGGAAGTACAGTGTCGGCACACTGAAGGAGGGGTGTTAATGTTGCAGTTTTATAACTGTAGTGTAAGCATGCCTCTGGCAAGACAGTGATGGAGTGAATGATGATGAAAAATTTTCTTTTTCGGGCCACCCTGCCTTGGTGGGAAACGGCCGATGTGTTAATAAAAAAAATACCAGGATTTGAACCCGAGACTTTTAAGCAGCCTCTCAGGAAGCCAATTAAACTCTCAACGCTCTACAACTCTGCACCAGCATGGCACAACACGACAGGTGTCCAGTGGGAACACTTGACAAGTGTGTGTGTGTGAACAAAGCATTTTGCAACACGGATAAGAATAGGATAATATGGGTGTGCTTCCTTGGGGCCAGAATGGTGGAGCTGCCCATTATCTGCATAGCGCTGGAGAAAATGATGTTGGAAAACGCATGATAAAGTTTGCCAAGGGAAGCAAGGAATTTCATTATGTTAAAGGAAGATATAATGGTCATATAATGAGTGGGAAGTGCATGGTTGACCAGAGCAATTAGAATATATGAACAAATATTACAAAGAGATATCAGTACCATTAAGTGACAAATGGGACTAATTCTTTGATAAATATGACTTGTATGCATAGGAGGGATGCATAATTCTAAGGCAGTAAGACATTTTGAGCGAGGTCAATTTCACTCAGACTTTAGAGTGACAGGAGTCAGGAGTCTAGAGGTGCGCAGGCAGAGAAAAGTATTTAACATAGGATATAAGAAATGTTACATAAAATTATATTAAGATCTAAACTCAACATAGAGAAGAAGCGAAGGAAAGCTTCAAGAAATATAAAGCAAATCTGGTATAATTTGATGAAGCAATATCTACATGTTGAATGCCTTACAACAGAGAATAAACTATTATACACTGAAAAATTAATTTGGTGGCATGGTAGTGTGAAGAACAGTGAACTGTGAAGGAGGGTTGCTGTTACCGCAGTTTGGAATGGTATTTGAATTGTAATGGTGGCACACCTCAGGCAAGAATGTCATAGAATAAATGTTGGTGATACTGCTTCTTCTTTTTTTGGGTCATTCTACGTCGGTGGGAGACGACCTGTGTGTTAAAAAAAAATGAAAATACAATTATGGGTAATCGGTTTAGCTACAGCCAACTAGACGGAATCCCTCTGACTGAGAATGATATTGTAAGTCATAGTTTTTTCTTAGAGATATATATTTATTCTTAAGAAAGAATTAAACCCACGTGAATCATATACCGTTAGACGGCAGATATGAATTAGCCTGAAAGGGAAAGTATATGCTGAAGGGAAAGTGAAACTCGGTGTAATGGGCCATTATCGAAAGAGAAATTACAGACAGACTGCGCATTGAGGCTGAGACTGTGCAAGAGAAAGAATAATCAGTATGAAGGCCTCAGGGCGTAGAAAAAACGAATGGAAATGAACTCTCTGGGCCTTTTGATTAACGGGAAACTCATTCAAAAGCTATTAGACGTTCAAGAAGACAAGGTTAAGGGGTATGTGTTATGAAGAGAGGTTAATGGGACTCAACCTGATGACACTGGAGGGCAGGAGGACTAGGTGGGATTATGATAATTACGAACCAAGAATACTGACAGGAAAAGACATGGTGAAAAGAAACAATATTTCAGAGATGAGAATTAGGAACACGAGGGCAAAGTAGGAAGTCGAAAATTTCAGTAAGTATTTCTTCAGTCTTAGGGTTGTCAGGAAGAAGAACAATCTGCAGAGTAAAGTGGTTGAGGCGGGATCCATACATAGCTTCAAGAAGATGTACGATAAGGTTATTCAAGCCAGGAGAGAGTGGACGTCGTAGCGACAAGCGAAGACACGAGGCCAAGAGCTGTGAATCTACCCAAGCAACCACATATAGGTGAGTAAAAACATACATAGCCATGGTCACACATGCACCAGTATGCGTATGGACAAACATGCGTACACACACAAACACACCCGCACGCATGCATATGCACCTACATACATACCTAATTTTACATTTTGCTACATCATCATTTTATTAGCGCCCTACACTATTCATGATGAGTGAATTAAGGAACAGTCGCCTCTGTTTATGTGTTACGAGAGACACCTTCATCAGATCGCGCAGCGACCAAAACAAATCTTGTTTAAGGTCAGTTTTTCCAAACCAGTGAAATAGTTGGTAGGGTCAAGGTAAGAGGTGATTAACAGCAACGTCAAGCATCCAATGTTTGCTCTCACGAAAAAGAAAAGCCCTGTTCAAGGTAGAGACTATAGGAGAGTGATGGCTTTATTGAGGAATCTGTTATGTATGAGGGTGAATGAGGAGGAAAAGCCAGTTTAATCAGAGACGTCAGAATTCAGGCATGAAACACTACTTTAATGGGTAGAGAGAACAGAGTCATTGAAGAAAAGTAGAAGTCATTCATGACGTCAGCAAAACACGGCGTTAACGGCTTGTATTGCTATGTAATTCAAAACCTAGTCACATTTCTTAAGAATTATCCTAAAATAATTAATTTGCATCTAAGTCATTAGTATTTGGTTTTAACATGACTTATTCACACAAGTAAGAGAACAGTTTTATATAAAAAGTTTGGATTAAACATTTGAATTCACACACACAAACACACACACACACACACACACACACACACACACACACACACACACACACACACACACAAGGGTCAGTCCTGGGACCTGTACTGTTTTTAGTATATGTGAGTGACATAACGGAAGGGATAGACTCAGAAGTGTCCCTGTTTGCAGATGATGTGAAGTTAATGAGAAGAATTAAATCAGTCAAGGATCAGGCAGGACTACAAAGAGACCTGGACAGGCTACAAGCCTGGTCCAGTAACTGGCTCCTTGAATTTAACCCTGCCAAATGTAAAGTCATGAAGATCGGGGAAGGGCAAAGAAGACCGCAGACAGAGTATAGTCTAGGTGGCCAAAGACTGCAAACCTCACTCAAGGAAAAAGATCTTGGGGTGAGTATAATACCGAGCACATCTCCTGAGGCACACATCAATCAGATAACTGCTGCAGCATACGGGCGGCTGGCAAACCTAAGAATTGCGTTCCAATACCTCACTAAGGAATCGTTCAAGACTCTGTACACCATATACGTCAGGCCCATACTGGAGTATGCAGCACCAGTTTGGAACCCACACCTGGTCAAGCACGTCAAGAAATTAGAGAAAGTGCAAAGGTTTGCAACAAGACTAGTCCCAGAGCTAAGGGGATTGTCCTACGAAGAAAGGTTAAGGGAAATCGGCCTGACGACACTAGAGGACAGGAGGGTTAGGGAAGACATGATAACGACATATAAAATACTGCGAGGAATAGTTAAGGTGGACAGAGACAAGATGTTCCAGAGAGGGGACACAGAAACAAGGGGTCACAATTGGAAGTTGAAGACTCCTATGAGTCAAAGGGATGTTAGGAAGTATTTCTTCAGTCATAGAGTTGTCAGGAAGTGGAATAGCCTAGAAAGCGACGTAGTGGAGGCAGGAACCATACATAGTTTTAAGACGAGGTTTGATAAAGCTCATGGAGCAAGGAGAGAGAGAACCTAGTAGCAATCAGTGAAGAGGCGGGGCCAGGAGCTATGACTCGACCCCTGCAACCACAAATATGTGAGTACAAATAGGTGAGTACACACACACACACACACACACACACATACACACACACACATACACATACACACACACACATACACAAAACACACACACACACACACACACACACACACACACACACACACATACACACACATGGGTGAAAGGGACTACATAGTAGGAACAATTCAGTCTGAGGGCCATAAGGTGATAATTGCTGTAATGTACAACCCGCCACAGAACTGCAGGAGGCCAAGAGAAGAATACGACGAGAGCAACAGAGCAATGGTAGACACACTAGCCGAGGTAGCCAGAAGAGCCCACATGGGGAGAGCAAAGTTACTAGTTATGGGTGATTTCAATCACAAAGAGATTGATTGGGAAAACCTAGAGCCCCATGGGGGTCCTGAATCATGGAGAGCCAAGATGATGGATGTGGTACTGGAAAACCTCATGCATCAACATGTTAGAGACACTACCAGAGAGAGAGGTGGGGATGATCCAGCAAGACTGGACCTAGTATTCACCTTGAGTAGTTCGGACATCGAGGATATCACGTATGAAAGGCCCCTTGGAGCTAGTGATCATTTGGTTCTGTGTTTTGATTATATAGTTGAGCTACAAGTGGAGAGGGAGCAGGAATAGGAAGGGAGAAACGAAACTACAAAAGGGGGACTACACAGGCATGAGGAACTTCCTACAAGACGTTCAGTGGGAGAGAGAATTGGCAGGAAAACCAGTAAAAGAAATGATGGAATATTGACAACCAAATGCAAAGAGGCAGAGGAGAGGTTTGTCCCCAAGGAAACAGAAGTAATGGGAAGACCAGAACGAGTCCTTGGTTCACCCAGAGGTGTAGGGAGGCAAAAAGTAAGTGTAATAGAGAATGGAAAAGTACAGAAGACAAAGGACCCAGGAAAATAAAGAGATTAGCCGAAGAGCCAGAAACGAATATGCACAGGTAAGAAGGGAGGCTCAGCGACAATATGAAAATGATATAGCATCAAAAGTCAAGTCTGACCCGAAGCTGTTGTATAGCCACATCAGGAGGAAAACAACAGTCAAGGACCAGGTAATCAGTCTGAGAAAGGAAGGTGGGAGTTCACAATAAACGACCAAGAGGTATGTGAGGAGCTCAACATGAGATTTAAAGAAGTATTTACACAGGAGACAGGTAGGACTCCAGGAATTCAGAATAGGGAGGTATACCAACAAGTGCTGGATGAAATACACACAACCGAGGAGGAGGTGAAGAAGCTGCTATGTGAACTCGATACCTCAAAAGCGGTGGGACCGGACAACATTTCTCCGTGGGTCCTTAGAGAGGGAGCAGAGATGTTGTGTGTGCCACTAACACAAATCTTCAACACATCCATTGAAACTGGGCAACTACCTGAGGCGTGGAAGATGGCAAATGTAGTCCCAATTTTTAAGAAAGGAGACAGACACGAGGCATTAAACTACAGACCTGTGTCACTGACGTGTATAGTATGCAAAGTCATGGAGAAGATCATCAGGAGAGAGTGGTGGAGCACCTAGAAAGACACAAGCTTATAAACGACAACCAGCACGGTTTCAGGGAAGGAAAATCCTGTGTCACAAACCTACTGGAGTTTTATGATAAGGTAACAGAAGTAAGACACGAGAGAGAGGGTGGATAGACTGCATTTTTGGACTGCAAGAAGGCGTTCGACACAGTTCCTCACAAGAGGTTAATGCAAAAGCTAAAGGATCAGGCACACGTAACAGGAAAAACACTGCAATGGATCAGAGAATATCTGACAGGAGGCAACAACGAGTCATGGTACGTGACGAGATGTCAGAGTGGGCACCTGTGACGAGTGGAGTTCCACAAGGGTCAGTCCTAGGACCTGTACTGTTTTGGTATATGTGAATGACATAACGGAAGGGATAGACTCAGAAGTGTCCCTGTTTGCAGATGATGTGAAGTTAATGAGAAGAATAAAATCAGTCGAGGATCAGGCAGGACTACAAAGAGACCTGGACAGGCTGCAAGCCTGGTCCAGTAACTGGCTCCTTGAATTTAACCCTGCCAAATGTAAAGTCATGAATATCGGGAAGGGCAAAGAAGACCGCAGACAGAGTATAGTCTAGGTGGCCAAAGACTGCAAGCCTCACTCAAAGAAAAAGATCTTGGGGTGAGTATAATACCGAGCACATCTCCTGAGGCACACATCAATCAGATAACTGCTGCAGCATACGGGCGGCTGGCAAACCTAAGAATAGCGTTCCAATACCTCACTAAGGAATCATTCAAGACTCTGTATACCATATACGTCAGGCCCATACTGGAGTATGCAGCACCGGTTTGGAACCCACACCTGGTCAAGCACGTCAAGAAATTAGAGAAAGTGCAAAGGTTTGCAACAAGACTAGTCCCAGAGCTAAGGGATTGTCCTACGAAGAAAGGTTAAGGGAAATCGGCCTGACGACACTAGAGGACAGGAGGGTTAGGGAGACATGATAACGACATATAAAATACTGCGAGGAATAGATAAGGTGGACAGAGACAAGATGTTCCAGAGAGGGGACACAGAAACAAGGGGTCATAATTGGAAGTTGAAGACTCCTATGAGTCAAAGGGATGTTAGGAAGTATTTCTTCAGTCATAGAGTTGTCAGGAAGTGGAATAGCTTAGAAAGCGACATAGTGGAGGCAGGAACCATACATAGTTTTAAGACTAGGTTTGATAAAGCTCATGGAGCAGGGAGAGAGAGGACCTAGTAGCAATCAGTGAAGAGGCGGGGCCAGGAGCTATGAATCGACCCCTGCAACCACAAATAGGTGAGTACACACACACTGTCAGGAAGACAGCAGCGAGTTATGGTACGCGGCGAGGTGTCAGAGTGGGCGCCGGTGACGAGTGGGGTTCCACAGGGGTCAGTCCTAGGACCGGTGCTGTTTCTGGTATTTGTGAACGACATGACGGAAGGAATAGACTCCGAAGTGTCCCTGTTTGCAGATGATGTGAAGTTGATGAGAAGAATTCAATCGGACGAGAACCAGGCAGAACTACAAAGGGATCTGGACAGGCTGCAAGCCTGGTCCAGCAATTGGCTCCTGGAGTTCAACCCCACAAAGTGCAAATTCATGAAGATTGGGGAAGGGCAAAGAAGACCGCAGACGGAGTACAGTCTAGGGGGCCAGAGACTACAAACCTCAATCAAGGAAAAATATCTTGGGGTGTGTATAACACCAGGCACATCTCCTGAGGCGCACATCAACCAAATAACTGCTGCAGCATATGGGCGCCTAGCAAACCTAAGAACAGCATTCCGACATCTTAATAAAGAATCGTTCAGGACCCTGTACACTGTGTACGTTAAGCCCATACTGGAGTATGTAGCACCAGTTTGGAACCCACACCTAGCCAAGCACGTGAAGAAGCTAGAGAAAGTGCAAAGGTTTGCAACAAGACTAGTCCCGGAGCTAAGGGGTATGTCCTACGAGGAGAGGTTAAGGAAAATCGACCTGACGACACTGGAGGACAGAAGAGATAGGGGGGACATGATAACAATATATAAGATACTGAGAGGAATTGACAAGGTGGACAAAGACAGAATGTTTCAGAGATGGGACACAGCAACAAGGGGACACAGTTGGAAGTTGAAGACTCAGATGCATCACAGGGATGTTAGGAAGTATTTCTTCAGTCACAGAGTGGTCGGGAAGTGGAATAGTTTGAGAAGCGATGTAGTGGAGGCAGGTTCCATACATAGCTTTAAGAAGAGGTATGATAAAGCTCATAGCGCAGGGAGAGTGACCCAGTAGCGGCCAGTGAAGAGGCGGGGCCAGGAGCATGAATCGACCCCTGCAACCACAACTAGGTGAGTACACACACACACACTATATTATATATATATATATATATATATATATATATATATATATATATATATATATATATATATATATATATATATATATATTATGTGCCATAAAGCCAAAGAGCTTCAGCTGCTGAAGCTCCAGCAGTTGAAGCTTCAGCAGCTGAAGCTCGAGCAGCCACGCTGCGGCAGCCGCCACCACCAGAGTAGGTAGTGGCAGCAGAAGAGGCGGCAGCATCAACATCACCACCTCTACTCCCACCCCAACCATCACCAAGTCTCGGGTGGTGTACAATAACTCACAGCATTACTACTTGAGTATACTCCCAGGTAGAGCCCCTCATGCATTATTGCTGCATGTAGCGCCCTCTTACCCACACTCTGGAGCCCTAGAGCGTCACGGAGACACCTAAAACCTTCGTAACACCTTCCAGTCTCTCTCCCTCAAGAGAAACGGCAATGCATTACCTGGGAATACTCACGTCTCAAGGGAAATGCCAGTATCTTGTTTCTAGCTTTTGAGAAGATGATATTTAGAGGCGGTCTTGTGACTACTGGAGGTGGATGCCTCGGCTCCCACCTCTTTCTCAGCTGAGCGCCTTTTATTGTGTAGGAACGATAGTATATACACTGAAACACCTATGAACACTCGCAAATTAGAACCCTTAAAAATGTAATAAGCTCATTTTGACTAACACACATACAACCATGCAAAAGAACTAGAGCTAACCACACACATACACACAAATACACATACGCACACGCACACACACACACGCACGCACAAGCACACGCACACGCACGCACACGCACACACATACGTGTCAGTTGTTCAGGGGATTTGGCAGAAGACTATTCCACTAATGTAAAAAAAAAAAAAAGGCATTTAGACTGAATAAAGTCTATGGCATTAAATTCCAGTTTTCCAAGAATCTGCTGTGAGAGCATACGATTTTCGTTTTAGTGGACAAATCCGAAATCCTTTTTTCTTACCTCCGAAGGAGGATCTCTAGAGGTTGTTTATATATTTTTTCCCTTTTTCCGATTTTTCGATTTTATTTTTCTCACAACTCGAGAACGCCTCATCCAGTTCTTATATATACTTGCCTACCTTCGATGGCTTCCTCTTACGGAGACAGACACAAAGAGAGGCAGTTATGGAGAGTAACATACATTTTGTTCTGTTCTCATCCTCAGAGAAGAAAATAAATGTATTTCATTGCAAACTCAGGATTCTTCCTTATGTTCTTATGTGCACTATTATTCTTCACATCATGAATGAGTTAAACTTTCTGTGTCCTCATCAGTTCTTTTTGAGAACTTTGCGTATTTGCAGCCCAGAGTTCATAGATGAAGAAATCTTGAAGATTTATGAAATAGCTAATGTTCTAAAATACCCAAACAATTGATAAATCTTTTAAAATATCTAGAAATACTTTTTACAATTTAAAACAAACAGACAACCTTATTCAACTAAAAATATGTTTTGAAATTAATATGAATATTGCTTTTGGATTATACAGATTAGATTCATTCATAATAAATAAATTTTGGGAAGAATTTAAGATATTTTTGACAGGTTAAAATCTTACAGCTTGGGTAGATTAACTGTGTTTGACACGTAATTTCCCAGATACCTACACCTTCATAAAGAGTTGTAAGTTGACCACGATGTGTAATCTAGTCCTTATATGGCTTCGGCTGATCTTTTATTTTTACAGTTCCTTGATAATGTGAAAAATCACGAAAGCGCTTGGAAGTTCACTATTTTTTCCACAGTCGTTGTTTCCCATATATTTATATATATATATATATATATATATATATATATATATATATATATATATATATATATATATATATATATATATATATACATATATGTGTGTGTGTCCATTCATTTAACAAATTACTGGTAGTCATACCAAAAATTCCTCTCAGTGTGAATAATATGGACATCCATTCACTACTTCACTTGCCCTCCCCTCCCTCCCCCCAACCTCTCTCTCTCGCTCTTTTTGCATTTCTCTATAAACGAGTATAATTGATACTGAATGTCGGCAATTGCTTATCGCCCAACAGGACAAGGGAAAACAATCTCCCTAAATTAGTCACGACAACAGGAGAGTTTCAGAGGCAACAGACAATGGAGTCGCTGTACCATAGACGTGTCACAGTAAGCAACTGAGACACAATACTTCAATACAGTAGGCAGCTGACCAGTTGCGACCCAGCTCTCAGCACCATGATATTGCGAAAGAAATAAATGGTATAAAATACCGACACAATGGAAAAATAAACACATAAGCAGTATAACGTGATCCTTTATTGACAACGTTTCTGTTTGTGACTTGATAAAGCCCACTGTATGGGCGAAACGTGGTCAATAAAGGATCACATTATACTGCTCATGTGTTTATTTTTCCAACATAATATTGCAGGTAGGAAGAGTGGAATTTCTGTTAGAAAAATGTTGAATAAATAATTGCAATAGTCCACACACTTGATAGGTATAAAAATATATTAACAATGTATATTCTCTGACGGATGGTAGTATAGGGTGATAACAAGCACATCGGTTTTGTGTGTGGGGTGTATTATCTACTTAGGCACTGGATTAGTTGATATCGATTAGATGCGGTTTTGGGCTGACTACTTTTTTCATTATTAATTTGTACTTGCTTTGTGTAAACCTCTGAGGTTCCTTCCTCCCCTTACCTCACATGTGGGAGTAAGGGGACGGGAGGTGGGGGGTATTTGTCCCTCTCACTCTAAAACAGGGTTCCCCTAAGCGGTCAATATCGACCACTAAGGATCTGTGGGACAATCGACGGGATTGATAAATGGCTGGGGGTCAAAAGAGAGTCAGTAAATGTCTGGGGTCGTGCTTTGCATTGTATATCTATGACCTTTCACCCTTCCCTTTGTCTCATCTCTCATGTCCCGGGAAGGATATATGTACGTGTAGTGTTCCTCTTCACTTCCCATGCTGAGCATACTCCCTCACCTCAAACTCTATTACAAAGCCAGCACCCATAGTGATAGGAGTGGTGCCATAGTGATAGGAGTGGTGCCAAAGCTATTGCTGTGCCTTTACCATAAATTTAGCATTGTAACGCCCATAATGGCAGCTGCTGATTCCAAGAAGTGGTGCCGATAGTATTCACAAGAATATAATATACTATTTATTTGAAAAGTTGAAGCCAATCAGATTAGGCATTCTCTGGTTATTAAAAAACTTTGGAGGAAGACAAAAAAGAAAAAAAATCAGGACAACTCATGAAAGGACACTTAATTAGAACTGTTAAGAAACATTTGGGGAAAGATAACTGTACATTAAATTAGTTTCCCTATGATTTTCTTGCAATCTTAGATGTATATGAGACAGAAAGAAAAGATAAGCAATAATGTCAATCAAGAATGTTTGATAGGCTTCTGTTTTACGTGTAAATGACAGGACGGTAGCACCTTCCTATATAATTTTTGTCTACTAATCCATAAACTCCATCTAGATTTAAACGGTTCTAGAGTGCCTTTTCTCAAGTTTCCACAAATTACTTTACATTTTGTTCCTGCTATTGAACATTTCGATTGAAATTTTGCGGACTTTAATTTTTCGTGTTTGCTGCATGTGAGAAATAGTAAAAATGGGAGCCACGTCATACAGTTTTTGAAATGCAGCGACAACCCTCGGGTTATCCCTCACAGACCTCTGCACAGATACCAGATTTCGTTTCAATATCCCTTTGATCGTGGGTCAGCCTCCTGCCACTAAACTTACCACGTGGTTGTCATTTTAAAGTCTAAACTGACCATGTATTTGCCTCTGAGCCTAAACTGACAGTGTAGCAGTATCTATGAGCACAAACTGTCTGAGTGTATATAACCTAAAATTTTATAATTAATCAGTAAATCTTAGTACAATTACAGAGGTTACAAACATTAAATTGCTGTTCACCAAAACTCAAATAACATTGCGTGGGGGACAAGAATAAGCAATAAACTCTAAAAGAAATACTGAATTGAACTGTACAATAAACATTCATTTCAACTGTAGAGAAAAACAAATTCTCAATTTATAAGTATGTGCAGAAAACAAATGGAAATATTTGCACAGTTAATTAATGTTTAGCTTAGCGCAAAACTTTCCCATATTCATGTTTTACAAACATAGCATGTATACAGGAGGGTTAATTCTCACGGATTTCTCATTTGTATATCGCGGCTTCACGACACTGTATTAATATTAAACGAGGGAAGGAGGATTGGGGGAAGGTAAGTGCAGTAAGCTAGCGTAAGGCTTCGCTCCTATAGCAGAAAGCTCTAGTGAACTGGCCATCATATGAACAAACCAGTCCAGTGAATAAGCCACTGGGCCAGCTGGCCCGTTATTTGTTTATATTCCAGGATGCTGAGAATGGGTTCATCATCTTGACTGTAGAGTAACTGCATATGCCAATTGTTCCTGGAATCTTTCCCTAGTTACTCTACACAAAAGCGTTGAGAATTTGAAGCCAATCAGAAGAGCCATTCTCGCGTTATGAGCGGAATGAAGAAGACAAGTTGGAAGAATAAAAAATTCTGGCAATCACTTAAAAGTCCGTCTTCGGTGATATCTAGCAAAGGATACTAGTAACATATAATAAGCTATGAAGGAAACGGATCTGGGAAATCTGATATTACTCCTTTCGGGTAAAAGTTTATTTAATTTTCACACTAAATCCTTTACTTAGACTCTAAGACAAAGAATGATGCCGTAATGATAGAAGAGAGGAAAGAGGGTTTGCTATATAGGGAATAAAATGAAAGATATAATTTACAAATTCGAAGAATAGACGCATGATGCTACGATGATACGGGCTTTATGACCCTTCTGGGTATAAATGATTTATCGTAAGCTAAAGACAAAGAGAAGAATATTTTTGTTGCTAGTCATAGATCAGCTGAGGACAGACAGTTTCAGTTTTATTTGACTGATGGCAATTACATCACCTTTCCTTTATGTTACAGCTTATAACTCCTATTGCAAAATTCCGTTAGTCAAGTGATTCCTATTGCAAGAGCTTTGCAAGTATCAGAGTTAAATAAATGTAACACAGGAAGCCTGCCCTTGAACACAGACTGGCACGGTTGAAAGGTTACATTGTGTAAGGTTTTAGCAATAGGGACAGGAACCCTGCTGTGACTGGCCACGGAGTCCGGTGAACAGAGACGAATAATGGTGACACTGACAGAAGCAGAAGCATCGTCGCCGCCACTGCTGTTGCCACCGCTGCTGTCACCACTGCTGCTGTAGCCATCACTGCCGCCGCCGTCGCTCGACAGCAGCAGCAGCAGCGACATCACCACCACCAGCACCTGTAGCACCAGTACCAGCAGCGCATACTCTACTTCCTCCTTTTCTGCCAAATATCTATGCACCTTTTTCAATACGGATCGGGAAAGAAGAAAACCCAGTAAACACCAGTAGGAACACTTGTAGTGAAAGGAAGGCGTGTTGTGGGATAAGAGAGGAAATCCCTTCTTACCGGTCTGAGCGGGAAGGGAGGAACGGAGGGAAGAAGGAAGGAAGGGAGAAAGGGCTAAGTGCCGTGGCGTTGTGGTAAGCCGAATGCAAAAAAGTTTCTCCTGTTGTTGCAACGCAACATTCTGTGTGTTGCCAAATCATCTTTTACTTCAGTATTTTTGCTGAGAAAGGGAAGTCGCCGCCGGTATTGTTTGGGTTTATTGCTTTACCCAAGATTAAAATGTATATAATATAATATATATGTATGCCTATAACATCTGTAGATTGTCCTAAATGAGAAACTTGAGGAAATATCAGAAGCTTCTATATGATTTTACAAATGTACTTTTTTATTACAATTTATTTACAATTCAAATTCAAATTCAAACTCAAATACACCGAGTGATGTATTTCTCTCAAAGTGTTTATAAGATGAGCGTTTACGTTAAACCCGAGTATATGGATTAAAGTATTCTTGTCCGGTGGGCAAAAAGTTACATGCAGTTTCAGTGGCACTGTTGTAGTCGATAGGATTCAAACCCCATTCACCTACTAATTCTCAGGAGAATATTTAATAGCAAAACAAGATCTTGCAAACTGTGAGCTTCATCCAATTGGCAAAACTAATTAATGTGGCACCTGAGAGAAATATTGTTAGAGCTACCCATTTATGCTAATGAGGAATTTTTTTTTCCTATAAAATTCCAATTAAGATTTTGCCCCAAGTTGCGAGGTTATTGGACAGCAGCACTCAGCCTGTGAGTGAATATTCCGCCATAATGACTACATTTCAGCGCAAGTAGCTGACTTATCATTGGCGACATTAACTCTGCCTGTGGTTGATGGAGCCGATCAAGAGGTATTGGCGGCTGTCTCTTCTATTAACGTCCAACTTTACCGATTCACGGTCTTCAGGGCCCGAGCAAACCTAGTCTTTTTAAAGTGTGTAACTAACCGATTTGTGTTTCCGGAAGTGAATTCTAACTCCTGTCCCGCTCATAAAATTTCTATACCGGTATCACCGACTTTTGACCTTCAGGGCCTTGTTATTACAACTATTAAAAATACCAATGAAGTTTGCCAACACTTCCACGTCTAGTTCAGTCCACTTTCTTTCATCTTTGTGACTCCTATGTGCTTTTAACTCACATCTATGTCTCCTTGTCTCAAATACAAGTATTGTAGAATTATTTAGAGTTATTTTCTTGCCTTATGATGTCAAACATTATCCTCCTCTCTCCCGGGGCCGTCAGGCTCAATTCATTTACTTTCTTGTAATGTGTTCATCTTAATGCTTGTGTGGGTGTGTGTGTGTGTGTGTGTGTGTGTGTGTGTGTGTGTGTGTGTGTGTGTGTGTGTGTGTGTGTGTCTTGCCTATAAGAGCTCCACATCAAATCTAACTTGGAAACTTCTTAGCCTTACTTACGGTATATAAGGAAATGCTATTTCCTGCACTTCAAGTTATCAGAGTTTGTTTCGCACACTGGTTATTACTGACTCTAACTGTATTTACTAAAATATCAGAACACCAAAAAGTCATCATAAAATATGTTGATGTTCACATGATGTATGGCTTCAATTGTGTGACATGCAAAGAGTACGTTACAATTTATTCGACGTAAGCCACACGCCCATTTTGACATGCACGCCCTACCAGTGAACCAGTGAACCAGTGAACCACTGTTATGCTAATTGATGGTTCATTAGCTAATCACGTGAAAACCCACCAACTCTGTGAAGCGATGTTTTCAGCTCGATAGACTGTGAAGCGATGTTTCCAACTCGATAGATAGATTTTCATTACCTCTGGGCGAAGACTGTTCTTACAGTGGCTCTTGCTCGTATATACCAATCTTGTAAACAATTGCTGTACACAGTGTAAATAATTATACAGTGAAGAAATACATGGATTGGTGAAGAAAATACATGGATTGAAAAGTTACTTTTGCTGGTTTTCTTTGTCCCTGAGCTGCCTAATTGAAAGTCTGCTGACTTATTTACGAACAGGTGCTACAGGACACCTGTAGATAGTAATTAATGGTGACATTCCTTCATTTTTTCATGATATCGACTGTGAGTAAACAAAGAGGCAAATTTGCATCGAGCTATAAAAGCATCGTTTGAATTATCGAGGAAAACGGATTAAAAATGTTAAGAATCTGCTGGAAGAGAATTTGGGCAGAGGAAAAGTTTTTAAAATTCTTCTGCAAAAGGAATTCGCTGGAAGGTAGCGGGAGAATGTAGAAGAAATTTATTAAATCCTATAGAATGAAACAAGTCAAGTCATTATATGATACAGGAACATATTGCCAAAGAGGTTTATGAAGCTTAAATAATTTACTTTAAAAGTTCAACGCAAGACACTAGTGTTTATTGAGTAATGTTCACAGGTACATGACATCAGAGCAATCACCCGAACAAGGTGAGATTGCTTCAGTTCTGGGAACTGTTGCAGCGGGAAAAACTCGGAATGAAATATTTTACAAGGACATTTGGTCACTGCAATAAACATTGAAATTATAACATCAAACTTTAGATATGGTGCTGCAAACATGCGATGTGGTGTTACCGCAAGGTAGGCCTCTATACAACACACTGGCCCTCAACAGCAGCCGCCAGCAGTGAGATATAGATAGTAACGCAGAGGCTGCTAGGATTCATAAACATAAAACTCATTAATTTTCGTCTATACCGACCTATGGCTTTAAAAAAATCAGTTCCTGGATTTACCCTCAACGAGTGGTCGATACATGTTTTCCACCCAACTGTGTGAGTATTGATTATATTTGCTGCAGGATATTTTACTCATATACAGCATATATAAATATATATATAAATATATATATATATATATATATATATATATATATATATATATATATATATGTGTGTGTGTGTGTGTGTGTGTGTGTGTGTGTGTGTGTGTGTGTGTGTGTGTGTGTGTGTGTGTGTGTGTGTGTGTGTGTGTGTGTGACCTCCCATGGACTGCCCAGTAACACCTTTACGAGACAGTGGAACTCAACATCATCATCTTCATCATCATTAAGGACGAGTGTGACTTCAAAAGATGTCAATAGTTTGCTTTTACTTTACATATGGATAGCCAGCAAACAGAACAACTGTAAGAAAATCATAACGATTGTTCAGAGTCCCATACCCCCATTATTTGGTTCCCATACCTCCAAGGGTATGGATACCCCTCTTAAGAGCCCATGGTCTAGAGGAAGCAAAATAATTAGCTAATTCTAGTACGGTTTTATGTAAAAGGACAAAGTCCAGCTCAAGGTTAAGAGATGATTAAAAATAATAGAAGAGACGAGTTAAAAGTGTTACTTGAAATACATTTACATTTATTTACATTTTTTGGGTTTATGCAGTAATAAATAGGCATTCACTTTTTTTTCAGATTTACAGATTTATACTTCTTGCTAGAAAATAAGAAAGGAGTGAAGTAGTTATCAGAACATAGTACCAATGGAATATGAGAAAAGAAAGGCACAGGTGAAAGCGAAATATATTTCATTCAAAAATATAAATCTTACCAGAAACTTCATCAATTTGAAAAATACATTTACAAAAGTTAACGAGAGGAAAATGTTGCCATGGTTTTAGCATCGGTTCGATGCTCTTCTGTAAATTAAGTAGAGACATTGTTTCGCACACAATATGACAAGAGAAGAGAAGAAGAGCAGAAATACGAGGAAACCTAAAAAAAAAAAATGTGGAAACATGCAAATTATCTTGTACTTCTTGCTCCATCTCGCTCTCTTCTGGGAGGCGCTTTCTACCTCCTGCTCCTTTTCTCTCTTTAAACAGGCTACCTCCTGCTCCTTTCTCTTTCCCTCTCCTTGCTCCTCTCTCTCTCCCCTTCCTCTCTCTCTCTCTCTCTCTCTCTCTCTCTCTCTCTCTCTCTCTCTCTCTCTCTCTCTCTCTCCTCTCTCCTCTATCTATCTTCTCTCTCTCTCTATCCCCCCTCACAGCTGCTGCTTTACTTCTGAAATTCTGGCTGCGAGAGAAAATTTTCTGCCTCTTAATTAGCGGTCGGGTGTTCGAGCCTCCGCCACCCCTTGCGCTGGGTGACCCACACTAGTTTAGCACTTTACATAATAATAAATAATAATAATAATAATAATAATAATAATAATAATAATAATAATAATAATAATAATAATAATAATAATAATAATAATAATAATAATAATAATTATAATAATAACAATAATAATAATAATAATAATAATAATAATAATAATAATCCACTACACTCAGCACTGCATGTTCTCAGCAGTCGCTAATTGGTAGAATTATAAGGTCAAAAGAGAATGTAAGGCAAAAAAAAAACAATAAAGGTAGCAAAGAAATATTTTTACTACGTAAAATTAGTGGGCGAGTAAAATTATTAATTGGTATCAAGGATTTTTTTTTTTAGCAGAAACATAATATTTCCTTTAACATTTTCCCTCGGTATAATGAGTAAAATATTTCATAAAATTAATATAAAAAGAAAACTGGAGTGTAATGTACACTTCTCTGTGAATATTGAACAGTTTTAATATATATTTTTTGAGAATGTTGTTATATGTTGCTATATGTTATATGCTGATGATGAAAGGGATTCGGTTATTTCATGCATGAAGCAGAGATGAAGAGAATCTATAAGGAGGGAAGAGCAAGAGGTGGATGCTGAGAAAGCGGGTGATGCTGTGGGTAGAGGGAAAAGTAGTCAACCAGGATTAAGACACTGGTGGAGCTATAGTATGGAATGACTGTAACTTTATTTGCTGAATATATACATGAAAGAGGAAAAGTTCTAAAGGAGTGGCAGAAAGCATGTATTAATTCCTTTGTATAAGGGAAAATGGACAAAACGTATACCGAGTAAACTGTATAGAGTAAATATCAAGAGACTCAGGGGAAATACAGAAATAAGTATTGAAGAGAGAAAGAAAGGATTTTCATAGGAAAAGATGAGAAAGATGACAGAGGACTTGGAAGTCCACACCAAGGCTGGGAAGAATTATATTGATTAATTACTATCGTGCATTATCTAGGCGTGTGAGTCAGGAATAGAAAATCAGACGTCTCTCTCCACCCTCCTCTCGCTCTGTCCACTGCCGACATGAAAACAGAGGGGAAAATATTCCATACCATATTGAAAAAAATGGCAGAGAATTTACAGGAGAGACTGAACTATATGGAAGACATGGTTACGTTACCTCTACTAAATTATTTATGTTTCTTAAGCTACTCGCGTTACTCTACTATCACTGTCACTGAGTTGTGTGTACCAGTGATTCTACTTCTGGTTACCACCAGTTCTGCTGTTAACGATCACAACCCTTGACATTTACCACGAATACTCAATTGTCTTGCTGTCGACTGATTGTCCTCATGTCTTATCTATTAAACGTAAATGGCGGTTCGCATGAGTTTAATGTTGATTTAGTGAGTAGTTGAGTGTCATGGGCAACATTTCGGTCTTTCACTGGCCATTGTAACTTATTATCTCTTTTCTGACAAATAAAAAAAGTGGCCGACCCAGCAATTTTGACTGTTACATTTTCATTAAGCAAATTGTCCTGAAGCCTCTGACAATTCCTTCCACGAAGACACGATGTACCTAGTTGAATCCTATACTTGCAGTGTGTTGCCCAGCTGGTTCTTGTATGACTGTTTTGTCTATGCCCTTGCAACCTTAGTCGATAGTTTATTCTGTTCCGTAATTATTCCGTTTGAAATAAAGTCCTTGCATACGTTCATGTTGCATCTTCTGCCTCGCAGTTTCATTCCACTGTTTCGAATTATGAACTTATTCAGTACTTCAAATAGCTCTTCATGTTTGAGTGTGTCGAAGTCACTCAATATCTTAAAATTTGAGTGAGATCTCGTAGTTTCCAATACCTAAGATAAATGAGGGTTGAGTGCACTGTGTCTTTCCTCGTGTAGTTTGTTTCTGAATGATGGTACAAGTTTGGAAGCTCTTTCCAATACATCTTCGTCTCATAAGTAATTTGGAGACCAAACTTTGACGGCCATAATCAAGACGTAGGCTAACAAGTGCATTACAGAGTCCATGTGGTGTCTGGTGCTTTGTGCTCAATGTTTCTAGCTATCAGTTTTTCTGAAGTACAATGTACATATAGAACTTAGGAATAGGCCTCTTGGATCTCCTTGTTTGTAAGTGTTTGTGCATCCATAACACCCGTCTCATCCCTTCCCGTCACCCGCCCTGATTATCACTCCCACTCGCACACCCACTCTCCCGCCCTGTTCATTACCCACACTCTCCTTCCACAATCATCACCACCACACTCTCCCGCCCTGTTCATTACCCACACTCTCCTTCCACAATCATCATCACCACACTCTCCCGCCCTGTTCATTACCCACACTCTCCTGCCACAATAATCACCACCACACTCTCCTGCCACAATCATCACCACCACACTCTCCTGCCACAATAATCACCCCCACACTCTCCTGCCACAATCATCACCACCACACTCTCCTGCCACAATCATCACCATAACACTATCCTGCCACAATCATCACCACCACACTCTCCTGCCACAATCATCACCATAACACTCTCCTGCCACAATCATCACCACCACACTCTCCTGCAACAATCATCACCACCACACTCTCCTGCAACAATCATCACCCCCACACTTGTCTGCCACAATCATCACCACAACACTCTTTTGCAACAATCATCACCCCCACACTTGTCTGCCACAATCGACAACCACACTCTCCTGTCACAACCAACACACTCTCCTGCCACAATCGACACCCACACTCTCCTGCCACAATCAACACCCACACTCTCCTGCCACAACCAACACACACTCTCCTGCCACAATCGACACCCACACTCTCCTGCCACAATCAACACCCACACTCTCCGGCCACAATCAACACCCACCCTCTCCTGCCACAACCAACACATTCTTATGCCACAATAAACACCCACACTCTCCTGCCACAATCAACACACTCTTATGCCACAATCAACACCCACACTCTCCTGCCACAACCAACACACACTCTCCTGCCACAATCAACACCCACCCTCTCCTGCCACAACCAACACATTCTTATGCCACAATCAACACCCACACTCTCCTGCCACAACCAACACACACTCTCCTGCCACAATCAACACCCACACTCTCCTGCCACAATCAACACCCACACTCTCCTGCCAGAATCAACACCCACACTCTCCTCTTCTAGTCTGGCAGCGAGCCCCATAAGCAGACAAAGCAACCAACCTAACGACACCTTCATAACCTCATAGATCCACTTCTCCACATTATCTTCTTCCTCGTCACCGCTCAGCGGCGCCTAGAATCCACCCAGGGGCCAATTTCCGTCCCGTCATCACTCTTTGTGTCCTTCATCACTACAAGCTGTTCTGCTAATCTTGCTTTTTCAGCCATTTTCTCACTCCTCCCTGGACCTCTCCCAACAAACAAGTTGCTTCACCATCTACCCATATATATTATATATATATATATATATATATATATATATATATATATATATATATATATATATATATATATATATATATATATATATATATATATATATATATATATATAAAGAGATTGAGAGAGAGAGAGGAGCAGAGGGTACCTGCAGATGCCAATAGCTGCAATTAACCTTATTTGAAAATTTGAAGCTTATTAGTTCAAGTGTTCTCAAGCAATAAAAGATGACCTTGAAGAAAAACAAAGTCAGTCAACTACTTGAAGATACTCCTTAAGGTACACCTAAGAATTTGTTCTTCTCCCGTAAAACAACATTTCCAAACACCGAGTTTCATGTATACGCTGTTTCCAGAAAGTCCAGATACACTTTTGAAAACATAACACAACTATTGTAACATGTGTAATGTCCACAGCTGTCATCACATATGCAGTAACAACGATTTCATCGTGAAGATCTTTTGATGCAAGTTCTTGGCCATATTATGTGCAACGCAAAACTATGACTTTACGGTTAGCTCTCTTCAAGCGTATAGTGAAGCAGATCTTTTTTTAAACAAAGAAAGAGCTCCATCTGTATAGACATCATCAGTATGTCTTCCCATGAAGTCATTTCTGTGTGACAAAAACATCGAAGTTTGCTAAGACAACCTCACCTCTGGCGGGTTTTACAGAAAGTGAAGCCGTCGTCATTGTCTCACACACCTGTGTATTTTATGTAAATCATCAGGCAGGTAGGAATCGCTAGCCATGTTCCTTGAATATTAAGAACATTAGTATACGAAGAGAGTGAAGACTTGATACTCAGTATCCAGAGAAATTTACTGGATGCGATTACGCACCATCACATCCTAAATGTAATGCATTCGAACTTCTTAATTCGATCAGTGCGGCACATCTCCCGGATCATATCAGTTACTGGAGGCTGCACATCTTCTCGGAGATGCTTTAAGTGCATCACGTCTGGAGTAAGCTTGTTAACTTGAGAATCGATTCGTTTCCCTATAAGCTTCTTCCGTTGAGCAAAGTACATTTCCTTATTAACCTTAGAATGACAGATCTTTTTTTTCCAAATAACGACGCAACATGTTGCCTTGCAATGATTCAGGTGACAGAACTTACAATATTACTGGTTTTCAATATCAATTTGGATATTGGTAAATCATATGTTCGGAAAGTTATTCCTCTATTAGGAAAGTAAGGCTGTCCTATAAATCGTTAAGACTACAAGAACAACATGTATCGATTGCAAATAGTTGTAAGTAAATATCAGATGCTCAGCTCAGACTCAACTGACAGACTCAACTGACAGACAGTGTTAAGCCAGTAAGCAAGCTTCCTATCCTTATTCTGTGTGATTCCCAACGTCAGATTCTGAACGACCCATGCAATTAAAATATATCTTTTTTTTCTTTTCCTTACGTTACACAAACGTGTAATATCCTATATTTACCACAAATAAAAAAAATATAGCCGTACTATATCTGGCAACACGGCTTCCAAGAAAGCTCAAGTAGCGTTCAAATCCGCACGCGTAGCAGGTATACTGTGAGGATGACTTGAAGTGAGAGGCACCTCCCACTACAAGAGGTTCTCAAGTACACTAACACTTGTCACTAAGGTTTTACGATTACTTTGAAAACGCTTTGGAAATGCACAGTTAAGAACAACTGACTCTTGCATGTCGAAATAAGATAAAAAAAAATAAGTCCATCCACTACAAGAAAACTTTTGTCTGAAGAAATAACTATAAATTAACTGAATAGATCTATATTTCTATCAGTATAATACCAGTTTCCATATTTTTGCAAGAGAATTGTGACGAAGTTTTTTGTTTTACTGGGACATTCTGTACAGCGCTGAAGGTAAACATGTTCTTCCCGGATCTCTTTAGGAAAATCTCAGCTCGTTATAGTATTTATTTTTGTTTGTGTCGTCGATTTGATTGAGTTGTGTTGCTGAGGGACAGTATTAGCTTATTAATATTAGCGTGTACGAGTGTATATAACTTTATTGACATGAGTGATTGGTGACCTTATTAGTCAAGGCGGTCTGTAAATCTTGCTTCTTTCTTCCTTCGGAAGAGAAAAAGTTTCAATTGTGAAAGAAACACACATGATACTGAATACTCTTCTTTTAAATATTTATATAATGAGAGGTATTCCTAACCAAACCATACCACGGGTGGGGTTCGAACCCGCGGTCAGAGTCTCAAAACTCCAGACCGTGTCATTACGATTTGGTGAGTCATAGAGGTATTCCTATTGATACTTAAGTTTCACCTTTATACTTCGTGAAGTGTTGTGGTGTTGGTTCCCCGTGATGCTGGTAGTCTTCATCAGAAGAAAAATAATATGAAGGAAAAGCCTTCATGCCTTCAAGAGCCCTTATTTTTTACCATTCCCCAAGAAGGATAGAAATGGCAAAGCATCACGAAAATGCATTAATGCAAACTGATGTAATGATAACATGAGAAGCCATTTACGGCATCTGCATTATCGCAATAAATATGGTTACAAAAACAATGAGCTATTTTATCACAAGTGCAAATTATATATAGTAAAATGCATACTCAGGATTTATATGTCATATCATACTCAGAAATGCTGATTTTATACTTTATATTTTATATATCATAATCCATATTGCATAATCAGTCGACTGCAGGGGAATATAAGACTAGAGACAGTAGAAGTAATTTTGTCATCAATTTATCAGTCAGAATAAGCCTGCTGCGCAGGTGAAACGTTTCGGCAATAAAGATATCCAAGTGTTGCACATGTATGTTACTCATGAACTTGAAGGTAATGTATTCCATCAATAATATGACATCTGTCTGACACAGCAACACTGTGTTGTCTTGGTACAAGCAAGTCTTCTGCAACGTCTTTGCTGAAGGATTATTAGCATGACCTCCTGCTAGTAGTAAGCTACGCTTTCCCTGCGAGGTCACCTCCACCTACTACCTGACTTCTGCTCCTGTATATAAGGGGTAGCCGCATGCCTCTGCTGAAGGCTGAGGGACTGACCACCTCGTATAAGGGTTGAGGGACCGATCACCTTCAGATTGACTGATAACCTTCAAGGAATATCAAGGCTCTCCCCTACAGAGGAGGGTTCACACACACTCTAAATTAATATCAACACTCGAGGAAACAAATTATTCTCTCAGATTCAGTAGACATCATTACATTCATGGGGAAGCGCTAAGCCAGTAAGGGTTATACAGCACCTGGGGGAATGGAAGGTAATCAGGTTAGATCTAAGGGAGGGTAAATAAAATTCAAAGATTTCTTCCTTTTAAATACTGAAACTATGCATTTCTTGAATATAGTATCTTTTATATTAGTGATATTATAATACTGGGGAAGCGCAAAGTCCGTAGGAGTAATACAGCGTCCGGGGAATAGAAGGTAACTAAGTTAATTCCAAAGACAGGCAGAAAATTTCTAATAAATAGGATCTTTAATGGTACATAACCTTGAAGGGAAAACCCTATATTTCCAACATTGATCCATCCCCGGCACCGATTCACTCTAAAGAATTTACCTCGGGCATTGACCCCATACCACGCCCGGATTACTGCCCATTTCCTGGGCACTGACCCGCTCTTCGCTGATCCACTCACTCCCGACTTGCCATATTAAACCACAAATCATATCAGCCAATTTTGTTTAATCCAACTTTGGAAAATCCTGCCTCTGAAGCATGATTTGCAAGGCTTTGCTGCAGTTCACGAGATCTAACAATTGCAAGGAACTTTCATCCTTCTTCACTCCTGTGGAAAGACTTGAAGTAGCGCATCTCGTTCAATTTCCCGTAACCTGGGTAAAAAAGGAGTATTATGTGACTGGTCTAATTATGGTAATGGATTTTAGAGAGAGAGAGAGAGAGAGAGAGAGAGAGAGAGAGAGGGCATAAGCAGAGATCTACGCTAAACATAATATTGTCAGCCATGTCTATATGGTGTGACTGTTTCAAATTGTTCCGGCATAAAGTTGGAGAGGGGGACCATATATTTACATAGTGGCACTCAACCTGTCGTACTCCCCTAGCTGCATTCAGTTGCAGTGACCTTGCTTGTTGTACTCAGTTGTACTCGTCTAATTGCACTCAGTTTCATACTACCTTAATTATGCTCTCTTAGTAGTAGTCGCTTATTTATTCATGGTTATTGATCTTAGTAATTCTATAAATAATGCATACATCCCAGGAACATATTATTAATTGTTTAGAAAAAGTTTCTCTTGAAGTAAATGGAAAACTGATTAGGGAGGAGTAGATTATTTTTGAAATGTCCTTTTTCCTTTCCCTGGCTACGAAGATACCCAGTTCATAACTGATGCAAAAGTAGAAATTTAAAATCATAAGAGAATAAAGAGGTTAGAATTTAGGCTTAAGGTGTCCGCTCTGATTCTTTAGAGTTTAGATCTTCTGAAACCAAAATTTTAAAGTTTTAAGTTTTACTTAGAAAATGTGGACACGAATGAAAAGGACAAAGTAAACCATGGTCTTTTGTCTGTGTATCAGAAGATGTCATAAAATAATGGACATGTGCGTCGGTTCGGGTAAATACCTAATTCTAAAGTTTGATTATTTCGATCTGATTGAAACGTTTTAAGTCTTCCGTCTCTGGTAATCAAAACCAAAGTCACTGATACCCGTCGGGCACAATCAGTCTAACAGAGCGAAAGATTTTCCCATTTCGGGGAAATCATCAGGTAGTTTCTTGGCCAGTGGTTCAGCTATGTCGTAGAACCCGTAGGGTTTTGGTTTAAATGACTGGAAATGCTGATGTGAACCAATTCGAGGATTATGAATCTCTGGGTGTTCTCTCTGAAAATAAGTAGTAAGTAGTGTGCCCTTCTAATTAATCAAATGATTGTTGGAATTTTGGGGTGAAGGTGGCAGTTCGGCTGGCAACTGATGCAAAAAATTGCGTTTCTGAAGGTCCCTGGATAGTTGAAGTGCGGTGTGGTCGACAAGTGTTAGACAAGACACTTTCATGCACTCGTGCGTGCGTTCACACGCACTCATATGCATTTATTCGTATGCACTCACCCATACATACAACTACCGTCACATGCATACACACATACACACATGCATACATAAATACATTATCATTCACGAATACACATTCACTAAAATGCATACATACTCACATTCATTTGCAAATAAAACATCTATTTATACGCAAAAAAAAAAAATCTGAGTGAATTCACATACAAACATGCACATGCATTCTTTAGCAAAAATATACATATATGCACATGCTCCCACATACATACACTTGCACATACATGAGTGTGTACTCACATGCATAAATACGCACATACACAAACACACATTTACTCACATGCATACATATACCACCCTCACATCCATTCATACTCCTGCACACCCACGCATAATTACACATGAAAAAACACAAGCAATCAAATGCATACACAGGTACACAAATGCAAACATGCAGATTAATGAATAAGACTCATGTACAACACTAAGATTATTTATTACATGTTTTCACGTACAAACATACGAATACAAATACATGCACTCTTATGCACAGCTGTTTTAAAATGCACATAATTAACATGATACAGATGCACATAATTAACATGATACAGATGCACATAATTAACGTGATACAGATGCACATAATTAACATGATACAGATGCACATAATTAACGTGATGCAGATGCACATAATTAACATGATACAGATGCACATAATTAACATGATACAGATGCACATAATTAACGTGATGCAGATGCACATAATTAGCCTTATATAGATGATTTATTCTTGTAATACATACACACTTGTGCTAAAAATGTGCTGCCTTTGTTACTCTCAGATATCAGATGACGTAAACTGTGAAAGCTGTTAATCAAGCAGAGGCGGCCTGACCCTCCACTCAGTCAGGTGCAAACTTCACCTGTGAACCTGGTAGGTGAAGACTCGACTCAGGTGTATGTACACATAGGTGTCTGTAGACTCAGGGTTTGTAAATTCAGGTGTGTGTAGACTCAGGTGTTTGTAAATTCAGGTGTGTGTAGACTCAGGTGTTTGTAAATTCAGGTGTGTGTAGACTCAGGTGTTTGTAAATTCAGGTGTGTGTAGACTCAGGTGTTTGTAAATTCAGGTGTGTGTAGACTCAGGTGTTTGTAAATTCAGGTGTGTGTAGACTCAGGTGTTTGTAAATTCAGGTGTGTGTAGACTCAGGTGTTTGTAAATTCAGGTGTGTGTAGACTCAGGTGTTTGTAAATTCAGGTGTGTGTAGACTCAGGTGTTTGTAAATTCAGGTGTGTGTAGACTCAGGTGTTTGTAAATTCATGTGTGTGTAGACTCAGCTGTTTGTAAATTCAGGTGTGTGTATAGGCTCAAATATGTGTAGGCTATGGTATGTGCACTCAGATGTCTGTAGAAATAGGTATGTGTAAAATCAGGTGTGTATACACCCAGGTGTGTGTACACTCTGGTATGTGTAGATTCAAGTCTATGTAGACTCAGGTGTAAGTAGGAGCAAGTATGCGTAGACTTAGGTGTGTGTGTGTAGACTCAGGTGTGCATAGGCACAGGTATGTGTAAATTCAGGTGTGTGTAGATTCAGGTATGTGTAGACTCAGGTGTATGTAGACTCGGGTAGTTGTAGATTCATATATATATACAGACTGAAATATACCCTGACTCCAGAATGTGCAGATGTGTGTGTGTGTGTGTATGTGTGTGTGTGTGTGTGTGCTCACCTATTTGAACTCACCTATTTGTGATTGCAGGGGTCGAGTCATAGCTCCTGGCATCACCTCTTTGCTGGTCGCTACTAGGTCAACTCTCTCCCTGCTAAAAGAGTTTATCATACCCCTTCTTAAAGCTATGTATGGATTCTGCCTTCACTACTTCACTGTCTAGATTGTGCCAATTCCTGACAACTCTAAGGCTAAATAAATACTTCCTAGCATTCCTATGACTAATCTGAGTTTTCGACTCCTGTTGAGTCCCCCTTGTTCCTGTGTCCCATCTGTGAAACATTCTAGCCCTGTCCAACCTGTCAATTCCTCTCGGTATTTTATATGTCATTATCATGTTCCCCCTCTCCTCTAGTGTCATCAGTCTGAGTTCCCTCATAGGACATGCCTCTTAGCTCCTGTGTGTCTCCCATCATAAATTGAGACTACATTTGCTGTCTTCCACACCTTGGGCAGTTGTCATGTTTCGATAGATTTATTGAAGATTGCTGATAGTGGCACACATGCTTTCTCTGCTTCCTCTCTCAAGACCCATGGAGAGATGTTATCTTGGCCCACTGTCTTCAGTGAGCATTTGTGTTTGGTGATCCCCCTGAGGCCGATCTTTCCTGTCTGTCTATCCTTCCACTGGTGTCTTCTTACCCTCATTCTCAGTTGTTCCCATTCTTTTTGTGCTCTGTTGTGGTCGAAGTACAGTCGCTAACGTTTTCAGGAGTCCTTTAACAGTAATTTTGGTTTTAAGATTCTGTTTTGCACCACTTCTGTCTTGACTGTGAATTTGACCGGGAGATGTTTTTCTCCTCGAATTCCCAGCAAGTCTGCAAAAATTTGTCAGCTGGGTCATATCCTCTTTTTTGTTGTTGCGATAATGCTCTCAATCTCTTTTTCTCCCATGTCTTTCATCATAGATCATCCCTTCAGCTCACTGAAGCCCATGAATAATTATTGACCTCTCCTTCTCTTCTTCCCATTTTTCCCCTCCATATCTCTGAATCCAATTTAGGTATCCCCTTTGTTGTTTCTCTTATCTTCCAGACACCCTGGTGGCCTGATATCACTTCTACAAGGGCTTCTTAGCTCTTTCACCTCCATCAGTCCCCTCACTGTCTGCTGTTGTTCGTATTTCCATCACCTCACTCATTTGCTACAGGCTCTGTATCTTTGCCTCAGAATCTACAGCTCATAACTCCCACTTCTCGTTCTCTGCAGATATCTTCTCCACCATTGTATTGCAAAGCACGTTTATCCTTTTTTTCTACTCTTGTTCCATTGAGTGTGTGTGTGTTTGTTTGTTTGTGTGTGTGTGTGTGTGTGTGTGTGTGTGTGTGTATGTGTGTGTGTTTGTTTGTGTGTGTGTGTGTGTGTGTGTGTGTGTGTGTGTGTGTATGTGTGTGTGTGTGTGTGTGTGCGCGTGTGTGTGTGTGTATTTTGCCATGAAAAATAATGTTATCTCAACCCATCTTTACCGCCTCATTACCTTGACTTCAAGATTACTAAGTTTATTCTCGTCCTAGCAAGCCAGTGAACCAAGCCTCCTGACGCAGGAGATGCAACTTCCACTCATTGGCTAACCAGTATTGCATGCCAGTGTTGGATGCTAGTTTTGCCTGCCGGAGGTGCCTGTCAGTGTTACCTGTCAGTATTGCCTGCCAGTCTTACTTGCCAATATTCACAGGCATAGTTTTACCTGCGTGTCGGTGCTGTTTTCCAGAGAGTACCGTCTGTAAGACAGTTTTGTCTGTCAGACAGCGTTCAAACTTCTGACACAAAAGTTGCGTCACTAAAACTCCGTTCACCTTTACTGAATACGCCTCACATATCTACTGATTCTTAACGCTGATTCAACGCTGAGTCAACTGACACTAGTTGTTTCAGATATTATTTCCGTTTACTGTCAGTCAGTGACCCACATAAGCTAACTGGCATTATTCATTATGCAAATGTAAACACTGATAGTAATGAACAGAATATCTTGCTCTAAAATATTACTAAATAATGGATTGATCGATTATTTTTGTGACTGTTACCCAGCATATTAACATATATGATTTTCATAGATACTTTTATGTTGATATTAAAAATGTTTTCATTCTAATTTATCCTCAATTATTTGTTATTTGTGTGTGTGTACTCACCTAATTGTACTCACCTAATTGTACTCATCTAATTGTGGTTGCAGGGGTCGAGACTCAGCTCCTGGCCCAGCCTCTTCGGTGTGTGTGTGTGTGTGTGTGTTAGTTACCATTTTGTCCTAGGCACATGTCGATTTGACACTAGGCCTGTTGTATGTGTGTGTGTGTGTAAGGAAACACTTCGAAATGTTTCCGCCCCGCCGGGAATTGAACCCGGGCCCTCCGTGCATCAGGCGAGAGCTTTAGCCATCAGCTGTGTGCGTGTGCGTGTGTGTGTGTGTACTCACCTAGTTGTGGTTGCAGGGGTCGATTCATAGCTCCTGGCATCGCCTCTTCACTGGTCGCTACTGGGTCACTTTCCCTGCGCCATGAGCTTTATGTGTGTGTGTATGTGTGTGTGTGTGTGTGTACTCACCTATATGTGGTTGAAGGGGTCGAATGTGAGTATGTGTGTGTGTTTGTGTGTGTGTGTTTGTTTGTGTGTATTTGTTTGTGTGTGTGTGTGTTTGTTTGTGTGTATGTGTGTATGTGTGAGTGTGTGTGTGTGTGTGTGTGTGTGTGTGTTGTGTGTGTGTTGTTTGTGTGTGTGTGTTTGTTTGTGTGTGTGTTTGTTTGTGTGTGTGTGTTTGTTTGTTTGTGTGTGTGTGTGAATATATGTCTGTCTGTGTATTTATATTGCACATGCACCACCACGAGAAAGCTGCAAAAGTTGATGTTTGCTGTTGCCAGCCTCCGCGTTGGCATCCTCCACGTTGCCAGCCTCCGCGTTGCCAGCCTCCGCGTTGCCAGCCTCCGCGTTGCCAGCCTCCGCGTTGCCAGCCTCCGCGTTGCCAGCCTCCGCGTTGCCAGCCTCCGCGTTGCCAGCCTCCGCGTTGCCAGCCTCCGCGTTGCCAGCCTCAGCGTTGCCAGCCTCCACGTTGCCAGACTTGTCTTGGAGTCTTCTTTTAATCTGATCATTTATTGCTAAATACATATTACATACGGTAATGTAATTTGACTTTTCTTTGAGAAAATATTTGGAGTCTTAGGAAAATAAAGTTGATTCTCTCAATAAAAAAAATTACCCCTTCGAATATTTATTTGTGAAATTTTACAATTCAATACAGAGAATATATATTGCAGACACTGGAAGATGTGGTAATTATTTAGCTCAGGTATGATAAGTGTTCAGTCCCCTATCAAGGCTAAGGGAGAGAACAACTATAAAAACTGAAGGATTGGTTTCCTCATTTTTCTATCTCCAGTAAATACTCTTATCTCGTACTGAAAAATTCGCTGGTTAGCGACACGTCTTCATAAAGACACCTAGGTGTTGCACATGCGTTTTATTCATCAGCTTGTAGGCATTGTATTATATTACTGTATAAAGAAAATTTAAATAGGTGTATTTGTTTCTGTATGCTTGTTTTTACAATGTGTCTACATGTGTATATGTTTGTCTGTATGATGCACATATTACTGTCTTCGATTTTTCGATCACCGTAGTTGACCACAATAAGAAAATAATGAAAAAGATCTCAAATACTCAAATTTTACTGACACTGAAGGTGCTTCTTAGTTTACGTGACAACCATGCCGTGACGCCACCTCTGCTACCTGTCATGTCTCAGGGACAGATATTGTCTCCCCTTCCTTACTTCTCTCTCTTACTCCCTTCCCTACCCTATTCCCCTTTCCAATTCTCGTCCCCTACTCCCATTCTCTACTGCACTTCAATACTTCTTTCACGTCTAAAAGCCCTCACTATTTTGTTTCAAGTTTCCCTGACATCGCACCACTTCCCTTGTCTCATTTACTTCCCTGTTTCCCTTCGTAGCCTGTAAACACACACACACACACACTCACACACACACACACACACACACACACACACACACACACACACACACATTCATCCCTATAAAAACATTATATATAAATCTTGTGATGGGCTGGCTTCAAAACACGCCACTGAGCCTGACAGTGTTAAATGATTAAAGAGGAGGAGGAGGCACCAGGTCCATGAACAGCCACACGTGGCATGTGATGGCACTGTAACAATAAGGCAATACATATTTCGTAAAAACTATGAGGTTGCCTTCTGGTAAATTTCGAATTGGAATTCACTGTCATTTTCATAAGTTACAACATTTAGAAATGGTATTGTTTCACATAACAGTAAATTTTATGGTTGGAACTAAAATGTTCATTTCAAGAAGAAAAGTATATTATATTTATTCATGGGCCATAAGCATTCAGCACCATTTACATCAGGAGAAAGAATTGCACTTGGCATTTTCGTTTTAAACAATTTATGCATAATTTTCTAAGGTGCAGAAATGCCAGGTTAGAAAAGCAGAAGGCTATGTGTAATCCAGGGGTTCGTAACTGGACGGGAAATGGGATTGAAGGGAGATGAAACCGCGAAAAATTTCCAGCTTGCTGGTTCCTCCTCTCTTCTTTCTCTGGTTGTGTCCCTAACATGTTGGTACTTGAAGTTTTCCACTATCACCTCCAGCCTCTTAGCCCTCCATGTCTCTGGGCCTCCATGTGGCTCCAGTATTTCACAGTCAATCTCCTTGTGGTTGAAATCCCCCACAATGAGTAACTTTGCCTTGCCCATGTGGGCAAGGCACCATTGCTCTGATACTCTCGTCGTACTCTTATCTTCGTCTCTTAGTATCCAGTGACGAGTGTGTGTGTGTGTGTGTGTGTGTGTGTGTGTGTGTGCTCACTTATACGTAGTTCCAGGGGTCGAGTTACAGCTCTTGTGAGTGTGTATGTGCAAATGCATTTCTACTTTGCTCTATATTTTTACGTGCAAACTTGGGTTTGCACGTGACTTGGATATTCGCACTATACGCTTCAAACTCATCAATGAAGAGGAACTGACGACGTTTTGGGGTTTTGGGGACGACCGTCCAAGACCTGGCCCCAAAAACCCCCCAGTATGAGCATCATCCATACACTCACTGCTAATTAACCCGTGTGAGCTTAACTCTTGATATTTTGACTTTAATACAGCAACGTCGCTCGGTCAGGGCAAAGTTAATTAACATTCCTTATGTACGCAGCAACGATTCGTTAATAAACAATAACGAGCAACTTTGGTAAAGCATATTTAAAACAAACAAGAGCTGGAGATTGTTTAGCCAAACAACGTGACTCGAAAAATTATGGTGTATAAAAAATCGTGCGAAAAATTGCATTTTACTCTTTTTTTCGCATCTGTATCCTTGAGCTCTCAGTGTTTGAGATTATATATATATTTTTTTGTTTGTTTACAAAAATAATGAACCAAAAATATATAAAAGTATGTGTCACCATGGAAGGTGAGGACCCCTCTGTCCCCTTCCTTCCTACCTCCCCTTCTCTCTCTCTCTCTCCCATCCTCCCTCTTCCTCTCTCTCTCTCGCCCTTCCTCACTCCCCCTCTCTCTTTCTCCCTTCCTTCCTCCATCTCTCTCTCTCCCCAAAACACCCTTCCTTGCTTTCTCTCATTGTCTTCCTTCCCCTCTCCCTTCCACACTTCATTTTTATATTCTCTTCCTCCCTTCCTTTCTCCTCTCTTTCTCTCCGATCTCCCTCTGCACCTTTCGTTCTGCGTTCATTCTTCTTTTTCTTTCAGGTTAATTATTATTATTTTTCTATATAATCTCATTCAACTGTTAAATCAGAGATAAATTATTTGCGATTTTTTATATTAAATGAATAATAAAGGAGTATGAAGTGGAAGGCAGGTCACTGAAGTGGGAAGGCGATCACTGGAGAGTGGGAAGGGCAGGTCACTGGAGAGTGGAAGGGCAGTCACTGGAGAGTGGGAAGGGCAGGTCACTGGAGGTGGGAGGGCAGTCACTGGAAGTGGGAAGGGCAGGTCACTGGAGAGTGGGAAGGGCAGGTCACTGGAGAGTGGGAAGGGCAGGTCACTGGAGAGTGGGAAGGGCAAGTCACTGGAAGTGGAAGGGCAGGTCACTGGAGAGTGGGAAGGGCAGGTCACTGGAGAGTGGGAAGGCAGGTCACTGAGAGTGAAGGCAGGTCATGAGAGTGGGAAGGGCAGGTCACTGGAGAGTGGGAAGGGCAGGTCACTGGAGAGTGGAAGGGCAGTCACTGGAAGTGGGAAGGGCAGGTCACTGGAGAGTGGGAAGGGCAGGTCACTGGAGAGTGGGAAGGGCAGTCACTGGAGAGTGGGAAGGGCAGGTCACTTGGAGAGTGGGAAGGGCAGGTCACTGGAAGTGGGAAGGGCAGGTCACTGGAGAGTGGGAAGGGCAGTCACTGGAGAGGAAGGGCAGGTCACTGGAAGTGGAAGGGCAGTCACTGGAAGTGGGAGGGCAGGTCACTGGAGAGTGTGAAGGGCAGGTCACTGGAGAGTGGGAAGGGCAGGTCACTGGAGAGTGGAAGGGCAGGTCACTGGAGTGGGAAGGCAGGTCTGGAGTGGAAGGGCAGGTCACTGGAGAGTGGGAGGGCAGGTCACTGGAAGTGAAGGGCAGGTCACTGGAGGTGGGAAGGGCAGGTCACTGGAGAGTGGAAGGGCACACTGGAAGTGGAAGGGCAGGTCACTGGAGAGTGGGAAGGGCAGGTCACTGGAGAGTGGGAAGGGCAGGTCATGGAGAGTGGAAGGGCAGGTCATTGGAGGCAGTCTGGGTGACATCTATGGGGCAGGTCACTGGAGAGTGGGAAGGGCAGGTCACTGAGAGTGGGAGGGCAGGTCACTGGAAGTGTGAAGGGCAGGTCATGGAGATGGGAAGGGCAGGTCACTGGAGGTGGGAAGGGCAGGTCACTGGAGAGTGGGAAGGGCAGGTCATGGAAGTGGAAGGGCAGGTCACTGGAGAGTGGGAAGGGCGGTCACTAGGTGGAAGGGCAGGTCCTGGGTGGAAGGGCAGGTCACTGGAGAGTGGGAAGGGCAGGTCACTGGAGAGTGGGAAGGGCAGGTCACTGGAGAGTGGGAAGGGCAGGTCACTGGAGAGTGGGAAGGGCAGGTCACTGGAGAGTGGGAAGGGCAGGTCACTGGAAGTGGGAAGGGCAGGTCACTGGAAGTGGGAAGGGCAGGTCACTGGAGAGTGGGAAGGGCAGGTCACTGGAGAGTGGGAAGGGCAGGTCACTGGAGAGTGGGAAGGGCAGGTCACTGGAGAGTGGGAAGGGCAGGTCACTGGAGAGTGGGAAGGGCAGGTCACTGGAGAGTGGGAAGGGCAGGTCACTGGAGAGTGGGAAGGGCAGGTCACTGGAGAGTGGGAAGGGCAGGTCACTGGAGAGTGGGAAGGCGGTCATGGAGTGGAGGAGTCACTGGAGAGTGGGAAGGGCAGGTCACTGGAGAGTGGAGGGCAGGTCACTGGAGAGTGGAAGGGCAGGTCACTGGAGAGTGGGAAGGGCAGGTCACTGGTGGGGGCAGCTGGAGTGGAAGGGCAGGTCACTGGGAGATGGAATGGGAGCAGGTCACTGGAGAGTGGGAAGGGCAGGTCACTGGAGAGTGGAAGGGCAGGTCACTGGAGAGTGGGAAGGGCAGGTCACTGGAGAGTGGGAAGGGCAGGTCACTGGAGAGTGGGAAGGGCAGGTCACTGGAGAGTGGGAAGGGCAGGTCACTGGAGAGTGGGAAGGGCAGGTCACTGGAGAGTGGGAAGGGCAGGTCACTGGAGAGTGGGAAGGGCAGGTCACTGGAGAGTGGGAAGGGCAGGTCACTGGAGAGTGGGAAGGGCAGGTCACTGGAAGTGGGAAGGGCAGGTCACTGGAGAGTGGGAAGGGCAGGTCACTGGAGAGTGGGAAGGGCAGGTCACTGGAGAGTGGGAAGGGCAGGTCACTGGAGAGTGGGAAGGGCAGGTCACTGGAGAGTGGGAAGGGCAGGTCACTGGAGAGTGGGAAGGGCAGGTCACTGGAGAGTGGGAAGGGCAGGTCACTGGAGAGTGGGAAGGGCAGGTCACTGGAGAGTGGGAAGGGCAGGTCACTGGAGAGTGGGAAGGGCAGGTCACTGGAGAGTGGGAAGGGCAGGTCACTGGAGAGTGGGAAGGGCAGGTCACTGGAGAGTGGGAAGGGCAGGTCACTGGAGAGTGGGAAGGGCAGGTCACTGGAGAGTGGGAAGGGCAGGTCACTGGAGAGTGGGAAGGGCAGGTCACTGGAGAGTGGGAAGGGCAGGTCACTGGAGAGTGGGAAGGGCAGGTCACTGGAGAGTGGGAAGGGCAGGTCACTGGAGAGTGGGAAGGGCAGGTCACTGGAGAGTGGGAAGGGCAGGTCACTGGAGAGTGGGAAGGGCAGGTCACTGGAGAGTGGGAAGGGCAGGTCACTGGAGAGTGGGAAGGGCAGGTCACTGGAGAGTGGGAAGGGCAGGTCACTGGAGAGTGGGAAGGGCAGGTCACTGGAGAGTGGGAAGGGCAGGTCACTGGAGAGTGGGAAGGGCAGGTCACTGGAGAGTGGGAAGGGCAGGTCACTGGAGAGTGGGAAGGGCAGGTCACTGGAGAGTGGGAAGGGCAGGTCACTGGAGAGTGGGAAGGGCAGGTCACTGGAGAGTGGGAAGGGCAGGTCACTGGAGAGTGGGAAGGGCAGGTCACTGGAGAGTGGGAAGGGCAGGTCACTGGAGAGTGGGAAGGGCAGGTCACTGGAGAGTGGGAAGGGCAGGTCACTGGAGAGTGGGAAGGGCAGGTCACTGGAGAGTGGGAAGGCAGGTCACTGGAGAGTGGAAGGGCAGGTCACTGGAGAGTGGGAAGGGCAGGTCACTGGAGAGTGGGAAGGGCAGGTCACTGGAGAGTGGGAAGGGCAGGTCACTGGAGAGTGGGAAGGGCAGGTCACTGGAGAGTGGGAAGGGCAGGTCACTGGAGAGTGGGAAGGGCAGGTCACTGGAGAGTGGGAAGGGCAGGTCACTGGGAGGAGTAGGGAAGGGCAGGTCACTGGAGAGTGGGAAGGGCAGGTCACTGGAGAGTGGGAAGGGCAGGTCACTGGAGAGTGGAAGGGCAGGTCACTGGAGAGTGGAAGGGCAGGTCACTGGAGAGGGGGCAGTCACTGGGAGGGAAGGGTCACTGGAGAGTGGGAAGGGCAGGTCACTGGAGAGTGGGAAGGGCAGGTCACTGGAGAGTGGGAAGGGCAGGTCACTGGAGAGTGGAAGGGCAGGTCACTGGAGAGTGGGAAGGGCAGGTCACTGGAGAGTGGGAAGGGCAGGTCACTGGAGAGTGGGAAGGGCAGGTCACTGGAGAGTGGGAAGGGCAGGTCACTGGAGAGTGGGAAGGGCAGGTCACTGGAGAGTGGAAGGGCAGGTCACTGGAGAGTGGAGGAGAGGGGAGGTCACTGGAGAGTGGGAAGGGCAGGTCACTGGAGTGGGAAGGGCAGGTCACTGGAGAGTGGGAAGGCAGGTCTGGGAGTGGGAAGGGCAGGTCACTGGAGAGTGGGAAGGGCAGGTCACTGGAGAGTGGGAAGGGCAGGTCACTGGAGAGTGGGAAGGGCAGGTCACTGGAGAGTGGGAAGGGCAGGTCACTGGAGAGTGGGAAGGGCAGGTCACTGGAGAGTGGGAAGGGCAGGTCATTGGAGAGTGGGAAGGGCAGGTCACTGGAGAGTGGGAAGGGCAGGTCATTGGAGAGTGGGAAGGGCAGGTCACTGGAGAGTGGGAAGGGCAGGTCACTGGAGAGTGGGAAGGGCAGGTCACTGGAGAGTGGGAAGGGCAGGTCACTGGAGAGTGGGAAGGGCAGGTCATTGGAGAGTGGGAAAGCCAGGTCACTGGAGAGTGGGAAGGGCAGGTCACTGGAGAGTGGGAAGGGCAGTTCATTGGACAGTGGGAAAGCCAGGTCACTGGAGAGTGGGAAGGGCGGGTCACTGGAGAGTGGGATGACCATGTATCAAGAAAACTGGATTAGACAACGAAGAAAATTTGAACTTTACGTTATGCTTTAAACCCGTGTGGGCATTTTCATCTCAAAAAAGTATTGGAGGCTCGATTCTTCGTCCGCTAAACTCGTGAGGTCCTCTCGAGTGGGAGGAGGGTGCTTTAGCGGAAGGCTCGTGATACGAGGAATTGGAGCTGCCCTCCATTTCTTTTTTTTTCGCCAAAATTTAATTGCCTTCCAGTCCACAGACGCCGCATGACCCCCTACGGGTTATCCGCTTCCCCATCAAAATAAAATAAACTTAACGAAAATTATTGCTACAGAAATTGCTTCAAAAAAAGTTATATTACTACACCATAGGCCTATCTTAGTAATATTACCACACCATAGGTCTATCTTAGTAATATTACCACACCATAGGCCTATCTTTCGTATATTACCAATACACAATCCTATCATAGGTATTTTACCACTCCACAATACCTTTCTTAAGTGTACTACCACTCTACAGACCTATATAAGGCAGGAGTCACCTTGCAGGTCACGGCGTTACTGTGACCACAGCGTGACGCAGGAGTGACCTCACAACTCTCAGGGTACGTCACGTGATATTTACTAAGACGCACAAGCAGCTCCGGTGGACAGGAATAAACTTATAAGATGGCGACACTTGTGTTAAAAACGACGCCCTGAGTGCTCTTTACCTCTCCCTCCCTTTCTGCCTCTCTCCCTCCATCTCTTCCTCCCTGCCTCGAGCCCTCCTTCCCTCCTTTGCTGGATGCCTTCTCTGCCTCAGTATCTGCCTACCTCCCTCTCTCCCTGGATGTAGTGTTTCTTCCCTTCCTTCTGGATGGCTCTTTTTTTCCCCTCCCTGCCTGCCTTCCTCCTGGCCTCACTCCTCTCTTGAAGATCTTCCTGTCTCTCCCTCTGTCTGCTTGCCTGACTTCCTCTCTCTTTCACTGTCTGTCTGTTTTCTCTTTGCCAGCATGATAAACTCCTTCTCTTCCTACCTGCTTCCTTCTCTTTCTGTCTGCGTCCTTCCCTTCTTCCCTCACTTCCTTCCAGCTACCTTCTCTTCCTACCTGCCAACCTTCCGCTCTCTCTCCCTGTTAGTATCTCTCTCAGTCTGCCTGCCTCTCTCTCCCTGTTAGTATCTCTCTCAGTCTTCCTGCCTCTCTCTCCCTGTTAGTATCTCTCTCAGTCTGCCTGCCTCTCTCTCCCTGTTATTATCTCTCTCAGTCTGCCTACCTCTCTCTCCCTGTTAGTATCTCTCTCAGTATTCCTGCCTCTCTCTCCCTGTTAGTATCTCTCTCAGTCTGCCTGCCTCTCTCTCCTGTTAGTATCTCTCTCAGTCTGCCTGCCTCTCTCCCTGTTAGTATCTCTCTCAGTCTTCCTGCCTCTCTCTCCCTGTTAGTATCTCTCTCAGTCTGCCTGCCTCTCTCTCCCTGTTAGTATCTCTCTCAGTCTGCCTGCCTCTCTCTCCCTGTTAGTATCTCTCTCAGTCTGCCTGCCTCTCTCTCCCTGTTAGTATCTCTCTCAGTCTTCCTGCCTCTCTCTCCCTGTTAGTATCTCTCTCAGTCTGCCTGCCTCTCTCTCCCTGTTAGTATCTCTCTCAGTCTGCCTGCCTCTCTCTCCTGTTAGTATCTCTCTAGTCTGCCTGCCTCTCTCTCCCTGTTAGTATCTCTCTCAGTCTTCCTGCCTCTCTCTCCCTGTTAGTATCTCTCTCAGTCTGCCTGCCTCTCTCTCCCTGTTATATCTCTCTCAGTCTGCCTCCTCTTCTCCCTGTTAGTATCTCTCTCAGTCTGCCTGCCTCTCTCTCCTGTTAGTATCTCTCTCAGTCTGCCTGCCTCTCTCTCCCTGTTAGTATCTCTCTCAGTCTTCCTGCCTCTCTCTCCCTGTTAGTATCTCTCTCAGTCTTCCTGCCTCTCTCTCCCTGTTAGTATCTCTCTAGTCTGCCTGCCTCTCTCCCTGTTAGTATCTCTCTCAGTCTGCCTGCCTCTCTCTCCCTGTTAGTATCTCTCTCAGTCTTCCTGCCTCTCTCTCCCTGTTAGTATCTCTCTCAGTCTGCCTGCCTCTCTCTCCCTGTTATATCTCTCTCAGTCTGCCTACCTCTCCTCCCTGTTAGTATCTCTCTCAGTCTGCCTGCCTCTCTCTCCCTGTTAGTATCTCTCTCAGTCTGCCTGCCTCTCTCTCCCTGTTATTATCTCTCTCAGTCTGCCTACCTCTCTCTCCCTGTTAGTATCTCTCTCAGTCTGCCTGCCTCTCTCTCCCTGTTAGTATCTCTCTCAGTCTGCCTGCCTCTCTCCCCTGTTAGTATCTCTCTCAGTCTGCCTGCCTCTCTCTCCTGTTAGTATCTCTCTCAGTCTTCCTGCCTCTCTCTCCCTGTTAGTATCTCTCTCAGTCTGCCTGCCTCTCTCTCCCTGTTATATCTCTCATTTCTGCCTCCTCTCTCTCCTGTTAGTATCTCTCTCAGTCTGCCTGCCTCTCTCTCCCTGTTAGTATCTCTCTCAGTCTGCCTCCTCTCTCTCCCTGTTATATCTCTCTCAGTCTGCCTACCTCTCTCTCCCTGTTAGTATCTCTCTCAGTCTGCCTGCCTCTCTCTCCCTGTTAGTATCTCTCTCAGTCTGCCTACCTCTCTCTCCCTGTTAGTATCTCTCTCAGTCTGCCTGCCTCTCTCTCCCGGCCTGACTGTTTCCCTCACTTTCTGTCTTCCTCCCTGTTGCATCCTTCCTTCTCAGCTTGCCCGTTTTTCTCACTGCTTGCCTGCATAACTTCCTCTCTTGCTTCTCCTCTTTCTGGTTTCCTCTCACTCTCTGCCTGCCTCCAACCATTCCTACCTCTCTCCTTTACTTCATTCTTGCTTCTCTTAATTCCTGCCTCTTTTTTCTACCTTCACTTCACATTCTCTCCTCAGCACCATCTATAGTGCATAAAGCAAGTTACATTTTTACAAGTTCAATTGTTCGTCAGTTTCCCTGAGACGTAGTTCCTCAGAATATGAGTGTCTTAACTCACAAAAACCAAACACACACACACACACACACACACACACACACACACACACACAGTCACACGTAATGTAGTGGAGGCAGGATCCATACAAAGCTTTAAGAAGAGGGACGATAAAGCTCAAGGAGCAGAGAGAGAGTGGACCTAGTACCTACCAGCGAAGAAGCTGGGCCATGAGCTATGAATCGACCCCTGCAACCACAAATAGGTGAGTCAAATAGGTGAGACACAGATGAAGAGGCGGCCAGAGCAGCTGACCCTGCAACCACAAATAGGTGAGTACAAATAGTGAGTACACTGACTGGTATTATAGCCTAACCTGCTTCAGACTGACTGGTACGAGAATATACACCAAGAACAATAACAAGTCTCTCTAGCAAAGCAGAAATCGTAAGAAAACCTCCTACACTTGACTGTGTCCAACCAACGCTGTCTTTCCGTCACTTGATATCTATTATTCTGGATAAACTGAAATCACAGGAAGAATTTGTACACTTGATTGTGTGGAACTTAGATTAAAACAAAAATTGTTAAAATTAATTCATTTAAAATGGAGGGAAGGAGCAGAGATAAAAGGGGTGGGAGTACTTAGATGTGATAACAGCCAGTTTTAAGATCAAACAAAAATGAGGAGTGGAAAGTTAAATACTCTCTGGGAGGAAGCTGTATATGTGTTAAAAAGCTACGAGACTGCTTGGAAAAGGAGAGAAAGGACTGGAGCTGAAAGGCTCCAAAAGGAAATGAAAAGCTGAAATTAACTCTAGAGAAAAGGAAAGGGAAGGTAAAAAGGGAAGTAATAATGAATTAAGAAGTAGAAACAGAGGAATCAGGAAGAAAAAAGAGGAAAAGTTACTAGGAGAGATGAGTTCAAGTGATCAGAAGATACAAGCGATAAGCGCGACAGAAAGGGAACCAGTAACAATAATTCCCTTGTAATCTGAAAGAGATAATGGGAGGAAGAAAAAGATAGGTTACTGATGGACTTGAGGAGGCTGATAATAGGTGAGGAAGAAGGGGATAGGAGAAGGATTCGAACCTGAATAGTTAGATATAATATTGCTAAATAATTTAGCCCTTTCGAAGTTCACTGTATGTGGCAGCATTTGATGAAATAACTTATCACTAGTCAGGTGCTACGGGGTATTAGAATGACTGCTTAGCTTCGGCTAGGCGCCCATACTTATCTGGAATCTGGCTGAGTGGCTAAAGAACTGTGTACTTTGATGGAGAGAATGCAGGTTCGAATCCTGCTTTGGACTGAGAAATAATGTTTATATTTTTTTTTATTCAAACAGCTTCAGGGAGAACCTTGAGTTTTCCCTGAAGCAATTTTATACTTTTCTCTGAGGAGGAGGGTCCCCAGAACAGTTCCAGAGGTGGTAACTCCCTATATGTTATATATATATATATATATATATATATATATATATATATATATATATATATATATATATATATATATATATATATATATATATATATATATATATATTTATATATATATACATTGTCACTTATTTACCAGGAGGTATCCATCACTCTATTATACCACCAACGTATATCATATTTCTACCTCAACCTGCCACTGCCTTTGACGGATGACCTCCGTCCAAGCCATCGTTCATATTCCATTACAGCAGATGCGAGTGCCGATGTCATGGGAATTATGGGTGGGTAGGTGGGAGGGAAATATAGGATCCTGTTGAAGAGGAAGAGGTGCTGGAAGAGCAGGAGGAGGAGGAAGAGAGAGAAGGGGAGAATGTTGTAGGGAAGTGACACATTAAGAGAAGAGGTGACAAAGGAGAGCCTGGAACACTTCACCTGATCAGTTGACGTATAAGCTGGAGACAATACACATGTACCTTAATTTTTAATAATGCCAGTATGAATAATTACAGTATGTATATTTTTTTATAATTATGAACAGTATTACAGCAATAAATTTTATCACTATCATAGTATAGCAGGGCTTCCTGACAACTATGTGGGTTAAAAACCTGTTCTTATTTTGAAATAACATTTTTCTAAGTACAAGGTTGCTGAAGTTTTGCAAAATTTAGTCAGGTGTAATTTTTTTCTACCGGTTGTGTCTACACTGTCCCATACGGACATTGTGATAAAAAGTATATAAGGGAATTCGTTAGGTATTTCTTGACTTAGATTAAGGAACACAGATATGCCTGTAGGAGAGACTAACTACAGGAGAAATGCTTATCATTCATCTAGAATTTAATAACCGGCATTTTTTAGAAGTTATCCTTAATAACTAGCAAAGACACTATGGATCAGAAGACAGGAATTTATAACATCACTACAACTCTGGCCCACATGATACTGCATGACGCTTAGCCTCACCACCTTGAAACATAGCCCTCAGAAAACCTCTCCCCCAACTTCATTGTAACCCTTCCTTTAATTACTTGTCTTTCTTTTGCTTATATATACCTGTATTTTTTACCCCATGCTGAGTAGGTGTGATCAAGATCCTATGACAGAAACATTTCCTCAATAAAAATGTCCTAGGTGTTTGCATGCTCGTCTTATCCTCAACTTGTCGGTATTTTATGCCTGGTTTCAGACTACCAACCAATAGCACACACTAACGAGTAGAAACCGCTTGCGTTAAAACCCAGCTCTCCCATTAGATGAAATTTGCTCAATCAGCGAATCATCGTCGTGTGAAATGCACCTTGTAAATATGCTGTTATGTAAATGTCACTGGTGTGTTCCCTTTCATTCAGGAACTGTTTACTGCTTTTACTGTTTTGTGAACCTTCCAGTCTTCGGGTATACCTTGCATCCAGTGAGCATAACAGAATATTGACATTTCTTGTAATGCCTGGTCATGATGATCGAATTCCCTCTTCTCGCGTCCCTTACTTCTTACTCACTAATAAACCAGCGTTATGCCTATTGAATTCTATGAACCTTTACATATATAAATTTAAATTCGTGTATAACGGTCTCCTTTATTTGCTCATTACATATACCATTTCACTTGTTTACTGCTTTAACACAAAAAGAATCTTTATAACATTCTTCAGCTAATTACTCTTATCAACTTCTATGTGTCTTCTCGTTGTAACTCATTCACTGTTAGTCGATACCTCAAAGTACCCTGAAGGATATATATACATTTGTTTCCTCTGTTCCTTCGTGTCTCTGGTATTGTTAGGTTCAGCTCTTTGTGTGTCCGTAATATTTGTACCTCAAGAAGTCTTACTTTTTGAGCGATTGATTAGATGCCTCACGTAGATGCCTCACATTTACTTATCAGTACTGCAGATGCTAGAATTGCAAGTTCCTAGGGATTGCCATTGTAATCCCTAGGCACAGTAGGTAGTAGTCTTCCTCTCAGCTGATACGTTCTTTCCCTCTATATCCTTTATACTTTTTCTATGTTCTAGCGCACTTATCTTTGGCCTCTACATCTTCGGGTGAACCAAGGGCTCATTCTGGTCTTCGCATTGTTTCTGTTGCGCTTGGGTACGAACTTCTCTGCCTGCCTGCACTTTGGTATAGGGGGGGGAGAGAGAGATAGAGGGAGAGAAGGTAGAGAGGGGGAGAGATAGATGGGGAGAGAGATAGAGGGAGAGAGAGAGAGGAGAGAGAGAGAGAGAGAGGGA